>QEPC01001773.1:353173-441671 GCA_003113815.1 Sphenodon punctatus
TTTTTTTTTTTTTTAATGTATTTTTATTATTTTTAATAACTCTCGGTAACTCTGGAATTTCCTCCTGAAGGAAGGCCGTCTGGCCTCAGGTCTGTTGGCGTTTCGGCGAGCCTGCAAGACCTGGCTGTTCGCCCAGGCCTTCGGAGAGGAGGGTGGGGACTGTATTTTTAAAACATTGTTTTAATGAATTTTATTGTATGTTTTTATGCTGTAAGCCGCCCTGAGATGCCGTAGGCATGAGGGGGCGGCTAACAAATATTTATAAATAAAATAAAATGTGGCTCTGCTCTGTGGTGTTGAATCAGAACACTCCCAAGGGCCCATGTGAGAAAGGGGTGGGAGAGACCCTTTGCCCTAGCCCCCTTTCAGTGTAGCCCTGCCACTTTCTGTGTCAGAGCATCCAAAAAGGTGGCAATCCTACTTATGATACCCCTGCCTCCCACAAACAGGAAGTACCACAGAGTGCGGAGGAAGAAGTCCCTGCACCAGTACTCTCTAGCCATAGCTGTATGGTGAAACAGAGATAGGAAGTGATGTAACGGGATAATCTATCAGGAACAGATGGTTGCTATGTGAGAAACCCTTCACAGAGCACCATTGCTTAGGAGAATTGGACCTGTGCAAGTGGATCCTTTGCACTATATTGCAGGGAGGACATGGGAGCTTCAAGGAGCACTTTTGGAATGTGGGCTTGTGCCACTACCCCCTTTGTAGTGTGAATGCTTCCTAGCAGGCACATTTGCTCTAAGCTTCTCTTCTTCCCTTTCCAGGAAAGGGCCCATCCGAGCACCAGAGCACCTGCGTGCCACCGTGCGATGGGATTATCAACCAGACATCTGCAAAGACTACAAGGAAACTGGGTTCTGTGGCTTTGGAGGTAAGTGGTTCTTCCATTAAACCCCCAGCACTTTTATCCCACCCTGTGAAACTAGGGGCCTCTTTGAAGACAACCCAAGCTGCTGTTTATGCAGCCAGACAGGATTGCAGAGGGGTTTCCACCCAGCCTCACTGGCAGTGTCTGGATGCCTCCTTACCCGATGTCCAAGCCTAAAATTAAACTCAAAGTGTGTTGCTGTGTTAAGTTGGGCTGCACCTCATCTACTCGGAGGAGGAGATCAGTTATAATCAGTGGGCAGGCCTGTTCACTCGCCATTTGTCTGTCTTTTTTGCAGACAGTTGTAAGTTCCTCCATGACCGTTCGGATTACAAGCACGGCTGGCAGATTGAGCGAGAGTTGGATGAAGGACGCTATGGAGTCAATGGTATGTGCATACCCTGCTTCCCTTCTCTCTCTGTTTTCAGATGGAAATGTTTTCCATCTTGGTGAGCTAGACCAAGGCGTCTCACATCATGATGGGAGAACTTGCTTGGGCCTCCTGAAGAATAGTGCTTCAGGAGGCCCAAGATTAAATGACTGCCAAATGCATTCAGGGCTTGTTCACACAGAGCAACTGCTAATTCACTTTAACCTACCTGTGTCCATGTGAACAGTGACATTAAAGAGAGGATAAAGGAGAGGTACTTATCTCTCCAAACAGGCAGGGTTAAAGGAAAGGGGAGATGGAGGCTTCTACTCTGTGTGCCATGCTTGTATGTATTGTGGAGGGGAAGTTTATTTTCCTCTGTATAGTCTTCTGCTGTCCCAGAAAGTCTCAGTGCTTCCTCAACTGCTTTTTATTCCATTTCCCCTGGTGGCAGTTCCCTACAAGACCAAGGGAGGGGGATGAAGTTCTTCACCTCTGGGTGAAAACAGACATGACGCTAACCACCCTTTAACCACCCTTGTTGGTTATTTATGCATGTTGCAGGGCTGTATTGGTGCCCTATGCAGCCCTGCAACATGCATAAATAACCACCAAGGGTGGTTAGCGTCATGTCTGTTTTCACCCTCTGTCTCTCCCTGCTTGTGAGAACAGAGGCAGAAGAACCTCGGAGATAACCACAGATCTGGCTTGCTGGTGTGAATGCACCATTAGGGAAAGTATTAAGATAATCCCTATAGCAGAGGGTTGTGGCCTAGACCTGAAAAAATGGGTTGATCCATCAAATATACAGTAACAACTGCTACCCATTTATATTCTGGGTATCTGTTCTGGCTATGAAAAATTGTGTGTGCATGTACACCCACTTTTTTATAAGCCAGCTGACAGAAAGGTGGCATGATCACACAGAGGAACAGAACCCAGGACTCTTGGCACAGCTGCTCCAAAGCAGAACTACCAAGCTAAACTGGAAATGCTCTACCCAAGAGCTCTTAATGTGATCAATATGCCAAGCCCTTCTGTCTCCATAACTGAATTAGAAAGAGGGGACCAGCAATTGCTTGGGTAGTTCTGGTAACAGAACTTCCTAGATTAGTGTTAGTGTTCTTGTTTAAAAATAATACTTATATATGCAAGAAATCACCCCTTCAGCTGACCCCATGGTCCAGATTTGAACCCTTAACCCATCAGTCACCTTTCTTTCCCCAGAGCTGCAGGAGGGAGGGGCTGGTTGCTACTGGGTTTAATTCTGCCATGAAGAGAAGAACTCTTTATAATACCCAATAAGCTAGATTAGCTACCCAGCCAGACTTCCTGCCTACATTTTGTGGCTGTTGTGGCAGAGGTCCTGGGTTCTGGTCTGCCCTCTACCATGTGTTGTCTCTGTGTTGGTTTCTTTTTTTTTTAAAAAAGGCTCAAGTCCTGTTGACTTTAAGGGATGGAGGATTTGCACCATGTGTAGAACTGAAACAGATAAAGTTAATTCTGTAACCAGCGTGACTAATGGAAATTCTGGACAGCTGATCAATTAACCCATTGGTAATTAACATACCACAGCAGTTAACCAATTAACCAATGTCCGTTCATACCACTTCACCATTACTACGTAACCAATACTGTTGTTCTGTGTTCCATCATTTCCACTTTTGCACCAGCAGATTTGAACCAGGCATCACTGAAACCAGGATTCAGGGGCTAAGCAGGAAAGGAATTACAGGCAAATGGAATTATCCAGTAACGTTGGGACAGATGGAAAAACAGCAATATAGTAACACGGTTAACAGTGCAAATTGGCAAATCAGTTACTCAATTGAATAATCCCACTCAGTAACTGATTGTTGTTGGAGTGGATCAGTTACCTCAAATCTGTCAGTTATTGGTTACTGCTCAGTTAGCCATTTGACCTACTTTGAGCTGAGACTCTGGGAGCTAACAGAGATAATTGTGAGGCACATTAGAATCCAGGACTCTTATCATAACAGCTACAGAGCTTAGCTACTCAGCCACACTGCTCAATTGGTGTGGCTTAACCTTGAGGAAGCAGATCTTGGGGTCGTGTTTAACAGAAGTGCAGGAAGAGTCAGCAGCTTCATGAATGAGGATGACACGCCTTGGAGTGTCTGTTTATAGCTGTGAGTGGGTGAAGCAGAGAGGAGCTAGCTCTTTGTTCCAGCAACAGATGTGAGCTCATTAAGCCCCAATAATAGCTCTGTCCCCCCACAAATTGCTTACATCAGAGACACCCAGATGACAGAGCTGTATTATTCTTGGCTGAAAATCAAGCCCACCTGCTGTAGACCTCCTACACTGTCTCTCTGCTGTGCCCGACGCTGGGATCGTGATGGCCTGGATCTGATTGATACTGTCTCTGCCCCTCTCATGCAGATGATGAAAACTACGAGGTGAGCAGCGATGAGGAGGATCTGCCCTTCAAATGTTTCATCTGCAGAAGCTCTTTCAAGAATCCTGTGGTCACCAAGTGAGTAGTTGGGGCTTTCTGAAGGTTCATTCACACAACACTCTTGCCACTTGTTCCTTAATCTGCATTTGGTTATCAGTCTGTTAAGGCCTTCAAGGGGTCTGTAAAAGCTCACAGCTGCATGTAGAATACTCCCAGCCCCACCACGACAGAACTGCTTGCCAATGACAGGATAGGAACAGCTGTTTTCCGCTCACAGCCTGTTGGTGCCAAGGTTACTTGTCTGAGCTTTCCCCAGAAACTGTTGTGCTCTGGGACTGGATTGCCTAGCCCCACAATCCTCGGTAAAAAGATCTAACCAGGCCTCCTCATTTCCCCCCTTGCAGGTGTAGACATTATTTCTGTGAGAGTTGCGCCCTGCAGCATTACCGGAAATCTCAGCGCTGCTATGTGTGTGACAAGCAAACCAATGGCGTCTTCAACCCAGCCAAAGGTACCTCTGGCTCACTGCTCAGACATGTGGACAAGCATCCGATGAGGATGTTGCTGCACTCTCTATCTGTAGCTAGGCCTGACTTTGGCTAGCATTACCTGGGTCACTGGCAGAGTTAGACATTATTAGTATTTTAGATGTATACATGCCCTATCCCAAAAATGACTCAGGACAGTTAATACCATCACCTTACAAACATTAAAAATAAAAATAAATTAACTAAGCCAAATTTCAGTCACCAATGGCTGGCAGCTTCCTGCAAGGGCCGAAGGCTAGATGTAGAAGCCAGAGAGTTGGTGGAGCTGCCTCAGGCGTTTCCAGTCATCCCCATAGTAGCTCTAGCAACTCTCTTCTGTCCCCATGAGCTTCTGAGTTCCCAAGAAGAGGGGACTTTGAAGTAGCTGGTTCTGCAGAGCCAAAAGGAGAGCAGAGAAGATCTTTTTTAATAGTCAGGGTTTGGCTCTGCTCATCAGCATCAGGTGGGACATGTTGACCAAATTGTAGCAATTAACATTAAGGACAGTAGCTTGATTGGAGGGAGCATCCATAGGGCCCAGGTAACAGCAGCAAAAGGGACAAATTAAAACTGAGGGGGGGAGAGACACATTCTGAAGAGTATTGCTTCCTGTGTGCATCACTGGAATCCCAAAGGCATTGGGTTAAGCTCTCGACCTTTCTGTGGGCAACACCCACCAAAACCGTTTTTAAAAAAAATAAAATAATCCAGGACCAGAGTGGCTAGGCTGCACCAGTGGCAGTAGGGAGCTGGCATGAGGCAGCTGGAAGCAGTCACCAATAGGGGGAAAGTTGCAGGAAGTCACATTCCTCCTCTCCTTCTCCCTCCCTTTCTCGAGGCTTGTGGGCAAGTTCCTATGCCAGTGGAACTTGGCCCACCTGTTGAGACACTTTAAAGGAAACAGGATGCCTGGGGACTCATCATAAGTGCTATCCATGTAAACTCTCTCCAGGCCCAGGTTTACGCTCTAGCATGTGCTGGGACAGCTGGTGGTTGCTAGGTTGCAGATACCTTTGGGGTAGTTTGCTTAGGGTGGGGATTAGTGGCCTGTATGGACACTGGGTTTTGTGGCAAGAGATCCTCGAATCACTATCCTATGCTCCCTTGCAGTTTGCTTAATGTGGGATCATTTACTTAACTGGAAGTAATTTGTAGTTTACCCAGGGGGGTAAATAACCACAAACTTGATGTCTTGAGGCCAGAGCATACCTCCTGCAGGCACAAGCTCTGCACTCTTGCTCTTGGTATCATGCTGGTTCCTCTCTGCTGGATTCTGTTCTGAGAAGAGGCAGCAGAGCATACTGGGCAAAGCTGCAATTCCAGTCATCTCTTTAACCGAGCTTCACAAAGGCAAAATGCTGTCCGAGAGCCACCCAAGCCTCAGCTGTGTCTCTCGCATGCCTGGGTAGTAGCAACATTTGTTGTGAAGCTTGGGCCTGTTCTCAAAAGTCTCTCTCTTGCTCTTGTTCTTCTAGAGCTCACAGCGAAGTTAGAGAGGCACAAGGCAGATGAGTCGGAGGATTTGGAGGCTCCAGAGGCTGGAGAGGAGCTGCAGTAACGCTGCATCCCTGTATGGAGCAGGTTTTATAATTGTTCAAATAAATGTTTATAGGAAAATGAACACTTCACTTGGTATCTCTTTTCAGCCCATTGGTCTAGCTGTAATAGGGACATTTATTTGTTCACATTTACACCCCACCCCTCCTGAAACAGCTCGGTGCAGCTGTACCAGGCACTTGCTTCCTGGTGTGGCTACTTACATCCCCTGCCACCTTGCTGAGATGCTCCATCACCTTCCATCACTATTCAAGGCTCATGTGTGAGCTAATCTCTGCTTTATGGCATTTGCAAGTTTGGGAGATGGAAAAACAAGTCAGGAGACTTCAGGACAAGTTCCTGAGTGCTATATCTTTAATGTGCTAACACAACTTAGTAGACTATTATAGGCCCCTTCCCTACATCCTGTGGCCATGACTTCCACAGGTCAGGCCACTTTCACACATTACCAGGGAGGCAGGAAAACTCCCCATCAGAGCAATTGTGGCTCTGTTCTCACAGCAATTAGCGCACGTGGGAATGCGCTATTTCCTCTTTAGTTCTAAACCTGCTGCCTGTTAATTTCATAGGGTGCCCTCACTCCTAGTTCTATGGTAAATGTATTTCTTTTCAGACTTCCTGCACCATTCATGGTTTTATAGACATCTCTCATTTCTCCCCTTCAGCTGTCTCCTTTCTAAGCAAGAGCCCTACTTGTTTTAATCCAGAGGTGAAAAATTGTTTTCCTCACAGGGGCCACTTTACAATCTGAGGGTCACATAGAAGTTGGGGGCAAAGGTGCTTAAGGAGTATGCTCAGGAAGAGGAGGTTCCATATGATGGATCTGTCCCCTATCTGTGTGTGCATATCCTCATTTCTGCTGTTCCCCTGAGCTCAGTTTTTCAGTGCTTGGAGTAGGAACTGGCTACAGGAACTGGAAAGAAGCCACAGGCTTCATTTGGTCCATGAGTATGAGGCTCCCCACCCGTTTTAGTCTCTCCTTGTATAAAAACTGACTCCAGGTTTCTGCACGGGGTCACCCCATTGCACAACTCAGTTTACTTCCTGCTTCTGTGCTAGGAGGAGCAGTCTCACTCTGCTCCATAGAGCAGAGCTTGGATTCTACAAATTAAAGGAAAAAAAAGAAAAAAGGAGAAAAATGGCAAGGAGAATAGCCTCGAGAGAGGAGCACATCAGAGCCCTCCAGCATAGCGACAGGACCCTGCGCGCTGCCCAGGATCCCCGCAACGGCAGCAGGGGGAACGCCGGTGGAAGGATCGGGAGGAGCCCGGCAGCCAAGCCGCAAGACAGCCCAAGCCGGCGCCGCCGTTTTGCCGGTGCCCCCAGCTCCCATGTGGCGACCCAGCCTGGCTCCAACCCCGTCTGGAGAGGCGCCCCGAGCTGCAGGTCAGCCGCCGCCTCCTTTTCGAGCTGGTGTAGCAACCCGGCCCAGCTCCGTCTCCAGCCCGGATCTCTCTGCCACCTCTATAGCCGGCAGGCCGCCACCCACACGGCTTCACGGCTCCGCCCCATCGCTGGGGCGCATCCGGCCCCATCCCTCTCTCTGAAATCAACAGGAGAGCACCCCTCAAGCCAGAGTCCTCTTCGACCCCATGGGGTCACAGGTACAGGGATAGGGAGCCCAAAACGCAAAGTGTCTCGAGGAACCAAAGGGGACACAGGGGCAATCAAGGGACCCTTCTCCACCCTTACTCAGAAGGGAGGGGGAACCAATCAAAGATGCCCCCTCCCCCACAACCCAAGAGGAACAGGCCATGAACACCGCAATAGCAGAGCCCTTCACCAAGATTATGGCCCGCCTTGACAGGCTGGAAAATCCCCCTCCACAGGAGGGCGGCAAGAGGCCCCGGGGAAACGAGGGTGTCCCTCCCGGCAAGCGGCCACAAAACAGGTGCAGAGGGGCAGCTGCAGCATCTAGGGTTGCCCGGATATTGGACTCCGAGTCGGAGTCAGAGGAGAAGCGCCCTGCCTCTCCCCAGGCCTCCAGCCTCAGACCCTGTTCGCACTCCCAGAGTCCATTGGGATCGCACGAAATGGGCAGCGACATCTCCCCCTCAGAAGAGGAGGGAGAACTGGAGGATTCGCATGGGGAGGGCTCCCTGGCTCAGAACCAGGACGCACACCTTCCCGTAGCCCCCAACCATGGGAGGGAGTTCCCAGCCCAATATTGGGAGGAACTAAAGAAACACGTGGCTCGCACCCTTCAACTGAAAGAGAGGGCAACTAAGGACCAGCCCTCAGAGTCAGAAGACGAACAGGAGGCTACAGCCCACATCCCCAGGGTCCATAGACCAGACAAGGGCCTACCCCATGACAAGGCCTTTGAGAGGCTGGTCCTGAACGAGTGGAAACAACCCACTCGCTCATACAGGCTCCCCAAACCACAGCAGCAGCAGTACGCCTCCTCTCAGCGTAGGGGCTCCCTCCTCCACTGGCCTAAGGTGGATTATTATTATTAAACATTTATAAAGCGCCAGTTGCAACCTGGCGCTGTACAGAACATACAATCAGTTGCGGTCCCTACCTGTGGCTTACAATCTAATAGACAAGGAGGGGGAGACAAGGAGAGGGGACAGCGGGAGAGACATGGGAGAAGACAAACAAACATTCAGGCGGATGCGAAGTCTCAGGTGCGTGTACTTGGCTTGGTTACAAGGTGGTCGGTAGCAGCAGTCAGCAGAGGAGGGCTGACAGTAAGAGCAAGGGGAAAGACTAGAGGGCATTGGGAAAGGCAGCATGGAAAAGGTGGGTCTTGAGGAGGGATTTGAAGGAGCGGAGGGAGGAGGCAAGGCGGATGTCGGCAGGGAGGGAGTTCCAGGCATGGGGGGCAGCGAGGGAGAAGGGACGAAGGCGGTTGGGCGAGCAGGAGAAACGAGGGAGAGCGAGGGAGGGGACAGAGGAAGAGCGGAGAGCGCGCGCAGGAGTGCGTAGGGAAATTAGGTCCGAGAGATAAGGGGGAGCTTGGTCATGGAGCGATTTGAACGTGAAAACCAGGAGTTTGAACAGGATACGTTCAGGAAGGGGGAGCCAGTGAAGGGAGAGGAGGAGAGGCGTTACATGGTCGAAGCGACGGGCAGAGTGAATGATCTTGGCGGCAGAGTTTTGGATCGCAACAAGGGGGGACAGGTGGGAGCGAGGGAGGCCAGCAAGGAGGAGGTTGCAGTAGTCGAGGCGAGAGATGACCATGGCATGAACAAGGATTTTGGCCGAGGAGATAGATAGAAAGGGGCGTATGCGGGCAATGTTGAGGAGAGCGAATCGGCAGGATTTGGCCACAGAGTCAATGTAAGGTTTAAAGGAGAGGTGCGTGTCAAAAATGAAGCCCAAGCTGCGGGCACGGAGAACAGGACGGATGGTGACCCCAGCAATGCAGACGGTCAGGTCAGAGGGAGAGGAGGGGGATGGAGGTAAAATGAGGAGTTCAGTCTTGGCCATGTTTAGTTTGAGTTGTCGTCGGGACATCCAGGCGGAGATATCAGAGAGGCAGTTGACGAGGCATGAGCGGATAGAGGAGGAGAGAGAGGGGGTAGAGAGATAGAGTTGGGTGTCATTAGCATAGAGATGGTATTGGAATCCGTGGGAGGCAATAATTTCGCCAAGGGACAGGGTGTAGATAGGTCGACTCGGGGAGGGAGACATTAAAGGAGCGGTCAGAGAGGTAGGAGGAGAACCAGTCAAAGACAGAGCCACGGAAGCCCAAAGAGTAAAATGCGGAAGCAGCCTCCCTAGCGCGACAAACACTCTTCCCTACCGAGGGAGACCTTTACCCAAAGAACTCCACGGACAAGGCTATCGAAGGGGCCCTTCGGAAGGGGTTTGAAACAACCACTGCGGCTATGAGAATGAACACAGCCACAACGTACGTTGCAAGAGCCCTCATCTCCTGGTTTCAAGAGGTCCAGAGCGAGGACATCTCAGAGAAAAAGGTGAAAGCCCTCACATAATGAATAATGCTAGGAATAGCATACATCGCAGATACATCCACAGACGCTCTCTCAGCATCTGCCAGAGAACCAGCCTCAAGCGTTGCAGTCCGCAGACGACTATGGCTCAGGTCGTGGGGCGGTGACCACACAGCAAAAAATCTACTGGTGGATAGCCCCTACAGCAGCCATAAGCTCTTCAGCGCATACCTAGAAAAGGTCCTAGAAGACCACAATAGCAAGGAGAAGCGCACTACCCTCCAGCAGGTGTGCAACAAGAAGCCCTCCTTTCACCAAGCGCGCTTTGCAGGGGACTCGGCCGGTCTCAGAAAAGGAAACCAGAGGAACGCCTTTCGCAGACAGCAACCCAAGAACAAGCAAAATTGGCAAGGGAAGAGGAGGTATCAGCCTCCCCCTCGCAACAGACCCAAGGGGGCGCCAGCCAGAGAAAACAGGACTGACCCACTCGCACGCATCGGGGGCAGGCTGCGAGATTTCTCACCAGCCTGGGAAGCTTCAGTCTCCGATACGTGGGTAAGGGAGAGTATATCCCAGGGTTACTCAATAGATTTATCTTCCCGTCCCCCAAGCAAATTCCTTCTCTCACCATCCTCCACCAGGCCACAAAAGCACCGAGCCATGCTTCAAGAGATCCACTGGCTACACGACATCTGGGCCATAGAGCCCATCCCTCCGAATCAACGGAGCACAGGGCTCTACTCCAGTCTATTCCTCATTCTGAAGAAATCGGGCGAATGGAGAGCGGTGCTGGACCTCAAACGCCTCAACAGACGTGTAAGGAAACGGAAGTTCCGAATGGAGACCCTGAAAACAATCTGCCAGGCGATCAGGAAGGATGACTGAATGGCATCCATCGACCTCAAGGAGGCCTACCTACACATCCCGATTATCCCCAGCCACCGAACGTGGCTCAGGTTCGCCTACCACGGGGAGCACTGGCAATACACAGCCCTCCCGTGCGGTCTCGCCTCAGCTCCACGCACCTTCACGAAAATCCTGGTGCCACTAATAGCAAACCTCTGCCTGCAGGGGGTTCATGTACATCCATACCTGGACGACCTATTCATTCACTCAGCCTCCAGGGAGAAAGCAGTCAGGGACGTTCAGACGACAATCTAGTATCTTTACTCACATGGTTTTCTGATCAACGAGCAGAAAAGTCACCTATCACCATCACAATGGCTAGAGCACCTAGGGGTGATTCTGGACACAAGAAGGGACAGGGTCTTCATTACCCACTGGAGAAAATCAGAAAGGGAGTATGCTCCCTCACCAACAACCCAACTCTCCGGCTGAAGAGCCTGGCAAGTCTCCTCAGCCTTCTCGTGTCCTGCACCCAACAGGTAGCGTGAGCTCGCTTCCACCTGCACCCACTCCAACGGCTCCTCAGACCATGGCAAACGCACCTAATTGCAGGCAGCAACTCCTGGATATGAGTACCACGCACCCTAGCGGCGAACATGCGTTGGTGGCTCACAGACAGGCCATTCCAGCAGGGCTCCCCCCCTCATGAAGCCCGCAAGGGTCACAATCACGATGGATGCAAGTCTAACCAGGTGGGGAGCCCACTCCCAGTTCAGGACGGCCCAGGGAGAATGATCAGCGACCGAGGCAACCAGCAGCATCAACCTGCTCGAGCTCAAGACAATCAGGCTCGCACTGCTCAGTTTTCCACATGTGCTGAACTCCCACATCCTGGTATTCATAGACAACACAACCGCAAAGGCTTACGTGAACAACCAGGGCGGCTCGAAAAGCCGGTCGCTATACGCGGAGGCCTGCACAGTTCCCCTGGGTGGAACCGGGGGAGTGGTCCCTGTGCCCTGAGGCCTTCCGCCTGATATGCTCAAGCTTGGGAACTCCTCAGTGGGATCTATTCGCATCACCAACAAAGGTAAAGACCCCACTATTCTTCTCCCGGACAAGAGCTCAGGGATCGCAGGGGGTGGACGCTCTCAGCTCACCTGGGCCCCCAACGCTCCTATATGTCTTCCCTCCCTTTCCGCTGATCGGTCGGGCTCTGGCAAAGGCCAGGGCAGAAGGAGCCACCCTCATTCTAGTGGTCCCATTCTGGCCGAGGAGACCGTAGTTCTCGGACATAATGGAGATGGCTGTATCAGCTCTCCTGTTCCTTCCACAATTCCCAAAACTCCTGACACAGGGCCCATTCCAATTCGAGGGTTTGGCCCACCTGAGACTAGCTGCATGGAAATTGAACATGCAGCATTAAGGGGAAAGGGCTTCTCAGAGGCGTTGATAAGCACCCTCCTAGCCTCCAGAAGGCCTTCCACCCGCAGGATTTACCAATCCATGTGGAGAGCATTCAGAGGGTGGTGCATCAAAAGGTCCCTCGACCCCAAGCAGGCCCCCCTCTCCCAGATCCTGGAGTTTCTACAGGAGGGCCTAGATAGCGGCCTTAAGCCCAATACCCTCTCCAGGCAGGTCTCCGCCCTAGACTCTGTGGTTTTCCCGACCAAGGAGATTAAGGTAGCGGGGCACCACTTGATCAGGAGATTTGAGGGGAGCAAGGGCAATATCCCTCCCGGTGGTCCATAGGTTCCCCACTTGGAACCTCAACCTGGTCCTAGAGGCGCTCCAGGCCCACCCATTCGAACCTCTCAAAAAGGCTACCCTATTCTTCCTGTCCATCAAGGTAGCTTCTCTGATCGCCATCACATCCGCTAGATGGATGTCTGAGCTGGGGGCTCTCTCCATAGAGGGCAGCTTCTGCCAGTTTAATCGGGACGCGGTGGTTCTTCTACTAGACCAGGCGTTCCTTCCAAAGGTCAACTCCCTGTTCCACAGAAGTCAGGAGATTATCCTCCCCTCCTTCTGCCCGAACCCCACTCATCCCAGGGAAAGGGCATGGCATTTGCCAGATGTCAGACAGACTCTGCGCATTTACTTGAAGTGCACAGCCGCATTCCGTTCGTCCTCAGCCCTATTCGTCAACTTACGGCTGGGGATCAAGGGTACCAAGGCATCAAAGGTCATCATACCCAGGTGGGTGGTGGCCTGCATCACAGAAGCCTATAAGGCAAAGGGGAAGGTTCCTCCCCAGAAAATATGGCCACACTCCACTCGGGGAGCTGCCACATCAGCTGCCTTTGTGGCCTACGAGGAGGTGTGCAGGGCGGCCACCTGGGCCTTTCTACATACCTTCACCAGGCACTACAAACTGAACATGTTCCAGTCTGCGGAAGCCTCCTTTGGCAGACGGGTCCTTCAGTCTGTTCTACCATAGTGCCGCTGTCCCCCTCCCTCTTCGGGTGGTACTGCTTGGTTACATCCCATGAGTTGGACTGGCTGAAGCCCTGAGCAGAAAAGGGAACTGGGGCTTTTACCTGCGAGTCCCTGTTCTGCTCGGGCTAGGCCAGTCCAGCGGCCCTCCTGACAGCCAGGGTGGTCTAACAACAGTGCAGAGATTCCGGGTTGCATTAACTATGTCTTAAGTGCTTTGCAGACCGATGGCTATACAACAGCTGAGTTGCGCAAGGGGGTGACCCCGTGCATGCGCAGTCAGTTTTTTTATTCCTGCCTCCTGCTGGACAAGCACAGTGTCACCCATGAGCTGGACTGGCCTAGCCCGAGCAGAACAGCGACTCACAGGTAAGAGCCCCAGTTCCCTTTTCTGCTCAGGGGTTCTTTTTCTAGTCCTATGATATCCTTTTTATGTTGGGGCCGCCGGCACTACATGCAGTATTCAAGTGGTGGATACACAATGACTTTATAGTGGCATTATTTTATTCCTAATGTCTACTTTTTTAGTCAGTGCAGTCCATTCCAGTAAGTTAGCCACGACTCCAAGATTTGCATGGCAAGTTAATTTAGAACCCACCACTGTCTCATAAGGAGCTCTTCCCCTCCCCCCCATATATATAGACTTTGTACTTACCTGGGCCCTAATTGCCTGTTGTTGTAGATGTCAGCTTAGGTGGGGACCTATACTGAAGTTCAATTTGTCTCCTCTTCCCCCCACATCCCTTTCACACACCTTCTTGTGAGTTTTAACACACAAGTTGCAGATTATCAAAGAAAAAAGGAATCTGTATAATTTTTGGCCAACAAGATACCAGTTGCATCTAAACTTCCTTTTTACAGCCTTTAGATTACGTTTTAAATACATTTCTAAGGAAAAAATCAAGCCACAAAAGCTTGTTTTCACCTTCAAGTTTTATTTTCCCAACTGTGCAAGCACTGTCATTATACAAGCAAAGCAGGCTGAGTTTCCCACCCACAAAACATTATTTCTAGCACTCACTAATCTATTCCACATTTACACTGGATTTCTTGCAGCATTTAACTTTCTGCTTGTTGGGTAGAACAGCATGTTGGGTAGAAGGCACAGGGGGAGTGGGTGTGCTATGCCCCCCCCCCCCATGAGAGGGGGCATGGGGAAGAGGGTGGGAAGTGCCATAGCTTGTGCGAGCAGGGGAGTACAGGCACAAGGGAAGAGGGTGGTTCCATCTCCCCTTAGCCCCCCCCCTTAGGGTGGTGCTGGGCTTGAGACCCTCTCCAGTACTCACCTCCCTGAGTCTCTTTTGAGGGGGGGGGGATTGACAATCAGGTGCTGGTGGGGTGGGGGAGCTTGTTTGGAGAGGGGCAACTATTGGGGTTGCATTGGGCATGGGGAGGATAGGCCATCAGGACTGTTGATACTTTGTCTTCCCCTGTATTCTACTCTTCCCCTCTATTCTATCCATTTTGGGATATTTAGGGGTTAAGGTTGGTAGGGGCACCTGATCAGACACTGATGCTCTCCAAGGTCAGTGGCTAATAAAGCATTGACCATCTGATCTTATTCAGGATGTAGCCACTGACCTCATTTGCATTACAGAGATCTGGTTGGCTGAGGTGTCTGAGCCAGTTTTGTCCCAGATGGTGCCAGCTGGTACTTGGTGGAGCATCGACCTATTTATTTATTTATTTATTTATTAATATTTCTATGCCGCCCCCCTCATGCCCACAGCATCTAGGGGCGGCTAACAATACAATAAAACAATAAAATACATTAAAACCAACATCAATTTTAAAATAATTAAAAAACCCATAACCCTACCCTCCAATTCCCCCAAATCCCCTACCCCACCAATCTCCCCCATTTATCCCTCCCTCCCCCCCTCCCCTCCCCTCCAATGGCCTGGGTGAACAGCCAAGTCTTGCATGCCCGCTGAAAGACGAGCAGACCTGGGGCCAGGCGGACTTCCTTTGGTAGGGAGTTCCATAACTGTGGCCTGATCACCGAGAATGCCCTCTCCATGGTGGCCGCTCGCCTTACACGGGGGACCTCCAGATGGGCGCCCCCAGTGGATCTGAGGATTCGTCCTGCGTCACGGAAGGCGAGGCGGTCCCCGAGATAAGAGGGGCTGATACTGTATAGGGCTTTGTATACCAATACTAACACCTTGAACTTGGCTCGGTACGCTATAGGCAGCCAGTGCAGAGAGCGGAGCACTGGTGTAATGTGCTCACGGCGACCCGTCCCCGTAAGGAGACGGGCTGCCATATTCTGCACCAGCTGCAGCTTCCGAACCAATATCAAGGGAAGCCCCACATAGAGCGCGTTGCATTAATCGAGCCTTGAGGTAACAAAGGCATGGATGAGAGTGGGCAGGTCGGGTCTGGAGATGTACGGTCGCAGCCTCCGCACCAGATACAGCTGGTGGAAGGCGGCTTTAGCCACCGCCTTCACCTGCCGATCCAGGCAGAGGTCCGCATTCCAAAATTACCCCCAGACTCCGAACCTGCTGGGCAACCGGAGGGCAGACCCCCCCCAATAGGGGGAGCCAACACCTCCTTCGCCCTCCCCACTACCATCATCTCCGTCTTGTCCGGATTCAGCTTCAGTCTGCTGTGCCTCATCCAATCCACCATGGCCTCCAGACACTGGGAAAGTACTGAACGGCAGGACCTGGGTCCGTTGAAAAAGAGAGGTACAGCTGCGTGTCGTCAGCATACTGGTGACAGCACACCCCGAACCATCTCAGGATCTCCCCCAGGGGCTTGCATATACACATTAAACAACAGTGGAGACAGAATGGAACCTTTGGAATGCCACAGGTCAAGGCCCGGGGGCTGGATGTTTCAGCTCCCAGCACCACGCAGTGGCTTCTATCTGAGAGGAATGAGCGGAACCATCCAAGAACGGTCCTGTCCAGGCCCCCCAGATCTCGCAGCCGCCTCAACAGCAGTCCATGGTATCAAAAGCGGCCGAGAGATCTAGCAGGACCAAAAATGTTGAACGTCCTGCATCCATCTCCCGGCAGAGATCGTCAGCCAAAGCCACCAACTCCGTCTCAGTACCATAGCCCGGGCGGAACCCAGATTGAAAAGGGTCAAGGAAACGGATGCTATCAAGATGCTGCTGGAGCTGCAGTGCCACCGCCCGTTCAATAACCTTCCCTAAAAAGGGAAGGTTAGAGACAGGGCGGTAGCTGGCGAGCGCATCCACGTCTAAAGATGGCTTCTTCAGCAGGGGAAGCACCACAGCCTGCTTAAGGCTGGGCACCAATCTACCCTGCCGAAGTGACACATTGATAACCGTCGCCAGCACCAGCCCCAATGTCTCCCTGGAGGCTTTCACCAACCAGGACAGGCATGGATCAAGTTGACAACTGGTGGCCCTAACAGACCCCGGTGCCGAAGTTGCTCTGGATCCGAGCAATCTTGTCTCCGAAGAACCAGGGGCTGTAATCAGGGCCTAGAACCAGGGGCTGTAATCTGTAGAGACGCTTGTCCTTTCATAGGTATCTGCTGCCTGACGTGTCCAGTATGGGGTGTGTCCACCTCATGGTGGATTTGGCAAGGGATAGATTAGGGATTCGGCTGGTGTACCGACCACACTGCTGTGCAGGTGACTCCCTGACTGCTCTAGCTGAACTGGTCTCTGAGGTGGTGCTGGGATCACCCAGACTTATTGTCTTGGGTGATTTCAGAATACACACTGAGGTTAGCCTTTTGAAGGCAGAGCAGAAGTTTAGGACTGCCATGACAACTATGGGCATGCTGGACACTTCAGATTTGAGGTTTTGTACCAGCTTGGAAACTGGGATTCCAATTATCTGGGGTGTTGTTACAACACCATTGTCATGGTCAGACCATCACCATCTGAAGGCCTAGATTCCTAGCCTCCTATGCCCTTGTTGGGGTGGTGGACCCATTAAGGTGGTCTGCCCTCGGAGATTCATGGATCTGACTAGTTCCCAGAACTCTGAGGGATTTATTAACCTTGACAATTACTCTGTTGATGACCTGGTCACTTTATGGAATGGTATCTCAACTATGGCCATCGACGCAGCTGCAGCCAGGCATCTGCTCAGAGAAGTCCCTGTGCTATACAGAGGATCGGAGGTGGTTAAAGTGGGAGGGGTAGGTGGTTAGAGTGCAGGTGGCGCTTGACTTTTGCTGAGTCCAACTGATTGCGGCATAGATTGTTTTTGAGGGACAATGCCGTGGCTGAGATAGGGGTGAAGATTTTCTTCTCTGTTACCATGGTGTCTGCAAAGTCTCATCCAGTGGAGCTGTTCCGGGTTGTGAGAGGCCTGGTTAACCCTGCCTGTCTCCGATCATCTACTGCCCGCTGTGACATTTTTATCAATTACTTTGCAGACAAAACCACTTGTATTCATCATGACTTGGATGCTGCCATTTTTACTGCAGCGTCAGTTTGGTGTTACAGAAGATCAATCTTGTCCGATTTGTTTGGATCAGTTTCGGTCAGTATCACCTTCTGATGTGGAGGATGTGCTTTGAGGTGATGAGAGTGAGCAGTTGCAAATTAGATCCTTGTGTGTCTTGGCTGATGAAAGCTAGCTGCGACACATTGGGGCTATTGCTGGCTTGAGTTATCAATGCCGTTTGTGGGGAGGGGAGGGTGCTGGATGCCCTTTGACAAGGGAAACCATACCCTTTATCGCTTTAGATCTTTCAGCAGCCTTTGACACAATCGATCATGAAGTAATGACACGACTATGGGACCTAGCAGAGGTGCGTGGGACTACTCTTGGGTGGTTCCATTCATTCCTGTTGGGGAGCTCCCAGCAGGTAATGATGGGCAATTGTTTATTGTCCCACCCATCACATCCCCTGTGAGGTCTCACAGGGTTCCATCTTGTCTCCCCTCCTGTATATGAGGCTGCTGGGTGAAATAATTTGGAGGTTTGGTGTGAAATGTTCTTAGTATGCTGACGACAGCCAGCTCTACCTCTCTTTTTCATCCGACCCTGGTTCTGCAGTCTCAGTGCTTACCCACTGCTTGGCTGTGGTTGGGGACTGGATGAGGGCAGCCAATTTGAGGCTGAATCCTGACAAGACTGATGTGATGATGCCAAGACGGGTAAGGCCAGTCCTGAGATTTGGAGGGAGATTGAGGCTCCTGTTATTGATGAGGTCTAACCTCCTCTGGATTGGCCCTTGCAGTCTGCCGGGGGTGCCTTTCTCAAAGTCTCTCAGGTGTTGCAGGGGGCAAGTATGGAGACGGCATTCTCCGTGGCTGCACCAAGGCTGAGGAACTCCCTTCTGGTGGAGGCCCGTGTGGTCCTGAACCTCTCCTCCTTCCAATGTTTGTGTAAAACATGGCCGTTCCCACCAGGCTTTCAGTGAGGGAGATGGGTAGGGTGGGAGGTGAGGGTTAGTGAGGAGGGTTTGGTTCTTTTTGTTTTATTTTGTGGCACCTCATGCATTTTATATTTTACATTTTTTAAACTGTATTTTATATTGTTTTTTATGGTTATGTTAGCTGCCCCAAGCTGCTATTAGCAGGAGGGGGGCAGGATAAAAATGTAAATTAATTAAAAAACCTGCATATCTGGCCACCTAACCTACACAGCACCTGGTTACTTTGGAACAATACATGCATGCAAGGATCTATTTCAGCTATGTTGGAGTAAACAGCCACTCCAACTTCTTGCCCCTTTCTAGTGGCTCGACCTATGCTGGGTCACTCTTCAGAACTGTTCTTGGAACCTGTGCTAGTAGGTCCCTTCCAGGCTACTAGAGCTGCCATCTAGTAGGTGAGATGGAAACCGGTCAGCTTTTTTTTTTCTTTTTTTGTAAAAAGGGTTACTCTAGCTGTGATGATCTCAGGCTCCCAGCAGCAGCTGTGCTGTATGCATTATTTCTCACACGCTGGTTGTATGGTTGCCATGTTAAGTAGATGCATTTCTATGGTGGGCAAAGAGCTGTAAGAGATCTCATGGACTATAATCCAGCACCTGCATCAGTGGAGGATTCACCACACTTGAGCTATCCACCAAAAAAGTCTATCCAACAAGAAACAGAGCTTATAACAAAAGTCTGCCACAAGTAGAGACTGGGACCAACCAGAGCACATGGATTCACAAAGCTAAATTAAAAAAGAAAAAATACAGAAATTAATTCTTTATTTGTTTTAGCAACAAAACTAGAGTAACAAACTTGGGTTCAAGTACAAGTTATAAACCAAAAGACCTGCTGTCAGCACAGCTGCTCCAGCCAACCATGTATGATTCAGGACTTGATTGAATAGGAAAGCCTACACTGAACACAGTCCTTGGAAAGGTTGAACAAAACGCCTTAATGCAGATTCAGAGAACTCAAGTGCAGCAAGGAAAGAATCAGGTGGGTTTCCAGTGGCAGGATAGAGCAAGTACAGAACCATATGAAAGACCTATACAGATTCTGAGACCTTACCCCAAGGAATATTTGAAGAAGATGGAGAGTAGCGTGGGTGGCAGGTGAACTTTGCACAGCAAGCCCTAGTAGCAACCAGGAAGAAAGATTCAGCAGAGAATCAAGCCCAAGCTTATCTTCACCCTCCAGTAACATATTCTCTGAAAGCATCTGGCCAGCTCCAGAACATGCCTAGAGGGTGGAGATGGTTCATTGTGTGCGCAATATGATGTATTTTTGGAAACTTGCAGAATCAGGCCTCATCTAAGAATTTGTAGGTGAGCCCAGTTCGCAGGATTTAATAGGACACACAGCTGACATGGATGCAAAGCATTGCAGACTGCCCTTTTAACTTGCCGTTCACAGCATTCAGCACCAAGTGACAGGACTCTCATTGTTCTAAACCATCATAACCTACTTGCAATGGGGACTCTAGATAAACACAGGAATCATCCAGATCAAGCAGCAGAAGAGAGACCTCTCTCCTGTGCTGCCCAAGATTCTATTTCTATCAAAGCAGCAGCAAAGTTTCTACTGGTGCTAAAAAAAAGAAAGAAAAAACACAGAAAAAAAACCCCAAACACACATTAAGGTTTTTGGGCTAGGAAGACATCCAAGTCTAAGGAGACCTGCCTCCCTTCTCCCTTCTCCCCACCTATCCCAATGTGTCTCAAAATGCACCCTTGTACAAGGAAAGGGTCTAGCTCAAACTTGCTGGACACGCATACTCCTGGATCCGGGGCATCTAGTCAGTAAATTAGACATTTGCAATGATGTATGGACATACTAATGAAATGGGTCTGACCTAACTGATTCTAGCCTACAGCAGAAATTCCAAACCAAGCTGTCGTAACCCACGCAGTTCTCAATGGCAAGGAGTGGGGTTTCCCAGCACCATGTAGTTCATCTAGAAACACTCTGCTTCTGAAGAACTGATACTCTTTTCCAGGTAGTTTCTGCACGTGCATTTTTCTAGGTTCTGCTCCCATGTAAACAGATGATGTTCCTTCTCAAGGATCTGTAAACTCTTCTGCATGTAGCATTCATTGCTCCTTCATCAGTAAGTTACCATATCCAGAAGGCTGCCTCAAAGCACTTAACACTACATTTCCCTTGCCACTCTAGAATTCCCAGTCATCCACCGCCAGCTCTTCTAGACTGGATACCAATCCAAAAATACTACCGGGATCCTGGTGCTGTGTACCTTAAAAGTTGGTGATGGGTGTGACAGGGCGTAGAAGTTCAGGAAGTGCTTCGGATGCACGGCGTTTGATCTGGAGGGGAGGGAAGGTTACATCTAGTTGATCTGTTTTCTTACGTTAATGACACTTCAAAATACTCAAGGGGGGCAAGTGGAATACTTGTTCCTATTAGGGGATAGTGGGACAGGCAAGTGGAGAATAAGCATGAGTCATGAGTGGGCAATGGAGGGGATATCCACCCCCATCCTGTGTGTACAGCATGGAGAACACTCTCCCCAATTTGTAGTGACAACTGTTGCCACAACTCCTATCCTATACTCAGCTCTGGGCAGGAGGGTAAAGATGGTGGTGGCCTTGGCCACTTCTGCAGAGCAGGCTCCCTCACTGCATCATCATGATGCAGGCGGCAGCAGCAGCAGCAGCAGCAATAAAGCAGTCCTGGTGCCAGAGCCTGCAGTAGTGCACAGTCCAGCAACAGGCAAACATTGGGGATGGTAGGAGGAGGCAGCCCTAAGTCAGAGTGTTACTCCAGTAGTCATAACTTCAGTCTCCTGCTGCCTAGGCACTGCACCTTCAAGGTAGGTACCTTTCCAAACGGCTCTACTGACTCCAGAATAGTGCTGGCAGCACTCCAGAAGTGCAAGGACAAGAAGTGCCTCAAGTCTGAGGAGGGCAAGGTCCTTTGCACTATGGCCCAAAGGACTTGATGATCCCCAAGGACTAAAAGAGTCAGAAAAACTCACTAAAAGTGTGTGTGTGTGTTGGGGGGGGGGGGACAGGACTCACTGGAGACTTTCCACATTAAATGGAAAAAAAACAAACACACCAAGCTTCTCGGTTGTACATTCAGTTGGTATAACCAAGCATTCTAGCACTAGCCAAGCTCTTTGAAGCTTGGTATGTTCCAACCACAGGAACTTCATGAAGTACCCCAATTCCATTTGCATGGAATGGAAGGAGGCGGCTTCAGTAGCCTCTACCCTAGAGACCTGCTCTTCACCAAGGCACAGAGAAGCAGAGCAGGAGGATTACCAGGGTAAGGCTGCTGCGCTCTCCCAGAAGAGAATATGAACCACTTTACCTGCTTGAAAAAGGAATGGTTCAGCAGGGCACTTGCACTCGGCCTGCACAAGAGAGAATCAGAAAGCACAGACTCAGCACAGAAAAGAACAGGACTCGAGAAGAGTAACTTATACTTTGAAGATTCATCTCCATCAGGATCTCAAAGTATTCAATTTCCTGTGAAATAGCCACTTACTGTAAAAGCTACATTGGGGGACCTGATCATGCACGCCTATTTAACATGGGATAAAAGCAGAATAGCGCATTCATATGTGCGCTATTCTTGTGAGAATAGAGCTGTGATTGCAATCACAGATGTTTCCCTGCCTCCCAGGTAACGTGTGAAAGTGACTAGAGTCTTGAACCCCCTCATCCTCCATCCTTCTGCCTCCTCTATCCTGGCCATGAAGGGGCTGACAGACCAGGCTGCAGCAGCATATCACACTACCACATTCTAGCTATTGTTAAACTACAGGTAACCAAGCTGAATCCAGAAAACTCATATATAGCAACTCCCCTCCCAGCATGACCCTGGCTCCTCCCAGTGCTATGACCCATGCCAGATCCTCCTCCTAGCACTGCTGCAGGAAATACAGGACTTCTGTTTGGCCAAATGCCTGCAAATCAAAACCATTTTACTGTCCCCCAAGCATATGAACAGATCTCTCTAGTCTACAGAGAGCAGGACTAGAAACAATGGGGTCAAGTTACAGGAAGGCAGATTTCGGTTAGATATCAGGAAAGCTTTAAGAGCTGCAAAGCAATGGAACAAGCTGCCTAGGAGCTTGCAGGCTCTCCATTACTGGAAGTTTTCAAAATGAGGCTGGACAGCTAC
The DNA here is from genome assembly GCA_003113815.1 of Sphenodon punctatus. NCBI lineage: Eukaryota > Metazoa > Chordata > Lepidosauria > Sphenodontia > Sphenodontidae > Sphenodon > Sphenodon punctatus. The sequence continues at coordinate 375,612 of QEPC01001773.1, forward strand.
CTGTTGGGGATCCAGGTATTAGGTAGTATAATTAAACCGTCCCAAACTGTGCTCTATAATAGTGCTGACAGCACTCCAGGAGTGCAGGGACCAGTAGTCGTCCTGCATCTAAGCAGGGGGTTGGACTACAAGATCCTCAAGGTGCCTTCCAAGTCTAAGGTTCTAGGACTCTACACCCGACATTGGAACTTGTTTCTCAAGAATTATTGGCAAAATAATGAAGCCATTGTCTAAAGGCTTAGACTGCAAAATGAGTTTCACGTGTTAGCAGCAGGTGCCAAGACGGGGCAAGCCAGTTCACTGATGAGTAATGGAGGATCATTTCCGTCCACTCAGACTGGAGGAGAAGAAATTACAGAAGGTCCATCCAATTTAGATTCAGAGTTTATCCTTGAGCCATCACTCCATTTACTGGAGATTCAGATGGCAATACAAGCACTGGGATAGAATAGGAAAAGCCACTCTGTTTTCCGACTCATAAGCGCATCCAAGTGAGCTCTCCTGATTAGCCAAGGAATTAATCCAAAGCTAGCCTCTCATCACAGGCAAGACCTTTAACCTCTGTGCCTCAGTCTGCCCCTCTAAAAAGGGGAGCATGCTTACCTCAGAGGTCAGGCTCCATACCTGAAGTGATTTGGCATACACAAGGCTCTAGTGAGTGCTATCTATTGATACCTTCAAGCTAGATGAAGAGAAAGCAGCTCAGAAGATATTTTATTGGACCAACTTCTGTTGGTTACTGAGCGAAAGCTTTTGAGCCACGCAGGGCTGACTTACTACCCAGCCTGAGTAACAGCTCAAAAGCTTGCATGCTGTCACCTACAGAAGTCTGTCTAAAAGATCATCTGAAATTCCTTGTCTCCAGCTATTACTTTTGGAACCAACATAGCAGCCACTCTCTCTAGACTACCTTCAAGCTAGGTATTTGTAGATCTATGAACTATTGTTTTTGCTCTGCTTATTGTACACACATTACAGCCACACTCTGAATGGAAGATTATTTGCCAGTGCAAATACCCAACAAAAGTGTCATCCGGAGAGAAGAAAAATAAGCAGAACCTCAACCTCCTGTGTTGCTAATACATTAGCTAAATTCTGTTCAAAGTAGTTAGCAACTCCATGCTGTGGTTCCAGCCCTACCTCAAGTCTGGGTTACGCTGCAGGCACTGCTCTACGAAGTGGTGGAAATGGGGCGAGAAGGTGCGGTGGTATGGGTGCGGCGTCGCCTCACCATTGGAAGCCCTGGTATTGCTAGCTGCCATGCATTCGCCAACCCCTGAGTTGGCACCTGAGCGAGATGTTTTCATGGTCAGCTCCTCTGCAGGGATGGTGGTGGTGTCAAGCAGGCATGGAACCGTCCCATTCAGCTTCTCCAGCAGCATCTGTGTGGAGAGATATTTATATTGTGCTGGCAATGTACCTGGTACTGATCAATAAGAGACAGGTCCTTGTCCTAAGGAGCTTATAATCCAGGAGAGCCAAGGGAGGGGAGACAAAGAGGGAGAGGAACATAGAGAGAGACAGGGATACATTTCTGAAGTTGCAGGTGCTTAGCTAAAGGGGACCTTAGGTGACAGAAGTAGTCATCCCCAGAGGACATTCTACTCAGTGCTAAGGCCCTGGGCCCCCGATCCTATGCCTGTTGCAGAAGGCAAACCAAAGCAGCCTGCTTCTGAGTCTCAGCTGCCAAGCCCCATCTCTGTTCCCCCATTTTCATATCTTGCTTCTAGTATTCTCCATTATAGGTATACTGTTTCTTTAAAAATATGCATAGCAGGATTCCACGGTCAGCAACACACAGCTGTACACTAAATGCCGTGTCTGAATTCTCCTCCACTATGCTCATGTAGCAGGGTGTGATCCTATCCCCTAGGGATGAGGATTTAGGTCATAGGGAATTAGCCCAGTGCCTGCTACATGGAGATACACTACACACAAAACCAGCCCCACCACCTGTGCTCATGGTTCTGGCCTCCTCCTCTATAGCCAACCCAGTCTTCCTGTTTAGGGAGCAAGCTCCCACTTCTCAGTCTTTTGTTAAACCCTTCTCAGGGTAAAGGAAAAAGTTTCCTACATAGCTGTGTCCTGTTTAAATGTCAGCTTTCCTCCTGGTCTGCAGCCCTGGATCCCAATGAGGCTTAAAGATATAGCCTCCAAGTTATATTTTAAAGGACCAAACTCCTATACCCTGCTACAGTGTTTCCTGCTGCTCTCTACAATGCGTCTAGTTTGTGTATTTAATCTCCTTTTCCACCCAGGAACTTCACTCTTCTTCTGTCACCACCCCTCTGCCCGAGGCTCCTGCTCCCTTAATCATCTTCACTCCTTCTATGGACTCTCAGTCCAGTTATTCGGACTCTGGGAGCAATCTATGTTATGAACAGCAGGAGGCAACATCAAGCTTTCAGCTGGGCATGCGTAGGGACGTTGCTCCCTCGCTTCCCCAGTTGAAAGTCTGCCTCCGGCTAAGCAGGAGCTGCAGTGGGGTGCGCCGCACCTGTTCGGAGCTTTTGATTTTTTCTTTTTTTCTGCATTAAAGTTGGGAGGCTCCGGCAAAACCCCCGATCCGGCCCCCCGGGTATGGACCAGGGTAGAGCGCCCCCCCCGCCTTGGGGTACCCGCTATTATGGCCGAAACGGCTAAGACACGGCGAAATGCCGCCCGCCAAGCTGTGGCGGAGCAGGAGAGCCGCGGCAGGGAAATGGAAAACCAAACGGTCACCATCCCAGCTGCGGCTCCTGCGCCCTGCCCCCAACGCCAGAGCTCCAGCTCTGCAGAAGAGGACTGCATGGAGGCAGCTTCCTCTGCCTCCAGCCAAGTAAGGGGGTCCCCCGCCCAGGGCTTTTTACAACTCCATGATACCTTTAAGTCTATGATGGGGGTGCTGTCCCGGATAAAGAACCACCAGATCAGGGACAGGTGGAGCCGCAAACGTACTCCTCCCCCCCACCCCCCAGCCTAAGCTTTCATTTAAGGGATCCTCGAGACCCTCGGGCAAAAGGAAACATAAGAGCACCAGCAAGCCCAGAGCCTCAAAGAAAAGACCCATTAGAGATCCTATACGCTTGTCCTTGGAAGAGGACGTAACGGGGTCCCCCCATAGAGAGGAGGGCGAAATCCTTTCTCAGGAGGAATCAGAGTTAGACTCTTCCCCTCCCCCTAAACGAAATAAAAGGGGTGGTCGGACCAGGATCCCACTGGTCACTATCCAAACCTCAGAGGAGGATTCGGATCAGCCTGCCGACACCCACTCCTCCCCGTCCAAGGATCCTTCCGAGTGGAGCGAGATCCTGGCCAAAGGAGTTGGACAGGGAACTGCCTTCTGCCCAGGGGCCAAAACTCCTAAGACATGCAGAACGGGTCCTTTGATTCCCTCTTCAAGGACCATGGGGTAATTCTGACTCTTCCTCTGAGGTGGAAGACTCCGACAGGGACTACATCCCCAGGCTCATCTCAACTTCCAAGGGCATCACCCTAAACAGGGCCTTCAAAAAGATTATACGGGCCCAATGGAAGCACCCCACTAAAACTCTAAAGCTTTCCAGGGTACAGCAGTCTCTGTACTCCTTTACCAAGCACAGAGACTCGATCTTTAGAACCCCACAGGTGGATGCCGCGGCAGCCTCCTTGGCTCGCCAATCTGTCTTCCCTTCTGAAGGTGAGCTTTTGCCTAAGGACCCCACCAACAAAGGGGTGGCGACTGGGCTCAGAAAGAGCTACGAGGCCCTCGCCAGCATCTTACAAATGGCCACTACAGCCTCCTGTGTGTCTAGGGCCATTATGAAATGGCTCCAACTTGGTAAGGACCCTGATATTTCAGGCCCTTTCACGGAAGCTAGTGAATAACGTGACCCAGGCGCACGCCTTTCTAGTGGACTCCTCTATGGATATGGTCATGTGGGCAGCCAAAGGAATAGTAACCAATGTAGCCGCCAGACGCAGGCTTTGGCTACACTCCTGGAAAGCAGACCCACATGCAAAAAATCTGCTAGTGAATAGCACGTTCAAAGTGGTTAAGCTATTCCAACTCTTCTCACACAGATGGGAAGGCACAACCACGGACGCCTGGGTCCTCCAAACAGTGCAGCGGGGATACACAATCAAACTCAGGTACTCACCCAGAGAGCTCTTTCGCGTTTCCCTTGCTCTCGCGCCCCAGCCAAACAAGATGCCATGGGTCGCGAAATCTCCAGACTCCTGCAGATCAGAGCGATAGAGGCTGTGCCAATGCCGGAAAAAGGAAGGGGCCTTTACTCCATCCTCCTCCTCGTCGAGAAAAGGAATGGGGACTGGAGGGGAGTTCTCGACCTGAATCGCCTCAACAAGGTGGTAAAAGCACAGCAATTCAAGATGGAGACCCTGTCTTTCATCACCCTAGCCCTGACAGCGGGGGATTGGCTTGCGTCTCTGGACCTCCAGGATGCCTATCTACACGTCCCCATCCTCCCAGTACACAGACGGTGGCTCCACATTTACTACCAGAACCAGAACTGGCAGCATTGTGCCCTACCCTTCGGCCTCACATCGTCTCCCCAGACGTTCACCAAGGTGCTATTACCTAGTATGAGCGGTATGCTCATAGCAAACCTTCGGCTGGAAGGCATTGCCATTTTCCCATACCTGGACAACCTCCTCATCAAGGCTCCAACAAGGGATCTTGTGCTCCATCACCTCCAGTGCTCGATCAAGTACCTGTTTTACCACGGCTGCATCGCCAACGAAGACAAGCCACATCACTCCCGCTCAGCGACTGGAACATCTGGGAGTGATCTTTGACATCGTCAAGAACAGGGTGTTCATCCGCCTGCAGCGTCAACACAAGCTCCAGAGTCTGATCACGCTGGTCTGATCTCAACCCAGGCGCCCCTGACAACACTGGCATCCCTCCTGGGCCTCATGATATCCTGCACTCGACATCTTCAGTGGGCACTTTCATTCCCGCCCTCTCCAGAAGTGCTTCCGACCGTGGCAGACACTTCTGATATCAGGCACGCAGGCCTCTCTGGAGTGGTGGGAACATCCTCTTCGCTTCTGACAGGGAGTCCTGCTAATGGATCCAGATTGCGTGAGACTTACTACAGATGCCGATCTCCTCAGCTGGGGAGCCCACCTGAACATGGAGGCTGCCCAGGGCACTTGGTCGGTCAGGGGCCGCGCTCAAAGCATGAACTGGCTGGAGCTAGAAGCCGTCCGTCTAGCCCTGCGGCGCTTTTCCCAGCAAGTAACGGGACGCTACGTGCTAGTCTTCACCGACAATACGACCGCCAAGGCGTATGTTAACCAGGCGGGATCCTGCTCCCCCTTGCTACATGCGGAAGATGCACGCCTCCTGCGCTGGGCGGAAACTCGTCTTCTGTCACTGTCGGTGTTACACATAAGGGGCGTGGACAATGCAGATGGGGACTGGCTCAGTCGCAAACAGCTGGACCCGGGAGAATGGTCCCTCAGCCTTCCGACTCATTGTCTCCCGACGCAGGCAGCTTGTGCCCACAATTTGAACCCTTCCAGGTGTCTCTTTACTTCCTGTCGAGCAAGGTTACTTTCCTCATTGCCATCACATCCGCTAGATGGGTGTCTTGAGATTGGGGCCCTTTCCATGGACCCTTCTCTGTGCTCTCTCAGAAAGGAGTCTGTCATCTTGCGCACAGACTCTTCATTCCTGCCTAAAGTGGCCTCTTCATTTCACCTCTCTCAGGAAGTGATCTTACCTTCATTTTGCCCACGCCTTCGTTATTGCCTTAAATGAATCTGGCACACTCTTGACCTCCATCGAGCCCTCAAGATATACCTCCAGCATGGGGCAGCCTTCCGCCGTACCGCCAGACTTCTGGTCAGTTATCACCCCCCGGTCTAAGGGGAATGCAGCATCCAAGACGGTCATTTCACGCTGGATTTCTGCTTGCATTGCTGATGCCTATAGGGCTGCAGGATTGACCCCCCCCCCCCCCCCTTCCTGGAGTCCTTGCCCATTCTACTAGGGGGGCTGCTACAAATTGGGCTTTTCGATCTCGAGCTCCCTTGGCTGAAATTTGCAGGGCCGCTACGTGGAGAACTCCCCATACGTTCACTAGACATTACGGGATTGATCTTTTTGATTCTGCCAAAACCTCTTTTGGGAGGTGGGTTTTGCAGGGTGTTCTGGATGACACTGTTTAAACTGATCCCACCCCTCTTCTGAATACTTTACTGCTTTTTACCTCCCAGAGTCTGAATAACCAGACTGAGGGTCCATAGAACAGACAATTGGGTCCCTTACCTTGGGAACTGTCCTGTGGACTCGATGGGAGGTTATTCAGCCCACCTGGGGATCATGCTTTGTTTTGCCAACTCACTTGTTCCTTCCCCTGGGGGGACTGTTCCTATGTTTCCCGCTGGTTGCGGGGGCTGGGTTGTTTCTGTACCTGTTTTTCAGGTCTTCCTTATCCAGCTTTACACAACTGGGAGCAACGTCCCTACGCATGCCCAGCTGAAAGCTTGGTGCTGTCTCCTGCTGATCATAACGTAGATTGCTCCCAGAGTCCGAATAACCTCCCACAGAAGGACAGTTCCCAAGGTAAGGGACCCAATTGTCCATTCTCCCATATTTGGCTCTCTCTCTGTGTGCCTGGAACGCCCTCCTTTAACACAAGTTCTACTCAGCAGCAGGCCACTTTGGTTTGCCTTCTGCAACAACAAGAAGTTTGTTTTTGAGGGTCTTAGCGGATCAGATTATTCAAAATATGCCACTGGTAGAATTGTGGCATAGGATTGGGGGCCGGGGGCCTTAGTACTGACTAGAAAGGTCTCTGGGTCATCCCCAGTGGACAATCTCGTGACATCTGGGAGAGTAGCTGTCGCAGCCCAGTGGCCTAAGGAATTGTGTAAAGTTAGACTGGCTTCATTTCCTAATTGGGGAAGGCCAATCTGCATTTCAAGCCCTAGGGTAAGTAGATGCCTCTGATTAAAGCTGAAATTTTAAAATGATTGGGGATCTCCAAAGAGGCATACAGGGCACAGTTCTGCACCTTGAAGTATAGGAAGGATGCCAAACTCCAAGTGGCAGGATAAAAGCTATGCCCACTGGGCTAAAGCTGGAGACACGAACAACCGGCCAGATTGTAGAACAAATCATGCTAGACCATTTCTTGCTTATTTTGCTGGGTCCCATGGGTTAGACGACACCACTTTAGAAGCGGCAATGGGAGCCATGGAAATGTTTTTGTTAATGGCACAAGACTTAACAACTGCTTGGGCACCACCTTCGGGATCCTGCCAAGGTGTGAATAGTTATCGGCCTAGGAAGCCCTAGGGCAGGCCTCAATTCTCGGGGTGTAAACCATAGGTATAAACCAAAAGGGTTAAAAGGTCCTTCCACCAGCCAAAATGCCTTGGGGGTGGGTGGGGGAGATGAAATAGCAGAACAGTCTAGTAATGGATAGGGTCCACTGTTTCTGTTGTGGAGAATTGGGACACCTGCAACAAGATTACCCCATTATGGAACGTGATCATGGTTGGGCTTGCTATGCGGCCCAATTAGCACCTCAAGGCCATGTTAGAGAGAGATACTTGGTGGGCGCAAGTAGAGAACTGGATTCAGGGTCCAACCAGACCCTAGTCCGAAAGGAACTGGAAGAGCCCCAATGGGTGAATCCAAATGAGAAATTAACACTACAATTTTATTTATTTATGATAAAATTTGTACGCCGCCCCCTCCTGCTAAAAGCATCTCGGGGTGGCTAACATCATGTTAAAAACAGATTAAAACAAACATCAAATACAATTAAAATCAAATAAAAAACAATTCAACCCCCTACCCCTCCCTAAAACCCACCCACCCCATCTCCCTCTGGAAAGGCACGGCAGAACAGCCAGGTCTTACACTGTCTATGGAAAGAGAAAAGGTCCGGTGGTCAAGTGGACCTCCAATGGGAGGGAATTCCACAACTGCGGTGCAGCCACAGAGAATGCCCTCCTCAAGGTCGACACCCGACAAGCCTGGGGGACCTCAAGGAGGGCGCCCCCGGCCGACCACAGGGGCTGATCCAGGACCCGGAGGGTGAGGCGGTCCTGCAGGTAGGTGGGGCCCAGGCTATTTAGGGCTTTAAAGGTCAACATCAAACACCTTGAATTCAGCCCGGAAGACTATCGGCAGCAAGCACAGAGAACAAAGCACTGGTGTATGTGCTTGTGTCATCCTGTCCCCATTAGGACACAAGCTGCTGCATTCTGCACCAGTTGCAGTCCAGAACCAGCACCAAGGGTAGCACCGCGTAGAGTCCAGTCTCGAGGTAATAAAAGCATGGACGATTCTGGCCAGATCAGAGTCCGAGACTTATAGCCTAAGCCGATGTACCAGATGTAACTGGCGGAATGCCCCCTTCACCACAGCCACCACCTGGACATCCAGGCAGAGATACGGATCCAGGAACACCCCCCCAGACTCTGAACCTGGTACACCAGGGGAGAATGGACCCCATCAATGATGGGGGCCACCACTCCCTCGGCTTTCCCCACAACCATCACCTCTGTTTTGTCGGGATTTAACTTCAGGCGGCTTGCCCTCATCCAATCCCCTGCAGCCACAAAACACCGGATAAGCATGGAGACTGCCGGGCCCGAGTCTGATGAAAATGAGAGATACAGCTGGGTGTCATCAGCATATTGATGACACCGTACGCCAAACTCCCTGACAACCTCCCCCAAAGGCTGCATATACACATTGAACAAGAGAGGGGACAAGATGGAACCCTGCGGCATCCTACACGAGACCCCGGGGAGAAGATGAAAAATCAATCAGGACCACACGCTGGGTTCTCCCAACCAGGAAGGAGCAGAACCATTCAAGAATGGTTCCACCAATCCCTGCCTGGTCCTGCAGCCGAGTTACCACCAACGGTATCAAACACAGCCGAGATCTAACAGGATCAAACAGGGTTGAACAAGCCTGGTCCAACTCACGGGAGAAGTTGTCGACCAAGACCACAAGCACAGTCTCAGTGCTTTAATTCGTCTGAAAGCCAGACTGCAAGGGATCAAGAAAATTGACCTGGTCCAGATGCTCCTGCAACTGCTGAGTCACCACCTGTTCAATAACCTTCCCTAAAAAGGGAAGGTTTAGAGACCGGCCAATAGCTGGCCAGGACGCCAACGTGCAGTGATGGTTTCTTGAGCAGGGGTCGCACCACAGCCTCCTTGAAACAGTCCGGCGCCCTGCTCTCCCCAAGGGAGGCGTTGACAATCCTCGTCAGCAACTGCCCTATGTCAGCCCTAGCCTTAACCAGCCAGGACAGGCATGGATCTAATGCACAATAAGTCGCTTGAACAGTGCCAAGAGCACCCCCCACATCCAAGGACGATACATGCTGAAATTCATCCCACAAAACAGGACAAGGCAGGGCTTCTACTGCCTCTGGCTCACCTACTGCTAAACATGTTGCATCAAAACTGTGGTGGATTTGAGCAATTTTATCCGCAAAAAAGTCCACTAACAATGTGTTCATGGGGATAAAAAAGAGCTAACCCATAACCTGGATACTTGTGAAGATAGGTATGAAAGATTTTCACCTAAGGGTTGGAGTGGTCCCTAGCTCACCCTGGCCTCAATTCTTGGCCGGGACTGGGTTGCCTTTGGCCAAGAGTGGAAGTGGGGTTTACAAAAGCTGAACCATGGAAGGGTAACAAGGAAACCTCTGCAACAAGAACAGATAGAAAAGGTGGTGTCTCAAACCCAAACAGTACTCTCGAGGAAAGAGAAAATTAGAAGGGAAAAAACCCTACACAGAAGGGACAAGAGAATCCTCAAATGGAGCCCGAGCTATAAAAATAAATGTAGATGAACAGGGAAACGTCAGAAAATTATAAATGTTTGAGACAACACGTGTCAGTGGGGAATGGATAGTAGTTCCCAAAATGGACCCTAAGTCAGGAAAGCAACTGGAAAAGGGAATACAAGAAAGATCAAGGAAGCTAATGCCAATACAGATGCTCTAATGCAGGCTTTGTGGGCATGCCAAAGTTGATCTCTCAACAAATAAAACCAGCAACTGGGATAACTTCTTGGAAAAGGAGTCGAAAGGCTGTGATAATTGCAAGTAAAGCTGGTATTCTTTTTTTTTAAAGTAATGACCCTAGTCCTCGTAATGTAACTTCAGCCTTTGAAACATCAAAACAGACTGGAAGAGGTTATGATTGGTGCGATAGTGACTATTAGGACATCAGAAAAAGCAAGACAATATGAATGTGATTGTGAGATGCATGATTGGGAGATGGGAACACCATGCTGATTAAATTCTTACACATCCCAGTGGGAATAGGAAGCATCTTAAACTACTTTTTGTTTACTTTGGGGGGTGGGGGGAAGAGGGAAATACCTTCACTCATGGCGATTGGTTTATGGGATTCTGTGTTTATATTTGTGCAAGCTCTGGGAAATCTGTCCCTCTACTGGACAGTCTACCTGTGCTAGGAACAGGTGGCATTAGGGTCCCAGGGATGGGGACCAGTGAGTTGATTTTCAGGACCTCTGCTTCCTCTTCCGACACTCTTTCAAAGGGGAGTTCAAGGACTCCTCAGGAGGGCTCTATGGGTTCACTTGGGGGTGAAACATGTCGCCAAAATACAAGAGCCTTGAGCTAGTGCTAAATAAGTACAGGTGCAAGTAGTTAAACCCAGGCCTGTAGACCAGGAGGAAAGCCAACACCGTTTAAAGAGGACACAGTTGTGTGGGATCCGCAGGTGGAATTCTCCCTTTTTATACCCTGGAAAGGGTTTAACAAAAGACTCAGAGAACTAGGAATTTGATCCTCATACTTTGGGGACTTGCTCCCTAAACTGGAAGACTAGGCTGGCTGTAGGGGAGGAGGCAGCCAGAACTAAGATCACAGGTAGTATTCCAACTACACATTACAGAACTGGGCCTGGTTTTGTGTGTAGTGTATGTCCATATAGGAGACACGGAGCTAATTCCTTGTGACCTAGATCCTCATCCCCCATGCCCTGCTACACACACTATTCTCATGGGCAGTGCAAGCTTGTTGCTCTTAGAGCAGCATCTGGATGCTAGTGTTGCCAATGACAATTATGGACACCATGGTCTGAATTATGCTCCCATAGATTCCACAAGTTGAACGGTCTCTAGCCCTCAACCAAGAAGGGAGGGTTAGAGCAGGCTCAACCCCCCCTCTCAAGGGCTTATCTTATCCCTGCTCAGAAATTCCAGCCACAGCAAGAGTGTTCTGCACCTGCTAGGACCGGCCCAGGGAAATCAGAGTGGCTGCACATGTGCATGACATGTTTATGGAATGCCACAGATCTCTTAATCCATGATGCAAATTCTTGGCACTCCAAGTTCTAAACTGAAAGATGCTGGATAAAGATGCAGGTCTTGGATAATCTTGGAGCCCAATTCTCATTACAGTATTTGGACACCTTCAGCTGAGGTGGCACCATGACAACAGCGGAAAAACACTGACATCCTTCAGTTGGGTTCCCCAGTGTACGAGTTTATTAGTTCCCCTGTGGAACCTTGGAGGGTTGAGTACACACACTGAGCTTTGGTGCCTTCTCAGCCGACAAAGGCAGTTACGTTGGTCCATATTTTTTATACCTTTCCAACTTAAGGTATAAAAAGGGAACATTATAATATTCCCACCCAGAGTGACACCCCTCTATCATGACACGCTCCAATCTGTTGCATATGCATTTTCAGCCCCAAGGTTCCTTTGTAGATTTGAAGTTTTATGGTTGTCTCCTAACTTCATTGTCCTTCTATGGGCGCCTCCAAGTCCCAGGGAATTACCCATCCATAACTGTTCCCTTGATCTCTTCCCCTTCCTTGTCATGCCAAGTGACACACACCAGCTGGGGTGTCAATCCTCCTGCCGAGTCTGCCTGATAAGATTTCCAATGATTCACTGCTCATGTCAACTTCTTAGCCTGACTTTCAAAGTACTTGAAAACTCATAGCATATACTGTGTTTAATATCATTACCTATTATGTGTAAGTATGCTATCATTACTACTCTATACCAATATATATAAATATAATCACCATGTATGTGCCATCCTGTATGTTTAACTGTGTCATTTCCATAACAGATCAGTATTTCCCCATCGACACTATTCCCCATGTGAGCATACAGTAAAGGTTGCGAGACACTGGGATGCCACAGCGAGGCTCCCAAGAACCTTAGTCAAGCCAGCTGTCAGTAGTAGTGTAGTCCCTTGCAGTGTTCCTGACACACACAAGTCCATTTTCACACTCTTGGGATGGAAGAACAGAACAGAAGCAGCAGGTTGAACCCTACCTGAGTAGCAGGCATATCTTTAAAGGGGACGTGTCCATTTGCCAGTTCACAGGCTGTTATCCCCACGCTGTAGATGTCTGATCTCGCATCATAGCCCTGGAGGTTCTAGAACCGGAAGACACAGAGGGAGGAAGGGGAAATTAACCAAGATGAATTAAACATTACACTTCACCTTTTCGGAATCAGTTTAACAGAAGAGAGAAAAAACAAAACAATTAAACAAAAGTCTCTGCTACCCACAAGAGGGTATTATACAGCAGCAGTAGCCGCTGTACAGTTAAGGCATATTGCACACTCAATTATAAATCCCAACGTTCTATTTGTTATAAAACTGTCATGATTAAAGTTAGGATTGTGAAATGTGTCATGAAAGATCACTTGGGTAGGCGGTTCACACTGTGCAAGTTTCAGTTGAAGGACAGCTAAGATATCACAATGAGAAAAAATGCACTTTGAAGTCTGTTTTTCCAGTCAGTCCAATGGTCTCAAACTGACCAGGGTAAAGGAGTTTAGTGTTGTTTGGGAGAAGGTGTAAGCCTTTTAGAAAAATCAAGCATGCTGCCAGGGGCTGCCTTTTGATTAGTTTTTGGAAATCTGTTCAGAAATTCTAAAGTTATGAGGTGTGGAAGTGACAATGTTAGTCTATGGTATGCTTAAAATACGACATGGGGTGATAACAAGAGCAGGGGCTGAGTGTGGAATCTCACAGTCCGGCTCTGCTTCCATCATCCACCCATGTCATACTAATGCTAATGGATGTAGTGGGGAAAGTGTAGGGGTGTGTGTGTAAAGGTCTAGCACGGGGCAGGGCAGTGAGGTGGAGCAGGGTTAGAACCCGAGGAGCAGGGCAGGCAGAGACATGGGACAGGAAAGGGTTTAAATGCCACTTGGACTCCTCATGGTTAGTAGATAGTTTTGTGAACAAGCTTCTTTGGAAGGGGGGTGGGGGGAATAACAGGTCGATCCCAGGTTGGGGGAGGAGGAGCATGGGGGCCGGTAACGAGTGTGGGTAGGGGGCAGAATGGGGGCGGGGGGGAGAGCGCAGGGGAAGGGCAGGTAAGGTGGGGGATCACGGGGGAAGAGCATGAGGGGCAGGTAAGGTGTGGGCAAGTAAGATTGGTCCAGGTGGGTGGGGGAAGGGAGCACAGGGGGCAGATAAGGTCGGGTCCATGTCGGCAGGGACACCCCCTGCTATCCTACCCCCCCCCCCCCATCTGCCCCAAGACCAACATGTTCCAAGCACTCCCCGATGGGCAGCTGGTTCTGCGGTTCCTCCCAGCCAGCCACATGAAACTTGCAAGCTGGCTGGGAAAAGCAAAAGGAGAAAGCTGTGAGGGAAGGGGAGAGTGCTGACAGGTGTGTGAAGTGGCTGAAAGGCCACTTACACCAGCCTTTGCAATCAGGCCCGAATCCAGCCTCTTTCAGTGAGGCATAGCTCAGAAGTCTTGGCCTGCCAGGGCTCCCCTTAGCAAGCTTCCAGCCCCGTTGAGCAGCATCATGTCCGTCAGTCTCTCCCCCCCACCCCCAGAGGTGGATTCACTGAGGGGTGGGGTTGGAAAGGCTCCAGACCCCCCATTGGTCAGTTTTGACTGGACTCACCACCTCACATCATGGTTGGGGTGGGGCTGGCCGCATAATAAGGGGACAAGCTGTTCCCACCTGCTTCCTTCGCAGCAGCTCTGACTTCTGCAGACTGGCTGGTAAGTGGGTGCCGAGGGTTAGCAATTGAGGGGGTGCTGAGGGCTCGCAATGGGGTGGGCTTCTGCAGATGGGTGGGCGGGCTCTTCTGGAGACCCAGGCTTTGATCCATATGGATCCACGCTGCTGCTGCAGCACTGATTGGGGCAAAGACAAGCCCACTGAGTCCTCCAGCCCCTGCCTGGCATCCCTGCCTAGGAGAGCAGGAGTTTGTAGGGGGAGTAGGCAGGGTGTACTCTGGGCCAGCCCCAGGGATGTGCCACATGTGCGGCCACACATGGCCCCGTGGCCAGCTGGGGCCCCGCGCTTAGGGCTGAAGCGGCAGCAACTGTTACCGCACCGCCATTCCATTCTGAGAACTTGGCACTTAATGTGTCTTGCCGCCAACTTCCCTTTGATATTTCCGCGATTCCGCATTACCTGCTGCCAGTATCTGCAGTTTGTGAACACAAGCGGTTTTATGCCGCCTTCCACTACTGTGCAAGAGTTCCTGATGCACCATGATGCTGAATAATAGATCATTGAATGAATCAACTTAGGGTGACTCTGACTACCTGCTTCAGAGTCCGCTGCAGGGGCATAGCCACCGTGGCGTGGGGCGCATTTGCACCCGTGCCCTGCCCCAGGCATATGCGGCATCCGCAGGAGCCGTGCTCCCGAGTCCCAGATGAGTCTCTCTTGCACCACCGGCAATGCCTTTTTAAACAGCTCAGTTGTAGCGCTGCTAAACGGGTGGGGGAAGAGTCCCCCGTCCCCTCCTTTGCAGCAGCGAAAGTTGCTGCCTTGTAAACAAAGTTCTTCGAGGGGCTCGCTCACTGCTGCTCGGGCAGGGGATCCCTGCACTCTAAGCGGGACAGAGACTAGTGCACAAGGAGGGACAACAAACAGGGCAGCACCCAGAGTTGAGCTTTGAGGGAGGGATCTTTGTTATCCCTCCTTGCGCACTAGTCGCTGTCTCTGTCTCGCTTAGAGTGCAGGGATTCCCCAGCAGCAGTGAACGAACGCCTGGTTCCTGATGTTGATCCAGGGGATGGAAGGGGGGTGAGGGGGTGGAATCCCTGCTCTTCTGTGAATTCTCTTGTGTGTTAGGGTGCCAAGGACAAAATTCTTCCCCTTTGCTGGGATGGCTCTCTGCCTCATTGTAGCTGCTCTGCCTCCCCATTTCTCTCTATGGGGTGATCACAAAGGGAAGAGGGAGGATCTGTCCATCCTTCTAACAGAGACAGCACTGAACAACCAACCCTCCCCCAGCTGAATGGATCTCCCAGGCTGTAGATCCAACCTGCATGGAGTGTCATTTTGTTAGAAAATTCCCCCACCGCCTCTTTTTAGGCTTGGTACTCTCCCATTTGTGAGAATGGGAGGACCCACTCGAAGGAGAACAGAAGGTTGCTGCCTTGTAAACAAGGTTCTTCGAGATGGCTCCAAACATTCTCACAAGCACCCACCCTTCCGACTCCACATGGAATTTTCTTCCTAATTGCTTAGGGTTGGAAGGAACTGTGTTGGGTTTAGGTACCTTATATAGGGTGGGGGCGTGTGAACGTCACGTGGTTTTTTAAGCTAGTGAGCTTGGTATATGCCAGTAAGAGAAGGACTCGCAAGTGAGAATGGAAGAAGCCCCTCGAAGAAGAACTTTGTTTACAAGGCAGCAACTTCATGAAATCTACAGTGGCGAAAATACCGGGGCAGCAACCACAGAAAGCCGTGAGTGCAAGGTGCAAAAATTGCTCCCTTCCTAACCATGCTGCTTGGTGCGTAAGAGCACTTTCCGCGGGTAAATGCTGCCGCAGCGGTACAGCATTTCAGCCCTACCCGCGCTTGCCTAGCTGGGCAGCAGGCTGCAGCCAGCTTCTCCCCCAATAAGTTCTGCCTCCCCTCCCTGGCTCTGGCCCCGATCCCTCCGCCTGCTAGTAGTGCAGCAGCAGGAGATAGGACTGGGAGATAAAGCTGTTTGTTTACGAACTCCTCCCCCCGCCCCATGTGAGTGATCAGAAGGTTGTTGCCTTGTAAAGAAGGTTCTTTGAGATAGCTCCCAACATTCTCACAACTGGGTTGTGCATGTTCACCCTATTCAAATAATAGACCACATGACAGTCTCTAGTTCCTCTAGTATAAAAAGCACTCTTCCCCTTCAGAACAACAGTTCCTTCCAGCACATAAGAAAAAAATTCCATGCGGGGCTGGAACAGTGGGTGTTGTGAGAACGTTAGGCACCATCTTGAAGAACCTTGTTTACAAGGCAGCAACCCTCTGTTTATCTTCAAGTGGCTCCATGCAGGTCTTTTTTACATTCTTCCGCACCCACGGAGTAACCGCCGTTTTCCCGGGTTGCTCAATGCATGGGGATGAGAGGGGGGTGCATGCATCCCCACTCACAGTGGGTGTGCGCGCTGTGTCATTCACATGGGGCTCCCCCACCTATGAACATGCAGAAATCTGCGTGTTCATGGCTGGAAGAGGCCTGTGNGGAGAGGCCCGTGTAAAAAGGTCCACATTCTCACAACTGTCTTACTTATACTATCTTAGGTAGGAATTTAGGATGTAAAGCAATATCTATTCTATCTTGGAAAATCTGCAAATATGGTTCTGAGATTATTATGGCTGCTATTTCACTAACTCTTCTTAATGAAGTTATTGCTAACAGTCTTTAAATCCCCACCACATAACCAGTTAATTTGCACAACCCATATAAGTAATTCACGCTGCCCCCCACCCATAACCATTTTATTTGTGCTCCCGGGGCAGCGAGAATTAATTATATGGGGGGTGGGGGCAGCGTGAATTGATTATGGGTGCACAACTGAACTGATATGTATCTTTTCATGGCATAATGTGCTTAATAGGCTGGCTGCATTTTGGGTGTCTTGTGTGTTTGATAGCAGCACATCTGGACCAGTCACACCGCATGCGTGCACAAGGCACCGGCAGCAAGAGGCAACAGGCCCTGGAGGCCAGACTGGCTAAGCTCACCCTCCTCCCCGAGTAAGGCAGCAGACGCAGTCAAGTCTCTCTGTGCCTGCCTCACTGCCCGCCCAGCTGCCCCTGCAGTGGAAACACTCCTGGGGAGCGGTGGTAGATGCTCGGCTGTGGACGTGGGAAGCATTGGGAGGCCATGCTTGTCTATGGCCGCTTGGCTGAGCGCCAGGTAAGACAGACAAGGGGTGGCAAATCAGGGGGAGGGAGAGGGGGGAGAGAGAAGCACGAGGAGGCTATACTTCTCCATGGATGCTTGGAGAGGTGGAGAATGGAAATTCTTCCTGTCCAGAGGGAGTAAATGTTATATAAATTTACACATTTGCATAACTAGGTGGGCCTAATTATGCAAATTAGGCCCCATACCAAGACTTCGCACATGGCCTCACAAACCCTGAGGCCAACCCTGGGTGTACTTACCATGGGGGTGTGTGGTCCAACCCTCCCCCTGCGGTTCTCCACACCACGCTGGGCCTCTTCGCGGGTCTTCGGTTTAAAAGAAAGGGGTGGGTTGACACATACAGCTGGAGCATGCTCAGAGCGCTACTCTGGTCTGTACGGCCTTTAAGATGGCGGCGGCAGGGCTGCACATGCTCAGAAGAGCTACTCGGCCCTGTGGGCACCGTCTTTAGAAAAGGCACGCAGAGCTGAGCAGCGCTCCGAGCATGCTCCAGCTGTGGGGTGTTTTTTTTCCCTTTTAAAACCGAAGACCTGGGAAGGGGCCCAGCGTGGCATGGAGCACCGCATACAGGGAGCGGCGGGATGCCCCACCATGGTAAGTACATCCCTGCCTGTCCTACCCCCACTAGGACCTCCCTATGGCTAATTTCTCTAATAAATTCCCCCTCCCCAGGGGGGCAGAGCAGCTACAGGGCTGGCTGGGCCATCAGGCCGCCGTGTTGTTTCCCCCGACCCTGTGTTGGGGCCGCCACTACTTCCCTGCTCAGCCATGCAAGGCTGCCCCACCCTGAGGTGGAGGAAGCGCACCACTGGGGCTCACCTTCCCGGCCGAGTGGGGAGGGGAGGGTTTGAGGCATGTGGGTGCTGCTGCTCCCCACTGCCATGCGGGGCTGTTCCCCCCCCCCCCCGAGCTGGAGAAAGTTCACCACAGCCCCCCAATCCACATCACTTCTGAATCCGCCCCGGCCCCCCCTCCCCACCCTGAGCACTGGCACAGCGGGGCTGGGGGTTGGCAAAGGAAGGGGCACTGGTCCCCCACTATCCCCTACACCAGAGTAATTCCCCCCTTGGCAGCAACCAAAACAGAAAAAGTAGAAACTAAAAACTTCTCTGTTTTGTGTGTCTCTGCCTGTTACTTTATCAAACTCTAACCAATAGTTAAAATAAAAGCGTTTCTGTTTGGGAGTGAGCCACCAAAGCACTTTCCTCTGGAATGGGTTCCCCCCGCCCTTCCCCTCTTCCTCTAGATATGCCCTGCATTTTTTTACCAGCCACTGAAGGTGTAACAGCAACACACAGGGCTAGAGCTATCAATATTTTACAGCCTGCAAACACAACGATTTCACCACTGATGGGAGAAAATTTTCTCGCTCCATTTCTGCTTTTCAAACCCTGGTTAATGCCCCCCCCAACAGTTTGTGTAGTGCTCAGGCTTGAATGCAGCAATCTTTTCATCTGTCCTCTGCTCCGTATTGTCATTTCCCCACAACTGGGGAAGCATGGCAGATCTGCAGCTCATTGCAATATGCAGGTGAGATGCCCTTTCATGTCTTTACCTGGTGCAGTATTTTAAACAGCTTCTTGTTTGCATGAGCCAGGCGTCTTTACAGTCTGGCTCACACAAACAAGAAGCTGTTTAAAATACTGCACCAGGTCTGAGGGGAGTTCTCCAAAAGCCCCTCCTGCCCTTCAGACTGTAGTGTATTACTGAGTCTCTCATTAGTTTTGTACAATGGTTACTCTCTCAGCTGCCCCTCTTTTGACCATGGTTCAAAGCACAAAGGGAGAGTTTACACCTGTGACACTGGCCTTTGGACTAGGTCCTATGGGGGACTTTTCTCTCCCCCCCTCCTTTTTTTTTTTTTAAAATGAGAGGCTGAGGGATGGGGAAGCTGGGAACTGGAGCAGGGTGTGGAGACATCAGTTGTATTAAAACACCCCCAGGTTCATTCTAGCGTCCTGCCCCTGCTCTAATCCACTAGCTCTCACTACCCACCCAGAGAACCCAGGTGTCCTGGGTCCCAGTCCTCTCCTGCTCTAACCCACTAGCCCCCACTCCCATCTCACAGAATGCAGAAGTCCTGGCTCCCAACTAGCTCACTAACTCCCACTCTCCTCCTTGACAACCCAGGAGTCTTGGGCTGGCTCTTAGCCCTCTGCTCTAACCCACTAGCCCCCACTCCCCTCCCAGAGAAGCCTGGAGTCCTGGATCCCAGCCCCCCTGCTCTAACCCACTATCTCACACTGCCCTCACAGAAGCCAGAATTAATGCCTTCCAGCCCCTGCCTGCTCTAACCCACTAACCCTCACTCCTCTCTTAGAGAAACCAAGAGTGTTGGCTGTCAGCCCTCCCTGCTCTAAGGCTGTATTCCCATCTGTGGCGGTGGTAGCGGCAGAGGGAGCAGCGAGGGAAGACGTGGCAGTGGGGAGGAGCCAGCTAACAGGAAAAGAGTCGGTGCAAACGGGGATCTGCCGCAGATTTTCTCGCGCATGTCAGTGCAGGATTTTGCACCCTGACATGTGCCAGAGAAGCTGCGGCAGATCCCTGTTCGCACCGGCTCTTTTCCTGTCAGCCGGCTCCTCCCGACAGCCGCGTCTTCCGTCGCCGCTCCCTCTGCCGCAGATGGGAATGCAGCCTAAGCTATAGCCCCAGTCCCCTTCCCGAGAACCCAGGAATCCTGGCTCTTGGTCCCTCTAACCTGCTAGCTCCACACTCCCTTCAGAGTGACTCAAGAGTCCTGGCAAGTATTAGGTGGGACGGGGAGGAAAGAAGAGATCTGATGGCACCAGGAATGGGTTCCTGCTCCTACTCCGATCCTAGCGTGGCTCGCAACGGAGAATAAATGCCCGCCGGATCTTGTGGGGGCTTTCTCTTGGGAACCAAGAGCAACCCAGATCATCACCGGGTGGCAAGGGCAGTTCCCTGGGGGAAAGAAGGGATACGGGGTATGGGTTACTCACGTTCTCAATCTCTCGGCAAGGGAAGGTCACCAGAAGTATACATGCTCGCGTAGAAGGTCTCGGGTCCAGGGGGGAGGTTCTGGCAGTGAAGGGTTTGCGAGGGGAGAAAAGAAGGGGGGGGCACACACCACTGTCTCACACACGGTGGGAGTGCAGAGTTTGGGGGGGGGGTAGGGTGTTTCTACTCACAAGCACTCAGACACTCCAGTATAAGCAGCCACACCTACCAATACACACTAATCCTCACACTCAATCCTGTGAACACTTGCACGCATGCGCACGCACACAGTGTACAATATCTCAGTCAAAACACAGGGGAAACCTCATACGATTACGAGCAAGGAGGGAGGCTCCTGCTAGGGCTTTTATACAGCTCATTCTCGGTCCTCAGGTGTTCCTGTTTGCTCCATTCCCAGGCCCTGCCCCTCTGCGGCTCTCTAGCCACATGCGGCGCTGCAGCTGTGTCCCCGGTCAACCAGCAGCCTGGGGAGCATGTGGCACAGCATTCTGGGAGTCACGTGGGTCCTAACACCCTATCGGCTGTGCGTTGGGCATGGTTGTGTCTCTGGTTGCCTAGCAACCGGAGACGTGTTCCGTCAAGTCGGGCCCCTATGTCGGACCAGGATCACCCGTTGTCAGGTGGGGATCCTAACAGCAAGTACAATAAGCTGTACTGTTGATAGGGAACAGGAGTAAGGGTGTGTGTGTGGAATGACAAAAATAAACAGAAGAGGTGGAACGACAGGGAGGGAGAAGGGAGAGAAGCCACACAGTTGCTAGGGAATAAGAAAGAATCAGAGGTAAGGTTTTTCCACTTTGACGTCGTTTCACGAAACACCAGACTTTCAAAGATCACAAGATCACCTTCAAAATCATGAGATTATTAAGGGTCAAACTTATTAAGGTTGGGGTAAGTGTTTAGGGGACTTGAGTGTTGTCCTTCCCTAGCTTAAATAATGAAGAATCTCTTTTTTAAAATCCTGGGAAATTCCATAATCAAAACCCCTCTGGTTTAACAATGGGAGTTAAGGTTCTTGCAAATTCAATCATACAATAAAAAGCATGGAAATTGCAAGTTAAGGCTCCCGCCTTAACACACGTGCCATGTAAGCAGTAAGCACATTGGTGAGTCTCACATATTGTGCTCGCTTACAACTTAGGCTCCATGCACTCACACTTTGCCTTCGTCTTTCAGCCCCAATCCACTTCCTCTGCAGGTTGGGGGCAAAATGCTGGGGACAGGAGGGCGTAAACTGGCCCCTCACCCCCTCCATCCCTTCATTTGGGTTGGGGAGAATGGGAGAGCAGAGCACACTGACTACACTGAAGCTGTGTACAGTGGTATACAAATGTTTCTTAAAAACGTTTAGTTGGGTACATATTGTAATAAATAAAATGGAACGGCAATTAGAAGGAATGGAGGCAACAGCAATGTCAATGTCTAAACAAATGCTATTGTCACTGCAACATCAAATTAAGTGACCAAAGAATACAACACAGCTGTATCTTTGGGAGTACGGAGGGAAGACAAGTGTGTGTGAAATGGCTGGAATAACAGAAAAAATACAAAGAGCGTGCAGAGGAAGTAAGTGGGTGGAACGACAAGAAGAATTGAAATATTTACAATGTTCCGAGTGAAATAAATCAACTAGAAGACTGATGAGATGCCTGTGGGA
Organism: Sphenodon punctatus; assembly: GCA_003113815.1. Lineage (NCBI taxonomy): Eukaryota > Metazoa > Chordata > Lepidosauria > Sphenodontia > Sphenodontidae > Sphenodon > Sphenodon punctatus. Next base: position 397,387 of record QEPC01001773.1, read on the forward strand.
TCACTTGTATCATTTCAGTCACTTACCACAGCTAACTCCCTATCCTTTGACTCCCTATAGCCTCCCTCCCTGTTATTCCACTTCCTGTCCTGTTTGTTTTTTGTCATTCCACACATGCATCTTTACTCCTGTTCCATATGAGACATACAGATAGATGTATTCCCCAGGACTTTGGAGTTCTCTATGAGGGGAGTGGGGGCTAGAGGGTGAGAAGGGGCAACTTGGACCCTAGAGTCCTATGTTGTTGGTTACAAGGTTAAGAGCAGGGGAGAACAGATCAGGCTGGGAACCAAGACTGTTGGGTTGCTTGTAAAGGAAGTGCAGCCTACCAGGTTAGAGTGAGGTGGATGGGCTAGAAAGGCAGGAGTCCCAACTTCTCTGTTAAAGGGTGGGGACCTAGTAGGTTAGATGGGGAGGGAGTGTGGGAGCCACAACTTGTAAGTTCTCTGAGAGGGCAGTGGGGGACTACTGGTTAAGAGAGAGGATTCTGAGCCATTACTTAGTTGTTCCATTCTCCCCAACCCAAATTAAAGGACCGACTGTCCCCAGTTTCAGCGTTGCCCCCAACCTGCAGAGGTTTGAGGCTTAAAGACGAACACACAGTTATAAGCGAGCACAATGTGAGATGGTACGTCTTTACTGCTAACGTGGCATGTAAGTTAAGGTGGGAGCCTTAACTTGCAATTTCCATGCTTTTTATTGCATGATTGAATTTGCAAGAGCCTTAACTCTCGTTGTAAGCCAGAGGTTGTTTGATTATGGAATTCATAGATGTCATCTTCTTGCTACCAAGACATCTTTAGATTGTCTATCTTATTCTTTGTAAAGCACCAGGTACATCGCTGGCGCTATAAAAATGCTAACAACAAACAACAACCACCTGTTCAAGAAAACACAATGAGCTGCTCAGGGCTGAGAATCAGTTTCTTTCAAAGAAGGCATAAAACTATGTCAGCCTTCATCTGTACCTCAACTTGTATTGTGTTCTCTAATGGAATGCGAAGGCAATGCGGGAGGGAAGGAAGGAATGGGTGGTGTGGGATGGCCAGAAAGGGCAAGCACCAGGAGAGGGTCAGAGGGATGGTTGGGTGTTGGAAGAGGATTTCCTTGGTAAAGAGCTGGGAGAGTGTGGAGGGAGATGGAATAGTTGGGCATGGGATCTTTTGTTTATATGTATTATATAGACAACATTTAAAAAAAATAATTGTAAGTCCTCCTGAGCCATTTCTTGGATAGGGCAGAGTATAAATACAATACAACTTTTTTTTTTAATACAAGACGAGTTGAGAAGCTCCCCCATCCCCAAGTGATTACATATTGTCCAGGAACAAAAACCCCAAACAAGATTGTAGCACATGCCATCTGAAGATTTGTTCTACCCCAGTAAAGCACCCAGCTTCCTGTCAGGTAGAGCTTGTGACTATACAATAGGGGTGGGAAACCGGTAGAATTCGGTATCCGATAATGCCGGTATCGGGCGTACCGGCATTATCGGATTCGGCCCGGTAATCCGGACCCGGTACCGGATTTCGGGGTACCGGTTTTTTTTACATTGCAGCCATTTAAAAATGGCTGCAATGTAAAAAAAATTAAAGCCCCAGCTAAAAAGTTTTTTTAAAAAAAACCCTCCCCGAGTCCAGGCTGCGCGGGTGGAAGGGGGGACACCCCCCACCCACCCTGCCCAGCCTGGCTTTTTGTTTAAAAAAAGAGTAAGCGCGACCCCGAGGCGAGGCGAGCCCACCCCCCAGCACCAGCGGCCGCGGCGTCCCCGCAGCCGCCGGTAAGTATGACCCTGACCCGACCCCGGGGGGGGGTGTTTAACACCCCCACCCCCTCCAGGGATCACCCCTACTAAAGGCTCAGTGCGCTTGCCGCTCTTACCTTTGGGAGCTCCGGCGGCGGCGGGCGGTCCGGCGGCCTCAGCGCCGGCTGTGGCTGCCGGCGTCAGGACGCTGTAGGCCTTCCGGGGAACTTCCGGGTTTCACCGGAAGGCCTAGAGCGTCCTGACGCCGGCAGCCACAGCCGGCGCTGAGGCCGCCGGACCGCCCGCCGCCGCCGGAGCTCCCAAAGGTAAGAGCGGCAAGCGCACTGAGCCTTTAGTAGGGGTGATCCCTGGAGGGGGTGGGGGTGTTAAACCCCCCCCCCAGGGATCGGGTCAGGGTCATACTTACCGGCGGCTGCGGGGACGCCGCGGCCGCTGGTGCTGGGGGGTGGGCTCGCCTCGCCTCGGGGTCGCGCTTACTCTTTTTTTAAACAAAAAGCCAGGCTGGGCAGGGTGGGTGGGGGGTGTCCCCCCTTCCACCCGCGCAGCCTGGGAGGGGGAGGGGGAGGGAATTTAATTTATTTCATTGGTTTCAATGGGGACACAGCGCCCCATTGAAACCAATGAAATAAATCCGGTACCGGTATACCGGATTTAAACCGGGAATCCGGTTTTCGGGGAACCGGTAACCGGTAAATCCGGTAACCGGTAATGGGCCCGGGGTCCCACCACTACTATACAAGCTTCCTGCTGTCAGGAGTTGAGAGGGATTTGTCCTCTGTGTTGGTACAGCTAATATGGGGGGGGGGGGGTTTCTATATAGCAATCCCACCCCCCACCCACCCCTCAGTTTCTGTGCCAAGGAAATAGTGTTGTCAAGCTCTTTATTAGCATACTGTACACATCATGCAAGAATCAGTCTCCAGGTTCCAAAGGAATTTGGAATGGCTAGAAAAGGGAATTGGTCACCTACCTTCGGTGAATTCTTTACTCCTCTGTTCGGGTAGCTCTGCGGTTGGCCGCCAGGAGGCAGAAGAAGAGCTTTGCTACCGTGCATGCGCGCCGGAGCTACCCTAATCCCTCAGTCAATATCCAAGCCAAGGGCCGGTTTCTCCATCAATTGAAAAGACAGCCACTAGTACAAAAGACTTAACACGGGATAAAAACTGACAGGGGTAAATTATGCTCTAAACTAAAAACTAACAGGAACATGGGAAAAAAACATTTCTCCTACCCCTAACGTTAACAAACTCCCCCCTGAACCAAGTGTCTGATAGTTATCCGAGAACACCTCCCCAATCTGTTAGTGCTGTTTGGTAGGGAGGGCCGGAGAAGTATCCGGAGAGCAGGGGAGAAAATAATTCACCAAAGGTGACCAATTCCCTTTTCTCCCCCTGCCTCCGGCTACTCCTCCGTTCGGGATGTACCCGAGCAGAAAAAAGCCCCCTAAAAGTGGGAGCAAACAGCACCGGGGGAGTCCAGCACCGCTTGCAGCACCCTTCTACCAAAAGCAGCTTCCACTGACTTGTACACATTCAATTTATAGTGTTTGACAAAAGTATGCAGAAATGACCAGGTGGCCACCCTGCATATTTTGTCGTAAGAAGCCCTGGCTTTAAAGGCATAGGAGGTGGCTGCACTCTTGACTGAATGGGTCCAGATCTGGAGGGGTAGAACCCTCCCCCTTGCCTTGTAGGCCTCCATTATGCACTGCCTTACCCATTTTGATAGCAGGGTTTTTGAGGCCTTAGTTCCCCTGTATCCGGGTCTGATGTTCACAAAGAGACCTGTACATGACCTAAGACCCTGTGTTCTGGACAAGTAAATTTTTAGTGCTCGCCGCACGTCAAATGTATGCCAGGCCTTCTCTTTTGGATGAGTTGGCTTAGGGCAAAAAGAGAGTAAAACTATTTCTTGGTTTCTATGGAAAAACAAGTTGACCTTCAGAATAAAAGCTTGGTCTACTTTTAGTGTGACCGATTGTTCCTGGAAAAGAACAAAAGATTTTCTCTATTGATAATGTCCCCAATTCTGAAATTCTCCTGGCCGATGTAATGGCTACCAAGACCACCACCTTAAGGGCATATATAGGGAAACATGTTGAAGGGGCTCAAACAGAGCTCTGGTCAGAGCGTCCAGTACAAAGTTCAGGCTCCAAGATGGGCATCTATGCACCACCGGAGGGGATATGGACCTAGCCACTTTCAAGAACTGCCCGACATGCTTGTGAGGAAACCTTTTTATTTGCCACTGCCCTCAAGACAGACTCCAAGGCTTCTGCCTGCCTAGTTAGGGTGTTGGGTTTCAGCTGCTTATCTAATTCCTCTTGCAGGAATTGAAGGATGTCTGCTATTCCTGCGACACAGGGATCCTGCCCCTTTTCTGCTGCCCATAAAGCAAGCGTCTTCCAAGCAGCCCTATATGACCTCCTGGTTGCTGGGTGCCTAGATCTCTGCAGGGCTGAAAGGACTGCATTGGAGTATCCCCTCTTCCTTAACGCTGAACGTTCAAGCTCCAGGCTGTCAGATTTAGATTCTGAAGGTTGTCGCGCAACAGTGGAGAAGAGTGGGCATTTGGGGTAAGGCCTTGTGTGGGGCCTGACTGAGTTCTATTAGATCGGAAAACCATGGTCTTCTGGGCCACCATGGAGTTATGAGGATTATTTGTGCTTCCTCCTTGATGATTTTTGCTATTGTTCTTGCAATCAAGGGAATGGGAGGAAAGGCGTAAAGTAGCCCTCACAGCCATGGCTGGTTTAGTGCATCCGTTACTAATGCCGCTCTGCACGGAGTTCTGGACATGAATTTGGTGACCTGCGCGTTCTCCTGACTGGCGGAAAGGTCCATTAGAGGAAGCCCGAAGATCTTCACTAGGTCGCTGAAGACATCTTTGTCCAGTGCCCATTCGTTACGGTCGACCTTGCACTGGCTGAGCCGGTCTGCTTGCTTGTTGTCTTGTCCCCTGATATGTAAGGCCTTCAAAGAGACTCCATGCTTCTGGGCTTCCTTGCATAAGCTGGGTGCTCTCGAGCCACCCTGGTGATTGATGTAAGCCGTGGCTGTCGTGTTGTCCGTATAGATCAGTAGATGTCTGTTGGTGATGGACGGTAAAAGGTGCTTCAGGGCAAGCCATATTGCTTTGAGCTCTAGGAAGTTTATACTGCGGGACTGGTCCCCCTTGTTCCATATCCCCTGGACAGACTTGGTTCTGGAGTGGGCTCCCCAGCCTCAGAGGCTGGTGTCTGTTGTGATCACCTCTCTGGTGGGTTCTGTCGGCGGAGTTCCTGTGCTGAATGTTTCTGCCCTTAATCACCAAGACATTGAGTGCCTGAGGGCCATGGTGGAGTCGGCCAGTAATGCTGTAGTTAGCATGATGTGGGATGATAAGACCTGGAATCTCCTCTCCGAGATCTCTGTATCCTGAGGCTCTTGCATCCAGGCCAGCAGGGCACGAGCTACATATGAGGAGACAATATTAACCTTTAGCGCCGAGGCCGATAACTCTAGGCTCCTCCTCAGAGCTGAGTCTATTGCCCTATCCATGGGGTCCCTCGGGTAGCAGTCCCCCTCGGTGGGGAAGACTGTTTGCCTAGCTAGTGAGACAGCTGTCGCATCTACCTTTGGGTTTTTAAACAGCGGCTCCTTTTTTCTCGAAAAAGAGTACAAGGTGTTCTGTGTTATATTAATCCTATACGCCTTGTCTGGGCTTTTCCACTCTTCTAACACTAGCTTCTAAAATGCCTTATCCAAAGGTACCCCTGGATCCCTACCAGGCACGGATGGGATATAATCCCTTTTCTCCTCCTCCTGGGAGTCCAAGGAATCCCCTTTTGTATGCTTTTCCTTCAGCTGCAAGGCCTTAGATACCCGAGCCAGTAGCTCATCTCTGTAAGCCAGGGGAAACTGACTGTTCTTATCTCTGGGGTCAGGTTGGGGATTCTGAAAACCTGACTCCTCTGTCTCAGAGACTTCCTGCCCTGATTCCGGGTCAGAGTCCAAGGCCAAGGAGGTTTGGGCCTGGTCTCTGTCTCTCTTTGGTTGTGCTTCAGATGAGCTGTCCTCAGAGGACTGAGGAGAAGCTAGCAGACGGGCTATGGCGCCCCTTTGTGGGGTTCTTGTCCTCTTTTTTCCTGCCTTTCGGGGACCTTTTCCCGCTGCTCGTTTGGGCGACTTAGAGCTGGGTGCGTGTGGGTTCTTTTGTTCCCCTTGAGTTTGCAAGTCACATAGCTTGTCTAGTGACTGCAAGATTTTCCCCATGGTGGTTGCTAGGGAAGACATGGTTACTTGCGTGTAAGTAAGTAAGGCTGCGCTGGGCCTCCCTCCGCCATTTCAACATCTCCTGGAGACATTGCGTTGCTATCTGGGCTCGCGCTGCGGCCGGACCAGACTCTCGCTGTGCAGAGCTGTTCCTGGGCGGGGGGACTGTCTGCCTGGTGTACACGCCGGGCACTGCCGGAGGAGAAACGCCCGCGACGGGGAAGGGGGGGGGGGGGGAGAGTCTCCCCCTTGCAGCTCCCCTGCTCCCAGGCGTTTTGCAAGGGAGCTGGCCGAGGCTTCTGTCTGCGGTTCCCAGGAGCTGGACTGGGAATGTCGCTGCCCCTGTGGCCCTGCCTGTCCGCTGTGAACTGCCCGTTGATTTCAGGGCTTGGCGGGAATAAATCGTGCCTCCATTTTCCGAGAAGAAAAAAATCCGCTTCTGATGGCCCGAAGGCAGAAGACAGACTAAGGGATCAGGGTAGCTCCAGCACACATGCGCAATAGCAAAGCTCTTCTTCTGCCTCTGGTGACCAACCGCAGAGCTACCTGAACGGAGGAGTAGCCGGAGGCAGGGGGAGAATACAAGCTTCTAATTCTTAGGAACTTTTATTAAACCCTGTTTACCTAGCTCCAGGGTGTAAACGGACACAGTATTTCGGGGGGATTTTTGCTGGCCCGTATTAAGATTGTTTCTCTTTTTATATATTTATGTTTCACATTTTGTATAAAATATATATAAGAGAATTGGTAGCCTACCTTAGGTGAATTCTTTTCTCTCATATGCTCTGCATCCTCCTCCTGCTGGGTAGTTCTACCATTGGCCGCTAGGAGGCAGATGATCTAATTTTTCTTTCTGCGCCTGCGTCCACGGAGCTACCCGGCTCTCTCGCCAGTCTGTTCGGAAGCTGAAATTTCTCTAGTTTTGAATATACTCTAGAACAAATAACTGATAACTCCCCCAAACTATATCTCTAACTTACTGGAGTAACACCTACAACAATACTCAAGAAAACTTAGAACAATAATGCAAGGTATCAGTCCCCCTGCCCCCTGATCCAAATTTGTACTGTTTTGGCAGGGAGGGACGGAGGAGTATGCAGAGCATATGAGAGAAAAGAATTCACCTAAGGTAGGCTACCAATTCTCTTTTCTCCTCATAGCTCTGCATCCTCCTCCTGCTGGGACGTACCCAAGCACTCCTGAAAACAGTTAAGGGTGGGAGCCAACAGCACTGGGGGACTCCAGTACCGCTTGCAACACTCTTCTGCCGAAAGCAGCTTCTGCAGTTTGGAATGCATTACTCTTATAGTGCCTCACAAAGGTGTGGATGGAGGACCACGTAGCTGCCCTGCAGATTTCCTCATATGAGGCCCTTGCTTTAAAAGCATACGAAGCGGCCGCACTACGCACCAAATGCGCCCAAATCTGGAGGGGAGGAACTTTTCCTTTCACCTTATATGCTTCAATGATACCCTGTTTAACCACTTAGATATCAGGGTTTTAGAAGCTTTGCGCCCCTGGTATCCTGGCCTGATGTTCACAAATAGGGCCGTGGAAAGCCTGAACCCCCTGGTTCTAGCCAAATAGATTTTAAGGGCTCGTCTGAGGTATGCCATGCCCTCTCTTTCGGGTGGGTAGGGTTTGGGCAGAAAGAGGGTAAAATAACCTCCTGAGACCTGTGGAAGACGGTATTAATTTTAGGAAGGAAAGCCTGATCCAGTCGTAAGGTGGCAGAGTCCTTTTTAAAAATACAAAAGTTGTCCTCCATGGACAAAGCGCCCAGCTCGGAAACCCGTCTAGCTGAAGTAACTGAAATGAGAAAAATAACCTTTAGTGTCAACAAATATAATGATATATGCCTTAAGGGCTCAAAAGGAGGCTTTGTCAATGCTTCTAGGACCAAGTTCAAATCCCAAGAGGGAACTCTGTGTATTACTGGGGGGCAGATTAATCTAGCTGCTCTAAGGAATCTCCTCACATTCCTATGTGAGGATACTATCCTGCCTGATAATGGCCTAAGAACTGAATCGATGGCAGCTGCCTGCCTGGCTAACGTGTTAGCCCTAAGTCCCTTTTCTAAACCCAGCTGTAAGAACTCTAGAACCTGAATTACCCCTGCCTTGGTAGGGTCCCTATTTAACTGGAGTGACCAGGCAGCAAACGTTTTCCAGGTAACTTCTTCTCGTGACCACCTTTCTGGAACGCTGGATAGTATTCAGCACTGCTTCCGAGTATCCCTTTTTTCTTAGTGCTGCCCGTTCAAGTTCCATACTGTTAATTTTAATGTCTGTATTTCTGCGCAGCATCCTGGGCATTAGGGTTGGAATCAGTGGCAGTCTGTGGTATTGATGGTGGCTGTGTTCTATGAGTTTGGAGAACCACAGTCTCCTGGGTCACCATGGGGTGATTAGTAAGATATGAGCCTGTTCCCCGATTGCCTTGGCTATGGTCCTCTGGATCAAGGGAATTGGAGGAAAGGCGTATAAGAGGCCCTTGGGCCACGGATGGTTCAGCGCATCGAAGGCCTCCGCTTCCGGACACCTCCCTTGTGTCATGAATCGAGGGACCTGAGTGTTCTCCTTTGTCGCAAACAGGTCCATCATGGGTAGTCCGAACCAGTCTATGATCTGCCGGAACACTGATCTGTCTAGGGTCCACTCGTGCGGGTCTAGAGTCTGGCGGCTCAACCAGTCGGCTCTTTTGTTTTCCAGGCCTTTGATGTGTAGAGCTTTTATTGAAGCTAGGTGTGATTGCGCCCACTTGAAGAGCTTGATTGTCTCCCGGTGTAACTCTCTCGACCTCAATCCCCCCTGGTGATTTATATACGTCTTCGCTGTTATATTGTCTATGTAAATGAGCAGGTGGCTCGAAGGAAATGTTGGCAGCAGTTGGTGTAACGATAGGCGGACTGCCTTGAGTTCGAGGTAGTTGATTGACTTGCCCGAGTCCCTCTTGGACCACAGACCCTGGGCTGAGTGAATCCCCGAGTGCCGCCCCCAGCCCTGGAGGCTGGCATCTGTTGTCAGTACTGTCCTGGCTGGTTCTGATAGTGGCACTCCTTCCTGGAAGATTTCTGGATCTAACCACCAGGACATGGAGTGTTTTAGTTCTGGTGGGACGGGGACCCATGGGTTCAACCCAAGAGCGAGTTCTCTCTGCATACCTCTTAGCTGCCTCTGTAAGGGGTGAAGGTTGAAACGGCCCCAAGTTACTTGACTTATGCAAGACACTAGGAGGCCCAGCAGGCTCGCAAGTCTTTTGAGTCTCATTCGTGTTTGTTGTTGTAATAACCTGATCAGAGTCAGAATTTTCTTTCTTCGTTCCGGTGGTATGAAAGCTCGATCGGAGGAGGTATCTATGAGGATACCTAGATGCTCCAACCTGCGGCTCGGGATGAGGTGACTCTTTTCCCTGTTTATGATGAAGCCGTGTTTCTCCAGATATGAAATGATCTTGTCCAGGTGCTTTTCCACTGTTGAGGGGGAGTTGCCCCTGATCAGTATGTCGTCCAGGTAGGCATAGATATGAATGCCTTCGCTGCGGAGGTTGGCAATCAGTGGAGCTAAGATCTTTGTAAAGGTTCTGGGGGCCGAGGAGAGGCCGAATGGAAGGGCCCTGAACTGCCAGTGTTCCCTGTTGTATGAGAATCGTAGCCACCTCTTGTGTGGATTCCATATTGGGACATGGAGATAAGCCTCCCTGAGATCCAGGGATGCCATCCAGTCGCCCTTCTGAAGGTTTCGGCACACTGACAGGGCTGTTTCCATCTTGAATCTTTTCTTTTTTACCACCTTGTTTAGACCTTTTAGGTCGAGAACGGCTCTCCATTTTCCCAGCTTCTTTCCCACTAGGAACAAGATGGAATAGACGCCCAAGAAACATTCTTGCTTCGGTACTCTTTCTATAGCTTGAATTTCCATGTTTCTGTTTATCTCCGATACTAGGGCCAGGTGTTTTTCTGGGTTCTTGGAGGTTGGTGACGCAACGAACCTTTGTCTTGGGGGGCGGTTTACCTCTATGCGGTACCCGTCTGTGATGCAGGATATGACCCAGGCATCGGAGACCGAGCTTTGCCACTCTGCCTTGAAAAGTTGTAGCCTGCGCCCCACTCCGGGATGGCATAGTCAGGCTTCCTGTCTTGTCTGGGAGGAGCTGGTCCCCCCGGTCCTACGCCTGTCGAATCTGCCCCCTCTGAAACCTCTCCCTCAAAAGGAGAAATTGGGAGGCAGAATCCCTGTGGCTCTGAAAGTGTCCTCTCCTGTTTGTGCCAAAACTCCTGAATCGAAAGGAGTGACCTCGAAAAAAAAAACTTCGAGGAGCTACCTGCTGGAGGGTCTTAGGTTTGTCCTTCAAATTTGCTTCCTCCAGGACTTTCTCAAGGCATACCCCGAAGAGTTTTGAACCCTTGTAAAGGGCAGGATAGGAGATTCTTGGCTGTTGTGTCTCCTTGCCAAGAGCGGAGCCATACCCTTCGTCTGGCTGCTATGCCATTTGCCATTGCTCTAGCCGACCAAGTGAGCCCATCTGTGGTTGCATCTGCCAGAAAAGCGGTGGCCATACAGATGCGGGATGACAGCTTTTGTGAGCTCCTATCTGATATTTCGGGGTCTTGTGCCTCCTGCATCCACGCCAGAAGGGCCCTTGAAACGTAGGATGTCACTATGTTTACTTTTAGGGAGGCAGTTGTGGAATCTACTGCTCTTCTTAGTGCTGAGTCTACCCCCCTGTCTGTAGGATCTTTAGGGTGACAGTCCCCCTCGGTTGGGAAAACTGTCAGGCTAGGGAGGCGGCAGCCACATCTATTTTTGGACTCTTGAATAAAGGCTCCTTTCTCCTAGAGAAGGAGTACGGGGAATCCTGGGTCCTGTTCATTTTGAAGGCCTTATCAGGGTGTTTCCACTCCTCTAGGACTGTTCTCTCAAAAGCCCTGTCGAGGGGCAGGCCCTGATCTCTACCATGTACTGAGGGCATGTACTCTCTAGTCTCCTCCTCTTTCTGTGATTCGGAGGAGTCCTCCTTAGAGGGTTTTTCTTTAAGCTGCAGCGTTTTAATTACTTGAGAGAGTAATTCCACTCTGTAGTGGGCCGGGAATTGTCGCTCCCTATCTTTGGGGTCTGCAGTAGCCTCTACCCATTCCCCTTCCTCCACCTCGGACTCCCCCTGTGAAGAGTCAGAGGCTGAGCTGGAAAGGAACTGCAACTGTGAAGTGCAGGCCTGTTCATTTCCCCCCCGCTGCTCCTCAGACTCCTGAGAAGTTAAAAACTGTCTCCTTGCTCCCTCTGGTGGGGCTTTTGCCTTCCTGTTAGTCCCTGTGAACTTTCCCGCCTTCAATAGTTTTTTAGCAGGCCCAGGCTCGGGGGAAGCTCTGTTTCTTTTCCCACCTTTTTTCTGTTTAGCCTGGGTGAGGGTCTTTAGGGAGGCCATAATTTCCCCCATAGTATGGGCTAAGGAAGCCATAGAGGGTACCTGAGGTTCCTGTGATCCCTCCTGTGGAGACCGCGACACCGACCCACTTGCGGGGGTGGGAGGGGGGGCCGGTTGCATCTCGGCTGAGCTCATCCTCCTATTTATTATTATTATTATTATTGAATTGGAGGGGCTCTTTTGTCGGCAGGACCCAGCAGCGCTGTCCCTGAACCGACAGAGGCGGGGGGATCACCGTTATTTGGAGGCTTCCCGCTAACCGGGAAAGAGAAGGCGGTGTCCCCTGCTGAGCCGGCGGGGTTTTCCTTTTTTTAAAAAAAAAGAAGGTGATCTAGTTTGTGGCCTGGCCAGGCGATTCCCAAGACCACGTCCGGGATCGCTAACCCCAAGTGCCCCGCCAAAGAATCAACTGTAATGGCTGTCCTACTGTTTCTCCTAGGTTCCTGAAACCGACGCACGTCCTAACGGCCTCAAGGCAGACGACGGACTGGCGAGAGAGCCGGGTAGCTCCGTGGACGCAGGCGCAGAAAGAAAAATTAGATCATCTGCCTCCTAGCGGCCAACGGTAGAACTACCCAGCAGAAGGAGGATGCAGAGCTATGAGGAGAAACATCTGGTGTGGAAAAACTGACGTGACGGTGGTCTGAGGAAAGCGTGCTAAAGTACGCTAAAGCCGGCCACCATTACATATGAAACACCCCCTGTCTCCTTTTGCTTCCAGGTTGCCAGTTTGCTCAGAAGAAAAAATCTGGTCCTGCTAGTCTCAAGCAGACACTAGACTGGAGATGTGGGGGGATAGACTCCCTCTGAGCACGCTTCACAAAAGTCTGTCAGCCTCCTGCTGGTCAAGGTGGAATCTATTCCCGATGTTTAGAAGATGGCTGTCCTGAAGGCCCGAGGAGAATGTATTTCCACTTCATTCAGTAGAACTGCCTGCAAAATGTAACGCTTGTACCAGCACAACTCTAAAGGATTTTTCCCCCCACCCCCAAAATATCTATGGCTCTAACATTGCACTGCCAAAGTCAGCATGAGCTTAATTTCAATGAATGTATGTCACGTATCATGTTTAGTCTTTAAAACAGTGCTATGTTGTTCTTTAGTTCCAAACTGAAAACTTTAAAAAAAAAAAAAAAAAAAAAACTTTCTTACCTTCTTTTGTCTCCAAGCATGCCGTTCACTTGGTTAAGAAATTTCCTACAGTNCCCCTGCTCCCCGGCAAACTGCGAGGGAGCCGGCGGGGTTTTCCTTTTTAAAAAAAAAAAAAAAAAAAGGTGATCTAGTTTGTGGTCTGGCCAAGTGATTCCCAAGACCGCATCCAGGATCGCTAACCCCAAGTGCCCCGCCAAAGAATCAACTGTAATGGCAGTCCTACTGTCTCTCCTAGGTTCCTGGAACCGACGCACGTCCTAGCAGCCTCAAGGCAGAAGACGGACTGGTGAGAGAGCCGGGTAGCTCCGTGGACGCAGGCGCAGAAAGAAAAATTAGATCATCTGCCTCCTAGTGGCCAACGGTAGAACTACCCAGCAGGAGGAGGATGCAGAGCTATGAGGAGAATATATATTTATAATGTTGTTCGCTGCCCCAAGCTGCCAAGGCAGGAAGGGTGGGATATCAAATGTTCAAGTGTTTCCTATTCAGATGATCAACATGTCTAACTTACACCCATCACAAAATGGCACACCCAGGGTAGGCCCATAATAGGTCACACTGTGCAAGATGGAAGGTGAGGCAAGGGATGAGCAGTCTTTCAGATATATGGCTCTCCCAAGATGAAGAAACTCCTTAAATTCTTATGTCCTATCACAGCCTCTGAGGTCAGCTGAGTACGCTCTCTTGCACGTACCATCCTGGCTGTCAAGTTCACACAGGAAGAGCATGCAGAGAAGCGTTCTCAGGGCTGCCCTGCAATTGTGGAACTCCCTTCCCCTGGATGTTTGCCTAAGTGAGAGTCTGTTTGTTTTCCAGAGGCAATACAAGACTTTTTACATCTTATATATTTTTATGCATTGTAACCTGCCCTGGGCTCATGGGATAGGGCAGAAAACAAATCTAAATAAGTAAAATAAAATTTAAGAGTTTAGCCTTAATGGCCATAAGCAGTGCTTGGCTGCTTTGTTAAAGGAGCGCAAGGCCAAGCACATGGTTGAAGGGGCCTCCCATTAGCTACAGCAGCTATTTGGAGTACATAGCTCTTACAGAATCAGAGTCACAAGGCTGGAAGGTACCTCAAGGGTCAGTCTAGTCCAGCCCCCTGCACCATTGCAAGACCTGCCACACCCCAACCATCCACACAAAGAAATCCCGCCAATAGCTACACGTAGAGTCTGGGACCAACCAGAGTACACTGATGCTTGAAATCACTAGAAATAATTTTAGAAAAAGAGGTTGCTCTGAAGCTCAAGCAGCTAGAGACCCACTAACCCTGGGAAGCTCAATGCACAGCCCACAAGGCCACTTTCTGAAGCCTGCAAATAGAAAACCACCGAGGCAAGGCTACCATAAGGGTAGAGTGCTAGTCTGCTACCCAACAGTATAGGAATTTCTCAGCAACTAGAGAGATGGCAGTTTAACCAGGTGAATTAATATGCTGGCATCAGGAAGCAGTAGGGGTCTTCATCCTAACGGCACTGGCAGTAGCAGTTGTGGCTAAGCCTATGGTGATGGAGAATCACATGCAATGGCATTCAACGTTATTTACAGTTGGGAACCAAATTAAATTTGGCATTAGTTTTTCCATAAGATGACTGCACACTTGTTCAAACTTATAAAGTGTCAGAAAATACTTATATCTAGCATTTCAGGCTGCATTCTCACATTACTTGGGAGGGGGAAAACTTCTGTGAGGGCAACTGCAATGCTCTTTTCATGTAGGAATGTGCTATTCTTGAGGAAGAAAAGCAGAACACTCGTATGTGACCAGGTCCCCCAATGTAGCTCTTACTATCATGGGTGTTCCCGCATGAGAAAAGCAGAATAGCACATTCCTTCGTGCACTAATTCCTGTGAGAATAGAGCCGCGATTGCCCTCACGGAAGTGTCCCACCCCCACCCAAGGTAATGTGAGAAAGCAGTCTCATTCTTCAAATACACCTGTGGCTCTGCTTCTGTTCAGTACTTGGGCATGGCATGGCATGGCACGGCACAAGAGACCAGGGGAATACGCAGGCTGGAAGACAAACATGCAGTTGGTGTTGGGGCCAACCCAACAATTTAAATTGAGCACCTGAGCACTAACCTTTGCATATGGTCACAGAGAACCTCTCTGAAGGAGAGGAAATTCTGAAGCAATAGGTGTTTTAAACATACCTGCTGTAAAACTTCAGGACTGAGCCAAGGCAGGACCTTGATGCTATACTTGGGGAAGTCATGAACGACCCTTAGTCGCTGCCCATGATTGATCATGCTCAGGTTGCTGCGCAGGCCGGAGAGGTACACCTTCCCATCTACGGATATCAGAATATGGCTGGCTTTCACACTCCTTAAAGCGAAGCAAACCCACAGAAACATTAACATGATTGTCAGGATCAGTTGCTTAGGTCGTGAAGGACACCTAGTTTGGAATTAATTTTAAATGAAGGCATATTCTGAAGCCTGCAGAATCTCCCTGGCAGAGAGAGAAGACTACCATCTCCCATGGTTCATCTAATGCAAGGGAGATAAATGCAGCCTGTGGCTAGTTTTTATTAGGCCCCTTTTATTATTTATTAGGCCAGATCCACTTGGAGCTAGAGGCCAGATCCAATTCCTACTCCCAAGCACTGAAAAACTTGAGCTCAGCAGAAAGGAGCAGAGATGAGGGCATGCACACAAGGACAGATCTGTGGCACAGATCCATGTACCAGAGATTATCTCTGTCTTGAATGCACACCTTCAGCACTCCCTCCAACCTGCAACCTCTATTGATGCTTGCACTAATTTTCAAGTGGCTCCTGGGAAGGAAAAGGTTCCTCACCCCCTGATGTAATCCCTGGCTGTTATGCAGTGTTTGGAGACGAGGCTGCCTCTTAATGACAACTGTAGTGCTTTCTATGTAAGGTGGGCTCTCTCTACGACAGGAACTGGATCAACAAACTAATTCCACATTGGTCCAATGACCAGAGGAGTGGAACTTCCAGTCATTACTAACGTGGGCTGCCCCACAACAGCAAATCTAAATGCAAAAAGGCATGGCAGCATACTTCTAAGTCAGATGCTCCCAAATGAATGGAATCACAGAGAAACACTGTCCTAGCCTCTTTAGCTACTCAGTCCATCCCATAATAGGGTATCCTGTTTTGGAGCAGGGGGGTGGACTAGGTGACCTTTAAATACCTTCCACCCCTAAGGATGATGTTTGTAAGAATGTCCTAGAGAGAGCGCACTTTAAGTTTTACCTGTGTACATATCCCATATGGTGAATGTAGTCAAGAGCCTTCAAGACACCTTGGAGGATGTAGGCAATTGCCAACTCGCTCATGCCATCCATAAAATGGGTGCAGATTAAATCCCTAGCAGAACCTAGAGAAAGAAACCAAGAAGTGTTTTCTGATGGGGCAAGAAAACAGAAGATATTTCACCCACGAATTAAACACCTATCACCACTACCTACCGTAGGCCATGAAAGGTGTTGCTACCCACAACTCATTGTCAGCTATGAAGGTTGCTTTGTACGGCACAATGTTAGGGTGGCTGAAAAGTTTTGACACATGAAGTTCACCCTAAAATATATTTTAAAAAAATATCCAGAATAAGGTCCAGGTGAAATAAAATCAAGAATGAATAGGGGTTAAGCTAGAGAGAGGGGTGGTTGCCATGTTGATACCAAACGCAAGAAGTGGGGGCAAAGTAGTTCAGACAATGTCTTTTATTGGACCAACTTCTGCTGGTCAGAATGTGCAAACTTTCAGGTCACCAAGGGCCCTTCCTCAGGCTGGTAACAAGTCAGAACAATATAGTCTGAGCAAATGCAGGACAGATATACAAGGAGGCACTATTTGGCAAAGACACCCAGGACAGAGATGGGTTCCTAGTAATCAGGGGAGTTAAATTCTAATCTGGAACAATCTCCTCGAAAGGGTCATAGGTAATTAGTGGCATTGTACAATGGGTTTAATTGGATGCTTCTGTAAACTGCCTGTAGAGGCAAGGAAAGAATCCTCCTTACTCCAAGGCATCCGACGGCAACCATCGGGGCAGAGTGTTCTGGGGCTAAGGTGGCACAGAGGATTCTCTCTCAAAGTGACTAGTGGGTGTTGCTGGTGCACTCAGGGTCTGATCACCTTTTCAGGGCTCGGGAAGGAATACTTCCCCATAGCACAATGGCTAATAACTCCAGTTTTTTCTTTCCCCTGTAACCTGGTGTGAAGTTTGCTTGCTTGAGTCCTCTCACTGAATTAACTCCCTACAATTGCCATTGCAAGGGCCTCAAGTATTGATGTGCCTTGCTCCCTGCCCTCTGCCTCTCGCACTACAATTTAGTTTGAGGACTTTTTTAGGATTGCGGTTTGTTTGGAGTTAGCAGGGTGGGAGTTCGAGGCCTGCCACGTGTGGAGGTCAGACTCTGACCTCATGATCCCTTCTGACCTTGGATTTTATAACTATGCGTTATCCCCAGTACCCTGGGGATGGGCAACAGAAACCTCCAATATTCTTTTACCAGCAGATTCGCACCACCTTGTATCAAGAGGATTTCTCATGTTCCGCATCACAGGGAAGGAGGAGGTTTATTAAACAACATTTCTTATTGGATTTTCCGGACAACAAGAATCAGGCAGGAAAATTTGGAATACATTGCAAAGAATACCAATAAGCTATGCTCTCCTTCCTCCTGCCACTATAGCAATCTAGTCAAGATCGACACCCTGTATTCTGTATACACAGATCCAGGTTTAATTATTCTCAGTCAACACTAGTGAAATTAGGACAAATTCAGCACCTTAGATTCCAGGTGCAGTTTGTATACTGGACTGCTATCAGCTTATCTAGTCATAAGTCTAGTTTATTTTGCATTTTACAAACGTCTTCAATTGACAGTATTTTTGCTTTTCACATGAATTGGTTAAAAGCATTTAAGAGTCTTCAAATGAAACCACCAAACAGCATCCTTTCACCACTCTCACTCCCAGTATGAGATTTTTATGCCTCGTCTCAACCTTTCAGCCAGGAACATGCTATGAATATTGATCCTGAGCAAAGGTGCTTGCAATAAAACCAGAGAGAGTTTACTATTTGCATAGCTTTTGGCTGACCGAGTTTAAACACAAGTCACGGCAAGCCAATAGCTACCTGTTGCTCAATGGTAAACACAAAATGAGTTGGGCAATTTCAGGTCAATTCCTAATAGACAAAAGTAATGGACACTAAATAATAGCCTTTCTTGGTGACTCCAACAGAGGGTGAATGAGCCATGGAGCTTCTTAGAGGCTCCTTCTATGGCCAGATTGAGGTACAGTGGAAAGGGGAAGGAGGAGTTGAAGTCGATCTGGAAAAACTTTCGCTCCCATAGCCAAGCGATGTGCCAGTTTTGTCGATAAAGACTTTTAGAAATAAAAATTGGTCACCTACCTCGGTGAATTTGTTTCTGTTCTGTCATACTGTCAGTGCTATGCACAGGTAGCTCTGCGGATGGCCGATAGGAGGCAGAAGAAGAAAAATCCTCTTGTGCATGCATGGAGCTGCCCGTCCTCAGTCCGTAACCAAGCCGAGGATCGTCTCCACTTGCTGTAAGAGTCTTATTATATATGCTAGAGTCCACACCCTCCCCGGCACCGGGGATCCTCGGGTGATGATTGACTAAATACGAAACTCCCTTCCTAAATAGTAACGAGAACTACCTGAACCCCAAATTAAACCACCATTGGGTCTCCCATATGCTTCCCCCTATAGAAGTGCTGTTTGTCAGGGAGGGCCGGAGCACTGACAGTACAACAGAATAGAAACAAATTCACCGAGGTAGGTGACCAATTTTTGTTTCTCCTTCTGTCTCCTGTCAGCGCTCCGCACGGGATGTACCCAAGCCCTAATTATGGGTGGGAGCAAACAGCCCTGGGAACCTCCAGAACTGCCTGCAAGACCCTCCTGCCAAACGCCGCCTCAGCGGATCTAAACAAATCTAACTTGTAGTGCTTAACGAAGGTGTGCAGGGAGAACCAAGTAGCCGCCCTGCAAATGTCATCATAGGACATCCTTGACTTAAAGGCATAGGACGTGGCTGCGCCTCTAACCGAGTGCACCCAAATCTGTAAGGGGAGGAACCTTATTCTTGGCCTTATAGGCCTCCACGATACATTGCTTGACCCATTTGGAAATTAAGGCCTTAGATGCCTTCCTACCCCCATAAGGTGGTCTGATATTAATAAACAGAGCTGAGGAAGACCTCAACCCTTGGGTCTTTTTCAGATAAATCTTCAGAGCCCTCCTCACATCCAAGGTGTGCCATAGCTTTTCCTTAGGATGAGAGGGCCTGGGGCAAAAGGAAGGAAGGATTAATTCCTGAGACTTGCGAAAGGGAGAATTCACCTTTGGAATGAACGCCTCATCGACCCGAAGGGTAACTGATTGAGACTTAAAGATGCAAAAGTTATCCTCCATAGATAATGCCCCCAGTTCCGAAACCCTACAGGCTGAAGTTACTGCCACCAGAAATACCACCTTAATGGTAAGCATATATAGGGACACATGCTGAAGAGGCTCGAAGGGCGCTCTGGTAAGGGTGTCCAGGACTAAGCTAAGGCTCCACAAGGGGCACCTGTGGGCGACTGGAGGGGAGATCTTACGAGTGGCTCTCAGAAACTGACTAATATGCCTATGGGGAAAGACCCTTCTGCGAGATATGGATTGTAGAACCTAAGCAACGGCTGCCACTTGGCAAGCCAGAGTATTCGGTCTTAGCCCTTTTTCTAAGCCATCTTGTAAGAACTGTAGAATAGTGTGAAACCCTGCTTGTGCCGGGTCTACCCCTTTATGTTCTGCCCACCCCGCAAAGGTCTTCCATGTGGAGGAATAAGCTTTCCTGGTTGCTGGCCGCCTGGCCTGTTGTAAGGTCGCCAGTACTGCCTCGGAGTAGCCTTGAGCCCTTAACGCTACACGCTCAAGAGCCATGCTGTCAGCTTTAATGCTGTGATGTTGCTGCACCACAGTAGCCCCTGGGTTAACAAATCCGGTCTCAACTGTAGCTGCACTGGTTGACTCCTGCTCAGTTCCACCAAGTCAGAGAACCAGGGTCTCCTTGGCCACCACGGTACCACTAATATCACCAGTGCCTGTTCCCTGATGACCTTGGTTATGGTTATCAGTGGAATCGGAGGGAAGGCATACAACAGGCCCTCTGGCCAATCGTGGTTGAGCGAGTCTACTGCTTCTGCGGTTTCGTCTGCCGCTCGTCATGTATCTCTGTACGTGTCTGTTGGTCCTGTTTGCAAACAGGTCCATTACTGGCTGACCAAATCGTTTCACCAGTACCTTGAACACCTCCGGGTGCAACTGCCGTTTGTGGGGGTCCAGTGTCTGACGACTCAACCAGTCTGCTTGCACAGTTTCCATCCCCTTTATGTGCAAGGACTTTAGAGATGTGAGATTGTGTTGCGCCCAAGGAAATAACCTCACTGCTTCGTGCTGGTGCTCTGGATCCCCCCTGGTGGTTGATGTAGGCCTTTGCAGATATGTTGTCCGTGTAAATTAGAATGTGTGTCCCGCCTACGAGGTGAGCTAGGTGCTGTAGGGCCAGGCGTACTGCTCTGAGCTCGAGGACATTGATGTTCTGTGTGCAATCCATCGGAGACCATAGTCCCTGCACTGATGTGGATCCCATCTAGGCTCCCCATCCCATCAAGCTGGCATCCGTCGTGACGATTGAGCGTGTTGGATCTGTCAGCGGAACGCCTGTTTCTAATGTTTCTGTTCCTAACCACCAGGACACTGATTTTAGGAACCCTTTTGGTATTTTCACCCATGGATTGAATTCTCTTGTGAGCTCTACTTGCATAGGTCTGAGCAAGTGCTGCAAGGGGCGAAGATGAAACCGTGCCCACTGTACCTGTCTGGTACATGAGACCAGTAGCCCGAGAAGTTGTAATAGATACTTGAGTCTTGCTTGTGGTCGGTGGTCCAGTTGAAGTATCAACGACCTGATGCGTTGTTGTCTGACCAGAGGAATGTATGTGGCTCCTGAAGTCGTATCTATTAGGACCCTCAGATGCTCTATTCTGCGTGACAGAATTATCTGACTCTTCTCCTCGTTGACGCAGAAGCCATGCTCCCCAAGATACACTATCGCCCTGTTCAGGTCTGCTAGTATCTTTTCCCTCGATTGGGCCTGGATGAGCAGATCGTCCAGGTAAGGGTAGATGTGCATCCCTTCTTTCCTGAAGTTGGCTATCAGGGGGATAAGGATCTTGGTGAAGGTCCTCGGGGCTGAGGAGAGGCCGAATGGAAGGGCCCTGAACTGGTGGTGGGATCCTTGGTAGTAGAAAAGGAAAATTGGGCACTTACCTCCTGAATTTTCCTTCTACTGGGGGTCCTCCTGGATGGACGGCCTTAACAGTAGGGTAGATCCCGCCACTGTCCAGTAGGAGGCAGACATAACGATTTTCACCTGGAGACTCAGGGATCTTCCTTGCTCCAGAGTATCTCAGCCTTCTGAACTGTCTAACGAACTTCTATAAACTGTAACAACAACTGGAAATATGTCATTCGAGTACTTGTTGCGCCAAACTAGAAAAAACGGAGTCTGAGTTGCCTGTCTTTATAACCTATGACAGTCTAGGCAACCGGCAAAATCTCGCATAAACCAAGTTAACGAGGAACTCCTTCTTTATTTAATTATTGAAAAATTCAAATTATTGCCCTCCCTGAATTACTCTTCATTCTGGGTGGGTTTGGCCGTCCAGGAGGACCCCCAGTAGAAGGAAAATTCAGGAGGTAAGTGCCCAATTTTCCTTTCTCCCTGGGGGTCCTCCTGGACGGACGGCCTTAACAGTAGGGACTTTCCCAAGCGGTGTCCCACAGGTTTCTGAATTTAAAGGGAGGGAGACATGAAGAGATACTGACACCGTTCCTCTAACTCTTATAGAACAGCTTGCAGTACCCTTCTCCCAAAAGCTGCTTCAGCAGATTCCTGTAAGGGCAATTTATAGTGCCTCGTGAAAGTGTGTAGGGAGGCCCATGTCGCTGCCCTACATATTTCTCCATACGACGCCGCATGTCTGAATGCTTGCGAAGTTGCAGCCCCCCTTAAAGAGTGGGCAAAAATACCCTTTGGAGGAACCTTACCCCGTGCTGAATACGCCTCTTTAATGCATAGGGATAACCATTTTGCTATGGTAGCCTTAGAGGCCTTTTTTCCTTTATTCTGTACCCCGTAGGATACAAATAATGCTGAGGATCGTCTAAAGGAGGCTGTGCGTTTTAGATATGTTCTAAGGGCCCTGGTAACGTCTAGAGTGTGCCAAATTTTTTCTCTCGGATGCACAGGGTTCGGACAAAAGGAAGGAAGAATGATTTCCTGATCCCTGTGGAACGCTGTATTCACTTTGGGGATAAAAGACTGGTCTAGTTTGAGGCAAATGGAGGATTCCCTAAACTCACAAAGGTGAGGTTCTATAGATAGTGCTCCCAGCTCTGAAATCCTCCTAGCTGTTGTAATCCCTATTAAGAAAGCCGTCTTTAGGGACAAATAGAACAGCGATACCTCGTCTAGAGGTTCAAAAGGAACGCCAGTCAGAGCCTTTAAGGTTAAATTCAAATCCCATGTGGGGAAACGATGTTTCACCGGAGGAGAAATAATTTTTGTGGCCTTAAGAAAACGAACGATGTGAGGGTGCCTGCTTATTCTTTCTCCCCTTACTGTGCCTATTACACTCCCTATGGCTGCCATTTGTCTATTCAAGGTGTTGGGCTTTAGGCCTCTGTCTAAGCCCACCTGTAAAAATTCCAAAATTGTTTTAACAGATGCCTTGTCTGGTCTCAGACCCTTCCCCTGGCACCAGCCCGCGAAGCGAGCCCATGTGCCTTGGTAAATATGCATGGTTGCCGGACGCCTAGACTGGAGCATAGTATTTTGGACTTTTTCAGAGTAGCCTAGCTGACTAAAGACTTCCCTCTCAATCTCCACGCTGTTAGATTTAGCCCTGACGAGTCCCTGTGGAGGATTGGTCCCTGTGACAGAATGTCCGGTCTGTACGGTAGGTGGAACGGATGTTCCAGTGCTAGGTCTAACAGATCTGCAAACCAGGGTCGCCGTGGCCAGTACGGGGTGATTAGGATCAGCTCTGCGCCCTCCCTCTTGGCCTTTGCTATTGTTCTGTGGATCAGAGGAAAGGGCGGGAATGCGTATAGAAGACCTGTCGGCCACCTGCGATTCATGGCATCGAAGTCCTCTGCTTGAGGATGAGGAAATCTGGTTATGAATCTTTTTGTCTTTGCGTTGGATGGTGAGGCAAAGAGATCCATTATCGGCATTCCGAATGTCTCGACTATGGCTTGGAACGTTGCTGGGTGTAGCGACCATTCCCCCGGGTCCATATTCTCCCTGCTCAACCAGTCTGCTTGTATATTCCTTATGCCTGGGATGTGTATGGCTCTTATGGATCTCAGGTGCTTCTCTGCCCACCTGATTAGGAGCGCTGCCTGCTGATGAAGGGCTACTGATCTTGATCCTCCCTGGTGATTTATGTACGCTTTTGCTACTGTGTTGTCTGTGTACACAGCAACATGTTTTCCCTCGATCCATGGGGCGAGTTCTCTCAGTGCTAGGTAAACCGCTCTCAGTTCCAACCAGTTTATATGGTGTCTCTTTTCCCAAGACAGCCATTTCCCCTGTATGGCTCTGTTCAGTGCGTGCGCTCCCCATCCGCGGAGGCTCGCGTCTGTTGTAACTGTGATTCTGTCTGGGTCCATCATAGGGATTCCTGCACTGAGTCTCCCCTTGTGAGACCACCACTGGAAGGATTTCTTGGTTATCTCTGGCACTGTCACCCAGGGATTTCCCCCCCGTGTGAGTAGGTCCTGCCAGGGGCTCAGAAGTTGTTGTAGAGGCCTGGTGTGGAATCTGGCCCATCTCACGATTCCCATGCAGGAGATCATGCTCCCTAGAAGACTGGCCAGCTCCTTCAATCGGGACCTGCGTCTCGGGACTATTTGTTGGATGAGCTCTAGGAGGTTCTGCTGTCTTTGAGGACTGAGCGAAATTGTGTATGAGCGAGTGTCTATTATCACCCCCAGATGTTCGAGGGATTGTACTGGTTCTAGATGACTCTTCTTGAAGTTTATCAAGAATCCGTGTTCCTGCAGGTATGCTATTACCCTGGAGGTGTCTTTTGTTGCTTGCTCGTAAGATGGTGAGCGAACCAGTATATCGTCCAGGTATGGATGGATCTTGATCCCCTCCTTCCTTAGGTTCGCCACGAGCGGGATCAAGATCTTGGTGAATGTCCGAGGGGCTGTGGATAGGCCAAATGGAAGGGCCTTGTACTGCCAGTGACGGTGTTCGTATGTGAATCTCAGCCATTGTCTGTGATTCTGTAGAATGGGTACATGTAAGTAGGCCTCCTTGAGGTCCATTGATGTCAGCCACTCGTCTTTGTTTATGGCTATCCTGATAGACTGCAGGGTCTCCATTTTGAATTTTTTCACCTTGATGCATTTGTTCAGACGTTTTAAATCGAGCACGGCTCTCCATTCGTTCGCCTTCTTTGGTACTAAGAAGAGGTTCGAGTAAAGCCCTGTCGCCCGCTGGTTTAGGGGGACTTGCTCGATGGCCCCGATTGTGAACAGCCTTTCGATTTCTGTGATCATGGCCCTGTGTTTTTGAGGGCTTCTTGATCTTGCAGAGGCATAATAGAAGTTTCTGGGGTAACGGTCGAATTCTATAGAATATCCCGTCTGAATTGTTTGAATGACCCAAGAGTCTTGAATGGTGCTTTCCCATGTGAGAGCGAATCTTTGCAGCCTGCCCCCTAGGCTTTGTTGGCTCGGAGTGGCCTGGTAGTCAGGAGTCCGATTTGTTGCGCTCCTGGTGCTGCTTGTTTCTGGGATTTTGGCCTTTTTGCTTATTCCACTTTGGTCTGTATTTATTTTGGTGTCCTCTATTGGGGAAGAACGGGCGTCTGGTGCTTCCCTGACTTTGGCGTGCGTTGTAGGGACGAAAATTTTTCTTCGTAATACCTACACTTTGGAGAGTCTGTTTCTTCGACTTATCCGCGGCCTCGGTCAGAACTTTATCCAGGCACACGCCAAAAAGCTTCGAGCCCTGGAAGGCGCCCCCCACCAGGGTGTTCTTAGCCGTGGGGTCCCCTTTCCAAGAGCGAAGCCATAGGCGGCGCCTTGCTGCTACATTTGAAGCCATTGGTCTGGCTGCCCATCGCAGCATATCGGTGGAGGAGTCCGCGATAAAGGCGTATGCCAGCTGGATCCTGGTGGACAAAATCCTGGTCATTTTCATCGAGAGCTTGGGGTCTCTGGCTCTCTTGACCCAGGTCATCAGTGCTCTGGCGAAATAAGATGTTAAGGTTGCCATCTTTAGTACTGCCGCTGACTACTCAAAATTTCTTCTCAGATTACATTCTATCCCCTTATCTGTGGGATCGCAAGGGAACACCTCTCCCTCTGTGGGGAACACCAAATTTCCTGCCAGGGATGCGGCTGCTGCATCCACCTTTGGTACGGCCATCAGCGCTTCCTTACGCTTGGTTAAGGAATATAAGGAGTTTTGTGCCTTGTTCAGCTTGAACAATTTGTTAGGCTGTTGCCATTCCTTTTTTATTATTCTTTCGTACGCCTTATCCAGAACCATACCCTTGTCTCTGGACTTGGCCCTGGGAATGTACTGCCTTGCCCCTCCCTCCTCCTCCGAGGAGTCTGAGGATTCATTTTTCTCCTTCTTTTGTTGCAGTTTGAGTGCTCTGACCACCTGCTCCATAATCTGATCCCTGTATTTTATTAGGAACTGAATATCTGGGTCAGTTGAGGCCTCTCTCAGTGTCCTCAAGCTCCCCTTCTTCTGGAGGAGAGGAGACTGCTTCCTCTGCTGAATCTAGTTCCTCATCTCCCCCCTCAAGGTCTTGGGCCTCTTCCTCCTCCTCCTCCTCTGAATTTACAGGGGAGGATCTCGCCCTGCTCTGCTTATGGGGCTGTTTTTTCCTTTTGCGCCCCCCTTCGTCTGAGGAGGAGGCAGACCTGACCTCCTCTGAGTTTTCTTCTTCAGAGGATGGTGAATCCAGGGGCTGAGCTGCCCTGCGTGGGCACTTGGGCCTGGGGGCCTTTCCCTTTCCTGCCCCCTTGGAACTGCCCTTGTAGGCTGATCCCTTTTTCCCTTCGGGGGAGCGAGATCGCTGGAGCTCTGCCAGGATCTGCTACAGGACCATCATGTGGGGGTCCTGGGGAGGGGGCAAAGGAGGGGG
This sequence comes from Sphenodon punctatus, assembly GCA_003113815.1. Lineage (NCBI taxonomy): Eukaryota > Metazoa > Chordata > Lepidosauria > Sphenodontia > Sphenodontidae > Sphenodon > Sphenodon punctatus. Next base: position 423,207 of record QEPC01001773.1, read on the forward strand.
ACGCGCGGGGCTAACAGACCTCCCTCTCTCCTCTGAGGCTGCTACTTCTGTAGCCTCTGATCTTTTCCTGGCCGCCATTTTCTGCTCCGGGCCTGGGCCGCACCGAGAGATCTAGCAAAGAGACTGCCTCTCTCTCGCGGCGGGGAAGGAGTGAGCGGGGACTTTTGGCGCGCTTGCCTGTGCGCCTGCACCGACCCCTAATGCTGCTCTGGCTCTTGTTTAACCCCCGCCGTGCCAGTGCCCTTCTCAGCGTTCCCGCCCACGAGGGGGGGGGACGGGGAGACCACCTGTGGGCTCCCTACCGGCGGCGCTCCCTGTTTCGGCAGCGGCGCTGATCTCCTCTGCCGCGCGCCGCCAAAAAGCCCCCTGCTCAGCGGCGGTGGCACTCAACAACTTCTGGCGGCTCTACCCTCTAAAAGCCAACAATCAGACAGCCCCCCCGGGGGAGGGGGGGGAAGAAAGAAGGGATAACGTCCCTTGAGGCCCCCAGTGCCGGCCCTTTCCCCCGCGCGCTCATTCCCTACCTGGGAGATATTGCGCAATTCAGGCTCAGCCTAGCCGGGCTGCCTGCCACGGCGAGGGCTGTCTGCTCCTGGGGGCCAGTGGGTCGGGAGATCCCGATCTGGGTCGCACCCCCTCCAGGTCGGATGTGCCCCTCCGCTCCTCAGGACCCCCCTGCCCGAAGAAAAGGGAAGGGTCCCGGTGTGGGCTCACTACCCCCTCACAGTGGCAGGGGTAGGGTGAACAGGGGGGGAATTTCTCCACCCCTGGCACCTAGAGCTCCTTTAATCTTCTTTTTCTTGCTTTTTCCTTTTCTAGCTGCCAATTCTTCAAGGAGGCAGCTCGCCTGCTTCCTACCGGTTCTGAGGCAGACAAACAACTGGAGCAAGGAAGATCCCCGAGTCTCCAGGTGAATATCGTTATGTCTGCCTCCTACTGGACAGCGGCGGGATCTACCCTACTGTTAAGGTCGTCCGTCCAGGAGGACCCCCAGGGAGAACGTAGCCATTGGCGGTGTGGTTCCCATACTGGAACATGGAGGTATGCATCCCTGAGGTCCAGGGAAACCAACCAATCTCCGTTCCTGATGGCTTGACAAATGGAGGCGACTGTTTCCATCTTGAATTGTTGGTACCGTACAACCTTGTTCAGAGCCTTCAAATCCAGCACTGCTCTACAGACGCCGGATATCTTGGGGACCAAGAGGAGGACTGAGTACAAACCGTGCCCCCCCTGTTCTGGGGGAACAGGTTCTATGGCCCTGAGCCTCTGGATCTCTTCCAGCATTGCTATGTGCTTCCTTTGGTCCGCTGATCTTGGCAAGGGTATAAAGCCGTGTTTGGGTGTGCCCCTTAGCTCTATGGCGTACCCTTGTGTGACACAGAACAGTACCCAGGCGTCTGAGACGGACTCTACCCAGCCGGCTGAGAAACACCGAAGCCTGCCTCCCACTTCCGGCATTCCTGAATAGTCCTGCGTCAGCTTTCCTCTGAGACTGAGGGAAGCCTCTGGTACGCTGTTTGTCCTGTCTGGGTCCCTGTCCTCTATTTCCACGGTGAGAGAAGAAGCGATTTGACTGGTCGTATCTGTTTGGCCCCTGGCGTCTAAATACTCCGTATCCGGAGCTATAGCCATAGCCTCCTCTGGGTCTGTAGGATGGGGTACGAAAAAGATTCTTTTTTTACTCCCACTTGTTGTAGAATCCTCTGCTGTTTTATCATTGGCATCTGCCAGGACAGTGTCCAAACAGACGCCAAACAGTTTGAACCCTTTGTAAGGAGCAGCTGAGAGCAGATTCTTTGCTGTAACGTCCCCCTGCCATGACCTGAGCCATACCTTATGTCTCGCTGCGACTGAAGAAGCCATTGCCCTAGCAGACCAAATCATGGAGTCCATAGTGGAGTCCTCTAGAAAGGCTGTGGCCAGGTTAATGTGAGCTGCAAGGACCTGTGCCCTTCTGTCAGAGATTGTGGGAGCCTGGGCCTCCTGGGTCCATGCCAGCAGTGCTCTTGCTATGTAAGATAAGATCAAGCTGACCCTCATTGAGGATGCCGAATAATCCAGACCCTTGTGTAGGGAGGATTTCACCCGCCTGTCTGAGACATCCTTGGGGAAACAGTCCCCCTCCGTGGGGAAGACTGTCTGCTTAACTAGGGACACTGCCACTGCATCCACCTTAGGGTTTTTCAGAAGCGGTTCTTTTTTACGAGAGAGGGAAGAGAGAGTAGTCTGAGTTTTATTCATTCTCTTATTTTTCCCAGGTTGCTTCCATTCTTCCAGGATTAGTTTTTTGAACGCCTTATCTAAAGGCGTACCCCCATTTCCTTACCATGGACAGAGGGAATCTCGCTCCTCGTTCTCCTAGGAGTCCAAGGAGGCCTCTTTTGGGTGCCTTTCCACCACTTGCAGTGTCTTAGCCACCTGTGTCATGAATTCAACTCTGTATGGCAGGGGGAACTGTCTATCCTTGTCTCTAGGGTCCTGGATATCCAGGAGCCTGGTCTCATCAATGTCTTCCCAATCCTGACTCGACTCCAGTTCGGAGTCAGACCCCAGAACTGTTAGGGCCTGCTCCCTGGGTTGCTTGGGCTGCGATTCCCCCCAGCTCTCCTCAGCCGAGTGGTAGGGAGAGCTCAGAAGCTTGTTGGGGCCGCCCCCTAGTGGCCGCTTGCCCTTCTTAGTAGCCTTGTGTGGGAGTTTTGCCGCCTTTGCTTTACTCGGTGGGGCCGGGGCGGGGGAATCAGGGGTTTTGCCCTGCAACCCCCCCAGCTTATCCAGCGATTTCTGGATTCTCTCCATGAAGGCTGCAAGGGAGGCAATGTCTATTGGAGAGCCCCCCCCGGTCTGTGGGCATGGGCGCCTCAGTGTTGGCCATGCCTTCCATCTCCCTTCCCTCGGGCTGATTGGGATCCAGGAGGGGGAGGAGGGGATGAGGCGAGAGGAGGATTCCCAGTCTCACTTGAGAGGAGAAGAGCTGGGCTTTGCGCAGGCCTCAGCGCTTTGCGCAGGCTTCCCAGCTCCTCACGGAACTTACTCACAATTGCAGCGAGATTCTGGCTCCCGGGCGTTTGCGCGGTCACCAGCGACTTCGTTTGTGGGGAAGGGAGCCCCGTTGTAATTCTGAGGCCTGTGAGCGAGGAGCTTGCCGGCTCCTAAGTGAACTTCGCTCGCCAGTGCGGGTGGATTCTGGCTCCCGGGCACTTTGCATGCCAGCCAGCGGCCTCGACTGTTGCAAGATGCCCCCGAGCTGTGGGGGCGGAGGGGAAGGGAAAGTTGCTCTGCCGCCCTTAGTTCTCTGGTTCCTGGGCGCTTTGCGTGGCAACCTGGAGGCCGGCGAGGACTCCCCGACAGGGTCCCGCCGACAGGGTCCCGCCGACCTCTCCGAATCAGCTGTCAACTTCTGTCCCTTTTCCTTTCTAGTTCTGTTTTTTTTTAAAAAGAGAAACTGCGTTGACCTCCCGACGGCCAAAGATCAGACTGAGGACGGGCAGCTCCACGCATGCGCAAGAGGATTTTTCTTCTTCTGCCTCCTATCGGCCATCCGCAGAGCTAACCGTGCGGAGCACTGACAGGTGACAGAAGGAGAAAGAAGCTACTCAATCGGCTACTCAATCAACATGCCTATCAATCTACCACCTTCTACAAGCTCAACATCCACACCACTTTAGTTGTTGCAGTGACTACGGCACTAACACTCGTTTTGACAATTGTCAAACCTATTCTCAGCACTTTTACAACAGTTCCTTTCTTTTTCAGAGGTGTTGGTCTGTCTGGGCCAGTACTATCAATTCTATTTTAATGCTGTGCCAAATCATAAATGCTTAGTGATGGGAATCTCAGGAAAGAAACTACATTAAGCAAGCTGAACTTGTAGTGCTATGGATGAGGCCTTCATACAAAATGAATAATACTGTACTGGAGATTAGGATGTTAAGTGCCTCAGGTCAGTGACCAGCTTCTATTAATGATTGTTCAGTGCCAAGTATAGGTGCTTTATAAATACTTAACAGCGTTACCTGCAAATGTGTCACCATCTCATTGGTACAGGCCTCTAGGTTAATCCTTCTGACTGCGACATACTCTCCTGAAGGTTTATACCTGACTAGATTCACAGTCATCAGCTCCTCAAAGCCTTTCCCTGAAAAGACAGGCAATTAAGTTAATTCTGAGCACCAATACAGACACTTTTTGGAACCATGTCAGAGAGCTTCCATGAATCCTTACACACTCGATCTCTGCACTCTCTCCAACCTGAATAGCTGCCTAGTAACTCACCTACCATAACAACTGGTCTTCTACACGGTCTTCCATCCTAAAGCGCTTTCATATACACAATTATTATTTATATAGCACCGTACCTGGAGCTTTACAACTGTTGAAAATAGACAGGATCCCTGCCCTGTGGGGCCAACAAATCTAAGAAAAACAAGGGAGCGGAGATGGGGGATAGGGGCAACAGCGGGAGACACAAGGATACATTCATGAAGGCATAAGGTTGCTTAGTTACATAATTCTCCTTCTAACCCTGCTGAGGGGCAATGTGGTATTACCCCTCCATTGGAACGGATGCACAGGAATTAGGCAGCTTGCCAAGCAGGGAATCAAGAGCAAAAATCAGGAATAGGACTTGCGATTTGTGGCTACTAATCATGCTTAACACTCAAAATCATTCCACTTCCACATCCTGCATTCGTCTTTAAGATTCAGGTGTTCAGGACAGAAAGCCTGTCTTAGTTTATATCTGTAAAAGTAATTGGTTATAGTAAAGAAGTCAAGGAAGATAGGATATATTCAAAATGAGAAAACCATACAGAAGAAAAAAAAAAATCAGTACTTTGCAGTGGAAGGAATTTCTGATGAACGAGCAAGTTTCTGGAAACATTACCTATTACGGTAAGCAACTCATAGCAGCTGCTGTCTGGGAGAAAGCTGCTCATGGTGTCCCTTTTAGGGGAAGATGCTATCGACTCTGAGCTTGCTTCATTGGTCTAGAAAAGCAAAATAAGTCCGCAAGTCAGTGAAAGTTAATGAAAAAAGGATTTTATAAAAATATCAGCTGTTTCACATATTTTGCACACACTCAAAACGACTTATTTGGGTGAAATGAGTTAAGATTTTTTATTTTTTTTAAAATAAAATACAAATTGAAACTCAAGAGATTACTTTGTGTCCTAAAAGTAAGTTTTCTAGATCCTTAGAAAGGAGTAGCCTACTGCTAACCAAGTCTTTCTAAAAAGAGACTTTAAACAGCCAACTACTGTCCATACAATACACCTTTTGGATTCATCATCATCTTCACATGTTTTACAAAATTTCCAAGTCACTTTTCACAGGCAGATGGATGGGTCAATTGAAAGCCCATCAAACGAAGTTTCTTCTGAGCTCTGACTGTTGGTTTTTCCTACCCAAAGCTGAGGTTTCAGCTTTTGATGCACATATTTGGTCCTGCTCTCTGTGGCAGAAGCTAATATGGTTGAGCTGCCACTTTGCTGCAAGAAGTAGTGATGAACCAAGCAGAGGAACCCAAAAAGCACAGATCAGATGCTCACTGAACAAGCGGCTCCAAGAAAGATGAAGAATTTAGCTGCAACAGAGAATTAGTCCAAAGAAACACAGCAGCATTTCCAAATCTGTCTGCCCGTCTGTGAAAGGTAGTCTCTTCTCATGAGAGTGAAAGGAGAGCTCAGAGAAGGCATAAACATTCCCCTCTGTTCATGCTCACTTATGCTTAACTGCTGCAGGGCAATAGCAGACCTGCTTATTTCTATCACAGGAAGGAGAGGATCTGATGGCAGATCTGGAGCATTAAGTGTTTTGACATTTTGGCGCTTTTAAGACAGGACTAAAGCAGTTCTATTTTGTAGGATTTAAAACTCATTCCATCTCTTAATGATGTTTTAATACTTAATATAGAGAATGCTTTATGTAGCAATTGGTGCTGACATCAGTTATAGTGAAGTACACAGGTGAGACGCATTCTAAACATTGTGGCTCCTGAGGCCAAACCACAATTTGACTCAAAACCTGGCAATAACTGCTGGCTTCTTTCATCTAATAAAAACTGGAGCCGATGGCCAAATTGGGCAAATTTTGAAGCTTATAAACGTATTATTGCACTCCCTGCTTCTGAAGTGTTCCTCAGTTCTGAGCGGCAGTGCCACTCTATTCCAGTCTCTGTCTGTAATCCCTGAGGTTACATTTTTGGGGTCGGCTAAACACAAGATTCCCATTTCTACACTATATATAACTTTCTACCTTGTAAGTAAGCTAGAAAGTGCACTTGCGGTTTCCCAGCTTCATTAAAGTCTCCCTGTCTGCTCTTCCCTTTATTCCCTGCTCTTCCCTTTATTCCCCTCTTCCCCTTGACCAGCCTAGACTGTAAGCCTCTTGGGGCAGGGACCCAGTTCTAATCATAACTGTTCAGTATCATTACATATTACTGGTGCCATAACATATGCAAATTATTTGAAGCTAAACATTTTAATTGTAAGCAGGGGAAAAAATCAGTGTAGTAGAGGGGAAGTGTCTAAGGACATTGAAAAGAGAAAGACACAATACATATTCAGTATGCTCATTATTAGCATGCATTTATATAGCACAAGCAATATACCTGGCGCTTTACAAAGTAATGTAGCTCTAAAGTAATGTAATGTAGCTACATAACATTACTCAAACAAGCTCATGCTCAACCACAAACCTATTTGATAAATGCAATAGGCTCAGACTCTAGAAATAAGGAAATTTTCTCCCTGGAACTTGTACAACCCAATCTAGACACTTCTAAAAGGTGTAAGTTACAGGTTGCTTTGGAGTCTAAATACGGACTGTCACTAGAAGCTCAGTGGATAACATATGAGTTGGCTATCTATAATCTTTGCTCCCTTAATCTCAGTCTTTCAGTGCATGGGGGTAGGAAACAGATCCAGGGCCAGATCCAGGAACTGGAAAACGGCCATATAAAAGCTATCCATGGGCCACATTTGGCCATAGTCCAGAAGTTTCCTACCATGCACTAAGAGATACTGAAGAATGTACATGAACTGCGCGAGAACTCTCCAAAAAACACATCTTTGAAGTTAGCCTGTTTTAAGTAAAGGAAATAACAAGTTCTTAGATCTGAAGTTCTGAAAAAACAAATGTGGTTACGTTTCAGTTAGCCTAGGTGTTTGGGACAGTCAAAAAGGGTTTCACTTCGGTTTGCAGAAAACACAGAAGTTAGAGATGAGAGACTTAATAGGTCCCCAAGTTCACCACCTCCAGCCTGTGAAAGTCCCCTACTATCAAGAGAACACAAATACGGTACCCAGTTTCCAAAATCTTGCCACAGAGGACAAAACTAGAAAGAATAGACTCAAATTACATCAGGAAAAACTTCCTAACAGTAAGAGTCATTCAACAATGGAACAAAGTTGCCTAGGGAAGTTGTAGGAAGTAGATTGCTCGAGGTTTTCAAAAAGGCTGGTCAGTCATCGGTTGGGGATATTGTAGCTGTGGACTTCCTGCATCAAAGTGAGGGATAGTACTAGATGATCTTTGAGGTCCCTTCCAACTCTCTGAATCCGCATCAGGAATTGGGGTCTCCTGGTCACAGCTTTTTGTTGGATGTCTATGCTGATGACACCCAACTCTATCTTTCTACCCTCTCTCTCTCCTCTTCTGTCCACTCACGCCTCGTCAACTGCCTTTCTGATATCTCCGCCTGGATGTCCCGACGTCAACTCAAGCTCAACATGGCCAAGACCGAACTCCTCATTTTTCCTCCTTCCCCTTCCTCTCCCTCTAACCTGCCCATCTGCATCGACGGAGTCACCATCCATCCTGTTCTCCAAGCCCGTAGCTTGGGCTTCATCTTTGACACACAACTCTCTTTTAAACCTTACACTGACTGTGTTGCCAAATCCTGCCGATTCGCCCTCCATAACATTGCTCAGATCCGCCCCTTTCTCTCTACCTCCTCGGGCAAAACCCTTGTTCATGCCATGGTTATCTCTCGCCTTGATTACTGCAACCTCCTCCTTGCTGGCCTCCCTCGCTCTCACCTGTCCCCCCTTATCGCAATCCAAAAGTCCGCTGCCAAGGTCATTCACTCTGCCCGTCGCTTCGACCATGTGCAGCCTCTCCTCTTCTCTCTTCACTGGCTCCCCCTTCCTGAAGGTATCCTGTTTAAACTCCTGGTATTCACGTTCAACACACTCCACAACCAAGCTCCCCCTTACCTCTCGGACCTAATCTCCCTACACACTCCTGCACACGCTCTCCGCTCCTCCTCTGTGCCCTCCCTCACTCTCCCTCGTTTCTCCTGCTCACCTAACCACCTTCAACCCTTCTCCCTCGCTGTCCCCATGCCTGGAACTCCCTCCCTACCCTTGCCCCCTCCCTCCGCTCCTTCAAATTCCTCCTCAAGACCCACTTTTTCCTCGCCACCTTTCCCAATGCCTGCTAGTCGTTCCCCATATACTTACTGTCTGCCCTTCTCTGCAGACTGCTGCAACCAACCTCATTGTAACCAAGCCAAGCACACGCACCTGAGACTTCGCATCCGCTTGAATGTTTGTTGGTCTTCTCCCCTGTCTCTCCCACTGTCCCCTCTCCGTCTCCCCCTCGTCTTTTAGATTGTAAGCCACTGGCAGGGACCGCGTCTATTCCTATGTTCTGTACAGTGCCAGGTACATGACCGGTGCTATATAAATGTTTATAATAATAATAACAACAGTAAAAAAGTATCAGTGGGCAGGATTCCTGGGCTTTAGTCCAAACTTTGTTATTGATTCAGTACGACTTTGGGGTTTAGACACACCATGCCTCAATTTCCCCATCTGTAAAACAAATACTAGCCTCAGTGGGGGGAGGGGAAGGTTAAGAGGCTTGTTTTTGGTCTGGAGGGTTGGTTTCAAGAGCTTCTGTGAAAGATGCCATTCTATTTCAGCTCAAGTGACACACACAGAGCTACTCTCTGACTTGGCCAATAACCCCATCAATGCCAGCTCCTTTGCTCCGATGTAGCAGTCCCAATTATCAGTCCCACAGAAGCATTGGTGCTTACTTTGGTGGCAGCTCCTACAATTGCCTCCATGGGCTCCTGGCTAGAGAAAGCCCAAGGGTCAGAAGTCTGTAATCACCTGGCCTCAGTTCTGATAGTCGCTTCCCAAGGGGCTTCTATCACACTGGCTTTGCAGCTGGAGTTCGCAGAAGCAGTACAATCACTGCTGAGTTTCCAAGTATGGTAGGGGCTGCTGAGTGTGTCTGTGGTCCCTGCCCCCATTAGTTAAAACAAAAGTCAGTATCTTGCATGTCCTTGTACTGATCCCTAGCACAGGATGATTGTACTTTGGAATGGAAAATGGTGGGAATCGCTGCTCTAGCCATAATGAAATCAATCTCTCTTGCATTCAGTTTGTATTGAAAGCCTGGGGGTGGGGTCCCCCTCAATTTTCATTTGTAGATTCCCTTTAAAAATAGAGGCTTCTGACTTTCACAGTTGGCCCCATCCATTATGTTTTCAGCATCCTCATTTGGTCCTGTCAGCAGCAGAATTGACACACAGAGATGGAAACTGCTGAAGGAGAAAGGCACTAGAGCAAGGAAAATTGAAGCCTTGGAAAAGCAGGGTTCTGGAGCAATGATAATCTGAAAGTGTACAATATGGAGATGGCTTGCTTGAATAAAGTGGCTTCAAATTTAGCATAAGTCAATGAAATGGATGTAAAAAATAAAATAACTAATCCATTATTTTTTAAAATGTGGTACAAAATTTTGCAGCAGGAATAGGACATGCCATCATTTCCTCTCTCAAAATAATCCAGTATTGCTAAAGGCCTTTCACCTCCCCACATAGACACATGAACCATTTGGAAGTCTTGTAACCATGCTGTTAGACAAAAGGTACTCAGCTGAAAATATTTCCAACAATGTATGAGATTTTAAAATATATATTAAAAATCACATTTAAACTGAAATGCTAGTTATGAAATATTGCAAAAAGCCTCCCTAGGGTTTCACACGGGATAACATTTGGTGTAAAAATAAAAAATTCACAACACTCAGGATTTTATAAAATATTAGGACATTCTGAAGACCTGGCATTTAAGGCCTTGTGGAGTTTTTAATTGGATTTATAATTAGGAGACTTTGTTTTGGAAAAGGCAATACTACCAGAAATATCAACAGCTATGAAAAATCAGTGTGGATTTGAATGAGCTAAATCAAACCTGTTTGGATTAGTGTCAAGAGGGATTGGGGTGGGGAGTAGGTTGTGGTTTACTAGGTTTTTCAACTTTTCCAAGTCTCTCCCCACACTCATCACTTTTACCTCAAACTGTAATAATTTCCTTTTCCTCTTTTTAAGCAATTGTCCTGTTTCTACAACTAAATGGGAATTTTTTTAATATACTGAAGTTTAGCATCAATGCCCGAAGTAATTTAGAAGATCAGTATGATCTCCCATAAATTTTAAGTCAAAAGTTCCCAAACTGTAGGTCATAACCCCAAGCGAGGTTACATCATCTGCAGATAGGATCATGATTCCAACCAATATACTTTTTGCTGTTTGGAGTCACACATTTATCTAGTATTAGACTTCAAAATAGGGCCAAGGACGCAAGTTTTTTGAAACTGTTAAGTCAGTTAAACTGGTGCAAAACCAAGAAAACATATAAGGCAGGTTTAAACTAAACTAAAACTGGTTTCTTCTGTGGCAACAGGTGCAAACTAGAACTGATACAACTAGTTTTGTAGCCAAATATATGCACGTGGTTATCAGCACTGTTTTAACAAAGGGCTTGCCTAATCAAGAGGGAACGGAAATAATCAGATCAACTGTATTGCAAATCAAATGTACTTTGGTGCATCCGCTAAAGTTAAACCAAAATAGGACACTTTTCATCTGAAGGAGTCCGAGAGAGACTTGCATCAAAATTAGAATTACAGCCGATGGCTATTTCAGTTCCTGTTTGTGTACACACACACACACACACACACACACACACACACACACACACACACACACCCCTCTAATTTTTTTTAAAAAGCCATTTAGATGCAACTTGCATTTAGACATGGCTAGAGAGTTATAGTGGACCGTGGACAAGTCATGCTGAGCACTACCAATGAAATAGGTTGTGTTCCATAACTTCTTGCTATGAATTCCCTAGGATACTGAGCTCAATACCAGGAGGGTGGTAGCATGGGTCAGAGTTCAAAATTGCTTGGTTTTGGCCAATACTCTATTTGGACAGGCCTTTCATAACCCTCTGGGGAATTTTAGGTTTCAACGGAAAGAAGTTAACTAGTCAGACAGTAAAAACACAAGACTTCTTTACCTGGGCTCTGAAGGGGTTTACAGCAAATTTAGTCTGAGACCACATTCACACTTGACGGGTCGCACAGATTTTGGCTCCAGTGGGAAAGCCCCGCCCCATGCTGCTTTGCCAGCAATGACCCAGAAGAGTGCAGAGCAGGAAAATCCAGCTATGCACTCTTCCAGGTGATTTGTGCGATAGCCCCCTGCATGGATTTGCCGGTAATCATCCGGAAGAGTGCAGGACAGGAAAATCCAGCTCTGCACTGCTCTGGGTGATCGCTGGCAAAGCCACATGGGGAAGCTCTCTCACTGGACAAACCCTGCACATGTTTTGGCTTCCGGACTGATTCCCAGAACCAAAATCTGCACAGAACGGCAGGTGTGAATCTGCCCTGAGACAGGTCTTTCCTAATTCTATTTGATATTATGGCCTCTCAGAAACGTGGGGGCAGGGAAAAGGAGAAAAAGAAATTAAAATCAAAGGATTTGTGTTTAGCCAGGGATATTGATGGCCCAACGTAGTTTATTGGGCATGATTTTCAGAGGTGCTGTGCTCCCAAGTTTCCACAGCCAGCTTGAAGTTGGGCTACTCATCACTTCTGAGAGGAAAAAAACAAAACAAAAAAACGGCCCAAGGGAGTCTCAAGATGGGCACCCAGAATCAGTGATCACTTCTTAAAATGTGAGTCCAAAGGACTAATAGTCTCAGAATGATGGCTGAAGTAACATCACATGCTGCACACCAAAATCTCCTTTCCAGGGTGAAACCTGTTTTCATGCATGTAATGCTGAATACAAAATGTATAAACAAGGTAAAAAGAAAAAAAGTTTCCACACATAATAATCCCATGCAATGGATCACAGCACTGCAGCCTGCAAATGTCACTTACTTTTCTCCGAGAGTCACCCGGAGGCTGCTCTGGAGTAAAGAAATGAATTGTTTGACCATATTTTCTTCAAATAGTTACCCATTCAGAACACAGTTGGAATACATTTAATATGAGCACCTTAAACATCCTCAAGCCATACTTTTGTGATGGAGATTATAAGTATTCCCAGAGCAAAGAACACAGCTTTCGAGTTCTACATAATCTCGAAGTCAAACGGTGAGCATGGAAGTTTGTTTTTTTAAAGAAAACTTCGCTCATATTTAGAAGTGATTAGTACATATGATACATTTGAATATTTGGAGGTCTGTTTTGGATATTTGGAGATCCATTTCAAAACATTTGTTTTGAAAAAGGAGACCTAAAAACAGTGCTTGCAAAATGCACTCAAAATAAACTATTTAAACCTGAAGTAAGCTATGCTGTGAATGTAAATGGTGGATTGATTTTTTTATACTAATTGCTTCATATCAACAAGAATTCCTAATCAGAATATTGTACAGCTCCTAACCAGTAGCAGGGCAGCTTCTGATGAGCTTTCTGGATCCTGGGAGGGTTAGCGTGAGCCAGTGGCCGCATGAATAAGGCTGCAGGTGTGCCAACTGGGTGAGGAGAGTACCGAATTGAGCTTACACCTGCATAAAGGTGGCCCAAGTCAGCCCTGAGAGTCAGTTTTGGGAGTAAGTAAGTTACTGCTGACAGAGCAAGAGCCAGAAGGGAGGGCTCTACTCTAAATCCAAGAAATGGGCTTAAGAGACTGCAGAGGGAAGTAGTCTCTAGGTAAGGGAGTAAAGACAAAGGCTTGGCTGTATGGACTTGGGGCTAAACAGCAGCAGGGTATGGCACAAATCAGCCCTGAGCCAGGAGGGACTTCTGGCTGCCTGAACTGCGAATAAGGCTAGAGCTGGGAAGCCTGAGCGTGGGACTCATAGGGCTGCTGTGGATATAGCAAGGGTGGGGGGTATTGTATATAGAGACTAATGGTGAAGGCAATGAACACATGGAACTAATTCCCTGAGGCACACTGGTGTTTTGGGGCCTGATCCTGCATGATTCTCAGTGGGCAAGGCCACTCCTGTCACACTCCTGTTCAAAATTTTATGCATTTTTACAGTCTCTTTAGAAGTCCACTCCAGTTAAAAGAACAATATTGCCCCATCCACAGTGGAAGTGGAGTGACACTGTCGATGGGTTTCCAAAATGCTCCTGGTAGACTAATGCTTCACAAAAGCTCCTGAACAGTTTCTTATGCTTTGTACTGAAGAGAAAGATTACGTTTGTTCTGTAAAGCGCCAGGTACACAGCTGGTGCTAATTAATAAATAATAATAATTTCAAACACATGGGGTGTTAACCAACAAGACACACCAGGTGGGTGTCCACCTGCCTAAGTGTTTGCCCCTACTGGCCACGGGGCCGTCACCCATCGAACATACAGCTCCACTTGCAGTGGAGTCTTGTTATGAAGAGCCCGCCATGTGGGCTAATGCGGGCCCACATCTGCATCCTGTCAATTTGGTTGCGTGCAGCCTCGCATGCATACAGGTCCACCAATACTGTAGAGTTGTGTTCAGAGGAGTGACTACTTCCTGCTCCTCTCTCTGCTCTTGCTCTACGTCCACCTTAAAAGCTCCACACACACCAAATTCAAAAATGCATTGCCCCAACGCATCCTGGTTTGCAGCATGTGCCAGACACTCACTCTTCATGAGCCGTTACATTTTAAGGAGCAACTTCCACAGATTTTTCATCACTGTGGCCATGGCTCAGAATGACAGTCAATCAACTATGGTAAGTTAATGCACCCGGGGGGGGAGGCTGCTACATGATAAATACTTCCATTTAAATCGGTATTTAAGTGTGTGTCTTTTTTCCTTTACTGTGTTCACAGGCAGCTACCACCAGCACTGGTACCTCTGGTGTTCCATCCCAGGCACTCTCCGCCTACAAATCCACCAGCCAGACACGTATTCCCTGGAGCAAGGAAGAAACCAAGGTCTTCACCACTCTGTGGGGGTGCAAAAAGGTACAATATGCCCTGGTCAAGTGCTATCAGAATGAGGCGGTGTTCCAGGAGATCTCAGCACAAATGACATTCCAGGAATACAAGAACAACATGAACCAGTGCTGGCAGTGGGCCAAGAAATTGCGCAGGCAAAAAACACAAGGAGATCCAAGACAACAACTTTGCCTCCGGCCGCGGGAGGCATCTCCCTACTATGAACTGCGGACCGATTCCTCTGTGTGGATGGACCCATCATGGCATCCCGCCTCTATGGCTGCACCTTTGCTAAGGGCTAAAAGCAGGTCGACATGCCTCCTCTGCTACCCACACGGAACCCATGACCACCAACAGAAATCCCTCCATGCCTGTCCCGGAACCAGAAACAGTAGACAAGAACATGAGCACTGTGACCGACAGTCTACCCCTCAATCTCAAGAGCCAGTCTCTGTTTGGAGGAGCCACTGGAAGTGCTCATGGAGGGTACAGAGGACCTGAATACCAGGAGAAAAGGGAACTGGGGCTTTTACCTGTGAGTCCCTGTTCTGCTCGGGCTAGGCCAGTCCAGCTCATGGGTGACACTGCGCTTGTCCAGCAGGAGGCAGGAATCAAAGAAACTGACTGCGCATGTGTGGGGTCACCCCATTGCGAAACTCAGTCATAGTACAGCCATCGATCTGCAATGTACTCAAGACATAGTTAATGCACTCCAGGAAGTGCGCTGCACTATTGCTAGAGCCCCCCGCTGTCGGGAGGGCCGCTGGACTGGCCTAGCCCGAGCAGAACAGGGACTCACAGGTAAGAGCCCCAGTTCCCTTTTCTGCTCAGGGCTCCGGCCAGTCCAGCTCATGGGATGTACCCAAGCGGTCCACCAGAAAAGGAAGGGAGACAGCGGCACTATGGTAGAACTGACTGAAGGACCCGTCTGCCAAAGGAGGCCTCCGCAGACTGGAACGTGCTCAGTTTGTAGTGCCTGGTGAAGGTATGCGGGAGGCCCAGGTGGCTGCCCTGCACACAACCTTGTAGGGAGCCCTGGCCGCAAAGACGGCCTATGTGGCAGCTTCCCGAGTGGAGTGTGGCCATATTTTCTGGGGAGGAACCTTCTCCTTTGCCTTGTAGGCTTCTGTAATGCCTCTCCGAGCTCTAGCAGGTTGATGCTGCTGGCCGCCTCGGTCACTGACCATTCTCCCTGGGCAGTCATGGCCTGGGAGTGGGTTCCCCACCCAGTTAGGCTTGCGTCTGTCGTGATTGTGATCCTTGCGGGCTCGGAGAGGGGGGAGCCCTGTTGGAACGGCTTGTCTGTGAGCCATCAACGCATGCGTGCCACTAGGGCGCATGGCACCTGTATCCAGGGGTTGCTGCCTGTGATGAGGTGTGTCTGCCAGGGTCTGAGGAGCCGTTGGAGTGGGCACAGGTGTAAGCGAGCCCACAGAACCTGTTGGGTGCAGGACACGAGAAGGTCCACAAGACTTGCCAAGCTCTTTAGCCGGAGGGTTGGGTTGTTGGCGAGAGAGAGTACTCCCTTTCTGATCTTCTCCTGTCGCTGGAGCGTGATGAAGACCCTGTCCCTTCTTGTGTCCAGTATCACTCCCAGGTGCTCTAGACACTGTGATGGTGTAAGGTGACTCTTCGACTCGATCAGAAACCCATGTTTGTGTAGGTACTCAACTGTCATCTGGATGTCCCTCACTGCTTTCTCCTTGGAGGCGGAGCGGATGAGCAGGTCGTCCAGGTATGGGTGCACATGAACCCCTTGTAGGCAGAGGTTTGCTACCAATGGAACCAGGATTTTCGTGAAAGTGCGTGGGGCTGAGGCGAAGCCGAAGGGGAGGGCCATGTATTGCCAGTGCCCCCTGTGGTAGGTGAACTTGAGTCATTTTCGGTGGCTGGGGACAATTGGCACATGTAGGTAGGCCTCCTTGAGGTCTAGGGAGGCCATCCAGTCGTTCGCTCCTGATTACCTGGCAGATTGTCTTCAGGGTCTCCATTCGGAACCTTCGCTTCCTTACTCGTCTGTTGAGGTCCAACACCGCTCTCCATTCACCTGATTTCTTCAGAACGAGGAATAGTATGGAGTAGAACCCCTCGCCCTGCTGATCTGGGGGCACTGGTTCTATGGCTCCGATGTCGTGCAACCGGTGGATCTCTTTGAGCATGGCCCAGTGCTTCTGTGGTCTGGCCGAGGATGGGGAGAGAAGGAATTTGCTTGGAGAAGGGGAGGAGAGCTCTATTGAGTAACTCTGAGATATGCTCTCCCTTACCCACACGTCGGAGACGGAAGCTTCCCAGGCTGGAGAGAAATCCCGTAGCCTGCCTCCTTGTTTCCTCTGGCTGGTGCCCCCTTGAGATCTGTTGCGAGGGGGTGGCTGATACTTCCTCTTGCCTTGCCAACCAGACTTGTTTTGGGGCTGCCATTTGTGAAAGGAGCCCCTTGGATTTCCCTTTCTGAGCCCTGCGAGTCGCCTACGAAACGCGCTTGGCGAAAGGAGAGCTTCTTGTTGTCCACCTGCCGGAGGGTAGTGCCCTTCTTCTTGCTGTTGTGATCCTCCAGGACCTTCTCTAGGTAGGCGCCGAAGAGCTTTTGGCCGCTGTAGGGGCTATCCACCGGAAGATTTTTTGCTGTGTGGTCCCCAGCCCATGATCTGAGCCAGATTAGTCTGCGGGCTGCGACGCTTGAGGCCGCCACTCTGGCGGAAGCTGTCAAGGCGTCCGTGGATGCGTCTGCGATGTATGCTATTCCTAGCATTATTCACGATGTGAGGGCTTTCACCTTTTTTCAGAAATGTCCACGCTCTGCACCTCTTGAAAGCAGGAGATGAGGGCCCATGAGACGTAGGATGTGTCTCTGTTCGTTCTCATAGCCGTGGTGGATACTTCGAAATCTTTCCGAAGGGCCCCTTCAACAGCCTTGTCCGTGGGGTCCTTGGGGTAACGGTCTCCCTCGGTTGGGAAGAGGGTTTGTCGCGCTAGGGAGGCCGCCTCCGCGTCCACCTTTGGTTGGTGGAGGAGGGATCCCCTACGCTTCGAGAAGGCGTACAGCTGCTGCTGTGGCTTGGGGAGCCTATATGAGCGTGTGGGCTGTTTCCACTCATTCAGGACTAGCCTCTCGAAGGCCTTGTCCAGGGGTAGGCCTTTGTCCGGCCGATGGACCTTGGGGCTGTGGGACCTAGCCTCCTGTTCATCCTCCGACTCTGAGGGCTGGTCCTTGGTTGACCTCTCCTTTAGCTGGAGAGTGTGGGTCATGTGCGTCTTTAGCTCCTCCCAGTATTGGGCTGGGAATTCCCTCCCGTGGTTGGGGGCTATGGGTAGGTGAGTGTCCTGGCTCCGAGTCTGGGACCCCTCTCCTGCTGAGTCCCCCAGTTCTCCCTCCTCTTCCCCCGTTGTCACTGCCCCCTTCCTGCACCCCCAATGGGCTCTGGGAGCATGAGTGGGGTCTGGGGCTGGAGCAAGGAGGGGCGCGCCTCCTCTGACTCTGATCCTGAGTCCGGTAGTCGGGCGATCCTGAATCGTGCGGCTGCCCCTCTGCCCGTTTTGTGGCTGCTTGCCAGGTGGTATGCCCTCAGATCCCCGGGGCCTCTTGACCCTCTCTGGAGTCCCAGAAGAGACAAACTTAGTCTGAATGTGAGCCAGGCGGCTCAGCGTTCAGTCCAAGTGCGCCGCTGGGGAAATGAAACCTGGGCGTTCAGTAGAGGCGCTCGGCGGCGGGATGTGCTGCAGCGCGCATGCTTGAACTGACTCAGTCAGTTGAGCATGCGCTCTGCAGCACATCTCACCGCCGAGCGCCTCCAATGAACAGTGAACTAACTGCCTGGTGCCAGCAGCCAGTCCCCGGGATCCCAACAACGAGTAAATACGCGTGGGGGTGTCAGGAAGCAGAGGCTGGGGACCTGGGATGGAAAGGGGGGGAGGGTGTGCGAGACTGGGGAATGGGCGGGGGAGGGGTGTGTGCACTGTGCACCCACCCTCCCCCCCATTCCCCAATCTCACACACCCTCTCCCTCCCTCTTCCATGATCCCAGGCCTCCAACCTGGGGAGACACTGGGGAATGGGAGCAGAGGCTGGGGGCCTGGGATGGAAGGGGGGGAGGGTGTGCGAAACTGGGGAATGGGGGGGATTTTGGTGGGGGGAGGGTGTCACTGTTTGCATGATGACAAAATGGCCTCTCTACTTATGCTTGGGAGGGGTGAAGGAAAGCAGCAGCAATGCATCAATGAATGCATTGCTGCTTTCCTTCTCCTCTCCCAGCATGAGTAGAGAGGCCATTTTGTAAATTTGTG
>QEPC01001773.1:451696-475279 GCA_003113815.1 Sphenodon punctatus
CCCCCCCCCCGCCGTTTCCCCCCCCCTTTGCTACCGTTGTGCCTTGTCCGGGCGCCCGTGTCCCCCTTCCCGTGTGTGTGTGTGCGCGCGCGCGCCCGTGCATGCGGGTGTGTGCTCGTGCTGTGTGTTCCGCTGTGCCTCCGCTGCCTGTGTGCCTGCTGTGTGTGGTACCTGTCCGGCTCTTCTCCCTCTCCCCCCTCCCTTCCCGTTTCCCTTGTGTGGGCTTTCCCTTTTAGCTTCGTTTGCCCTCAGGCGGCCATGTCTGTGTCCCACCCCTGCCCGTTGGCTTCTGGGTGTTTTGACCACGGCTGGGAATCGGCGTCACGTCTGTTGCGCTGCCCCGGGCCGTGATCTGGCAGCCCGATTCCCGGCCGTGGTCCCGGTCCCGTCTGTTCGGGGCTTTTATTCGCCCCGGGGGGGTGGTTGTTTTGTTCATCCCCGTCGGGAATCCACTGTGGTGAACCGGCCGCCCGTAATGTCTGAACACACCCCATAATTCCAAGACCACTTCAATGTAGTCTTAACGGGACCCCTCTAGAAGGGAGCTTTTGCCACCAAACAACTTTGAAGGTCGAGTGTAGCTTAGACATGCAGGCTGTGATCCACAAACCATTTACTTCAGACTCCTGCAGGCTTAAATGAGGCTATTCCAGATCCAGAGTAAGTGGTTTGTAGACGACAGCCATGAACTCAACACCAGAATAAGGTTGAGAATTACTTATATTAAGTTTTAAGCTAAGTGTATCAAATAAAATTGTAACACCTACCTCCAAACAGTTCCAAGTCCCGTAAGCCTTCAACAATGAACTTCTCGGACACCCACCGCTAGAAAAGAAAATCCAAAACAGAGTTAGCTATTCCCTCCAGGGACATCCTACAACACATATAGTTTAGTTTCCTTTCAACAAAACCAGAATTACACAGGATTGCCATTACTACTGCAAAGGAAAAAAAAAAATTACATTGTAATATGGAAAGAGAAATGAACATCAGGTCATTCAGCTGCCAACATCCCTTTCACCTTCTACAAATAGTCTTTGTTTTCCAATTTTGAACAGCTGGTTTCTCAGTGCAGAGAACCTTATGTCCTCACAGGGTTGTAAGTGACATTCTTACAACCTTGCAATACTCTTAACTACTGCTTTTTCTTAGTGTGTTTTACAAAGGCGTTAGCATGGTGCTATGCCATTGCTAGTTTGGAGCTGCCACTGTCATGCTACTAAGGATTGCAAGAGACTTCTGTACCTCACTCTTCTTAGTCATAAGACAGACCAATACCGATAAAGGTTCAATTTCTCTTCATTTTGTTCTTGGTGGCTGCTCCCCAGAGGTCCACCATAGCCTGAACATGAGCACTTTTCAGAGACAGCCCAAGATTAATTTCTTTGGTCAGTGATTTGGTGGTTGGGAATATGTTTGGGGATAGGTTTTGACTGGGCTGGACTTCTTTATACCTTGGATTTTTGTATACCTTATATTTTATTGGGTTTTTATTTATTTAAAATTTGTATTGCTATTTTATATTGTTTGCTGCCCTGATTTTTCAGGGAAAGGAAGGCTAGAAATCTTAATGAATAAAAACAGGAACAGACCCTGCCAAGTCACTGTCTCAACAGGGAATTTAGCTCAAAAGTCTCTTGCCTTGGGAATCAGCTCTCAGTAAGTCTCACTACTCAGTCTCTGTTATATACAGTCTCCACCATATATATGTCCATATCAAGATACAGTCGATCCAGGCACTCACCCTCTGGGTCTTACTTAACTCAGTCCAACAACCTTTTAGCTGGAGAACGCTTACAAGAGATCCTTCTCTACGGCCACATCTTTGCAACAGGTCTCTCTAGGTTTTATAGGCCTTGGGCATGCTCCGATAGATCCAGTCACACTGAACATGCCCATGGACTTAGCCTCTGTGGCTGCTCTGGTCTCCCTTTTAGCATGCTTGGTGACTTCGCCTCAAAGGAACACTAGGGCT
Source organism: Sphenodon punctatus (assembly GCA_003113815.1). NCBI lineage: Eukaryota > Metazoa > Chordata > Lepidosauria > Sphenodontia > Sphenodontidae > Sphenodon > Sphenodon punctatus. Next base: position 453,672 of record QEPC01001773.1, read on the forward strand.
GGCTGCCACACCCTAATCTTACAGCTAGCACGGTAAGATTAGGTCTTTCAGTCTGGCGCTGTTTCTCCCTCTGCCCAGAGGCTGCAGCCTTTGTCAGCTTCCCCAAAGGGCCAGCAACTCTCGCTGGTTGCACCCTGTTACAATGATCCTAAGAGCAGATCTCTGAGTACTGGTATGAGTCTTACTGAAGTGAAAGGGGCTAATGCCAGTGTTATCTACCCAAAGGATCATGCTGTAAGTGAATTTAGCACCATTTCAAATGTTTGAGCTGATGGATGAGGATAAAGTACAGCAGGTAGGGTACTAATAAAGTTTTGTTGAAGACGACATCCACTAGGTACGGAAGTGAGGCCCACCAGACTCGTATCCAGCTGATGGCTGTTGCATGAGACAATGTTTGCAGTTGGCCCAGACTGAGCAAATAAGTGGGAGGGTCCATATCTCATTACAAACCATTATGCTATCTAGTACCCTTCTGGCTCTTCCCATTTACCACTCAATTCCACAGACACAGGGCTACCAACGGCACAGCCCTTCACTGGGTAAGTACAAAGCCCTTTTGCATGGCAACTGTACCTTCTTCTGTGTGCATGAACAGGAAAAGTCCCAAGTACACTGTGAATGTTAATGATCATGTGTGTGATGACAATGGGTAATTTCAGACATGACGGGCCCGGAGGTCCGCCACGCTGAACCACGGACCGGGATCAGTTTCAGATCCCGGTCAGGAATCAGGCCGGCCGGCCAGCCTTTAGACATGCCGGCCTGATTCTGGAGGGGGAAATCGGGGAGGGGCTGCGCGGCATGATGTGCAGCCGCACAGCCCCGCCCCCCCCACGCTCCCCCAGCCGCCCGCATTCTGGGAGACGGACGGGCCAATCCTGCCGCTGCGCCCGATCCTGTCCCGTGGTTGGGACCACGATCCAGCAGCGCTGAAGGTAACAGATGTTACCTTCGGCCCTTTCCGGATCGTGGCCAATCCAACCACAGTTGGGGCCCCGATCCCACCACCCTTCCGGACCTCCAAGCGGCCGGAGGTCCGGAAGCATGGTCAATGTGATTCCCGCCAGGTATTCACTGGGGTGAACATCTTGCGAAAATCCCTTTAGACGTTACGGTACGAACGACCACCACTGGGGATTCACTGTGGGTGACTGTGGTATCGTAACGTCTGAAATTACCCAATAATAAGCTGGCAGCTTCTTCCAGAATCAAAGCATAAAATCAAACTAAGTTTAAAACTCAAAAAACAGTTACGTCACTAAAGACGTCACCTCTCCCCAATTAGTTCATTTTTAAATTCAATTCAAATAAATCAGGTATTCGAAAGTTAGCCAGACGGTAAAATTCTCAGGCCGGAGACCATACGATTTTATGCTTGTACAGCAGCCATTGTACTCTTAGTGCTAAGCAAATATTAATGATGTTTTATCATCAGGGGATAGCAAAAATCAACTACCAGCTCACAATCAAGATAGTAAATCTTTACCAGACTGTTGTCCAGTTCTATGGTCACTTTTCATAACTAAGGCTTTCAACCAATTAAAGTTCAATTGATTAATTGGTTTGCTTTTAACTGATCAGTTAAGAAACTTGAACACAGAACCTCAATACAGCTTTATGCAATGCAGTTCATTGGGAGGTTTTTTTGTTACTGCTATCTTTAAAAAAATAATTTGATATTTAATCTTTAAAGTTTGTCATTTGTTAAGTTTGTTTTAAACAACTTAAAATTTTAAGTTTCGAAATGCTAAAATTTAAACTTTTTTTTAAAACAGAAGTCTATTTTAATCTGACATCAACGTATTGATCAGTTTAACCAATTAGTGCTTCCACTGCCAAATATAACTGTTGGTTCTCTACTGGCAGTTGCACCAGCATAAGATACAAGTGTAGAAAAGGCCTTATTTACATGCTTAAATTTATTACCAGGCGTAATAAGTGCACTTCAGTAAGCGGCACTTGATTTAAGCATGTGCACAGGCGTCTGCAGAACTATACCACTATCTTCTACCTTCGATTAGCATTGAAGTTTTTTAAGACAGTCTCACTTTAAGGAACAGACTAGATGGCCGCTAAGGTACCTTCCAACTCTATGATTCTATGAATGCTATCAAGCTAAAAATCTAATTTAAAAACCATTTCCTTTTCTGCTCTACTGCAGCTGCTTTATAATAAAAGCTATATTTGTGGTGGGGTTGTGTGTTTGTTTTTTTAATATTTTTTTTTACCAACTTTAGGTTTCCAAGACTGCATTCAAATTAGATTTGTAGCAACAAAACTTACTATAGGTTTGAAAACACCCCTTTAAAAGATACAGGATGCCAATGATCTGGTCCCTTTTTTAAAGAATAAAAAAGAAATTCATGGTTTATGTAATTTGTTATAAGAACCATTATGACAACATAGTTCAGATATCTTTTACTGGACCAAGTTCTGCTGGTCAAAGTGTGCCACCCAGGGCCCTTCCTAAGGCTGGTAACAAGTCAGTACTGCATTGATAGAATTCTGAGTTCAGAACTGAAAAACTTCAAGTTCTGACTTATTACCAGCCTGAGGGAGGCACTGGGTGGCCCAAAAGCTTGCACATACTCACCAAGAAAAGCTGGTTCAATTTTATCTATTGTTTTTAGGCCCAACAACCACACTCTCCCTCTATTCATTTTTTTAAATCCAAAGATTTCTGCATTATTTGAAGATAATGAATTCTCATTTACATATACATAAGTGTTATTTCAAACTTTAAAGTATTTCTTTCTTGTACGAAGGGGGTGCGTGTATTTGATTTTTAGATAGCCCAATTCCTAGGACGCAGAGCTGATTCTGCAAAGAGCACTATGGCTATGCTCCTGCAAAGAGAACCATGAAGAGAGAGAGTTCCCCAAGCCTACTGAAGCCCTACTGAAAACAGTGGAATGATCACACATACTTTTGGAAGGATCAGGGTCTATATCTGTATATCTGGAAAGGAAAGATTTACAAAGACAAGAGCTTTTTAGAAGAAAGCTAGAAGGTGTTTAACACTCACCCTAATTCGTTCTGGTTTACTTACAAGAAAAGACATGGAATCCAGATTTGTAATATTACTCCAAGCTCATGAAATTAGATATCCTGAAAATAGGAAAGAGCAAAGTTACTTTAAAAAGGCAGGAGAGATGCTTACTAGTAAATATCCCAATTCTTACTAGTAATAGTAACTCCCCTGCTTATTGTTTGTGAAAATGTGACTGCAGAGACATGCCTGACTATTTAGAAGTTTGGCTGAAAGCTGAATAATTTGAACGTAATGGCTTTTGGTGAATTAACTTCAACTAGGGTTGGGCACACTGGTCAACTAATTGACAATATTTGACCGGTCAACTGCCTATTTTTTAACCACGGTAAAATATTCCATGAAGTCAAGAATGTTGCTGTGTAGGTAACAGTTTACCTTTTTCATATCACCATGTTGTCATTTGTTAGCAAGAGCAGAAGCGAGGGCTAATCGTCCCCTAGCCCTGCAGCAGTCTGGGGACACACACCCTCCGCCTCCCCATGCTCATTCACATACGGACAGATTTTCCCTCTCCCAGCTCCCATACACGTGGTTATAGCTAGCCTGCTCACTACAGTTAGGAACAGGCACCCTCTAAGCTGTTTCTTGTGAACTGGGGGCCCGCGATGGAGAGGGCGTTCTCGGTGGCTGCACCACGGCTGTGGAACTCCCTCCCAGAGGCAGCTCGCCTGGCTCCCAGCCTGTTGGCCTTTCATCGGGCCTGTAAAACCTGGCTGTTTGTCCGGGCCTTTGGGGGGAGGGATACCAGCGGTTTTACCTCTTTGTTATCTTTATTGTTTTAGTAATCTGTTTTATGTATTTTCTTCTTATATATTGTTTTAAATATTTTGTGAGCTGCCCCGAACTGCCGTAGGGCTGGAGGGAGTGGGATACAAGTCAATTAAAACAAATAAATAAAATAAATTCTCTCTGTTGAGATTCTTCAGTCTCCTTCCCCATTAAGCCATGTGGGGCTGGCAGGAGGTACTCTGAGCTAATAGAGAAATAAAATACAAATTAAAAATGAAATGAAGTGAAAAACCTAGCAGCATAGCAAAGCTTCTCCTACTAGCCATTTCCTGTAACTGTAGGCATTTCCAAACAGGAACAGGAACACAAGCAGTCATCACAGTGGCACAAGTTCCTAGGACTGCCCACGACTTCATTGTGCTTGATGCAGGAACCAGGGAGTACCCCCTCCATGTGATCTAGCTATCTGCTCTGTAAAGCTCCTGGGAGAGATTGGACTCGAGTCTTCTAGAAAAACAGTAGCTGTTAGTGATGAAAACTGAAGACTACTAGTTGAATTAAACACAAGAGATACTGAGACATGTTAAAATTATGAAGAGTTGGGGAATGCCAAAATCATTTGTTTGGAAGTATTTTAGTAGAAACGTACATGGGAAATCTGTTAAAGCTCAACGCAAATTCTGTTCTGAGTACATGACACGTGCAGATAAAATGAAGCATTTCCAAGTTAAAGACAGATTCATGCAATCAAAACAGTAAGAAAGAGCAAGCTACTCTGCATCAAAAAAATGTCTTCATTCTCCATCTTCAGCAGCAGCATCACAAGCACAGTCTTGTAATGAAGATATGAGTGATAGTGAAAGTGTTGATAGTTCCACTTCTAAACTGTCTAATATTGTTTCTACTCCATGTGCTTCAGTATCAAGAACTACTGCTAGAAATTACTCTGATGTTCATCAATTGGTATTAAGAGGTTTTTGGATTAAATGTCTGATGACCAGAAAAAAATCATCTTGTATACTAGAATTTTTTTTTAAATTGTGTCTAATTTACAAAGTTCAAAGTAGGAAACATAAGAGCCATACTGGGTTAGACCCATCATCCATTTAGCCCAGCCTGTCTGACAGAGGCCAGCTACAGTAGCTTGAGAGAAGTAAAAGTGCAGGTCATGGAGGTGTGATCAATGTCCTGCTAACCACTCCCAACTACTGGTAGCCAGGGGTTTAAGCCCCAACTAGTAAGCATTTATGGCTCTATTCTCCAAGAATTTATCTAGTTTCCATTTCAAGGTAGTTATGGTGCGGGCTTTCGCTGTCTCCTCTGGCAACGAGTTCCACAACTGTCTTTGTCTACTGAATGAAAAAATACTTCCTTTTGTTCATTTTAAATCTGCTGCCATTCAACTTTAGAGTGCCCCCTCGTTCTCTTATTCTGAGATGGGGAACTGTTGTTGGCCCTATTTTTTCCCCACACCGCTCATGATTTTATAAACTTCTATCATAGCCGCCCTTAATCGCCTCTTCTCCAAGCTAAACAGCCCTAACCTGTTGGAGCCTCTCCTCATATGGAAACTGATCCATCCCCCTATCAACCTTGTTGCCCTTCTCTGAACTTTTTCCAATTCTATCTTTCCCGAGATGGGGTGACCAGAACTTCACACACATTCACGGTAGGGTTGTACCAAAGTTTTATACAGCAGCATTATGATTATTTTCCCTTTTATTTTCTAATCCTTTTGCAATTTTACCTAGCATTCGGATTGCCTTTTTGACTGGTGCCGCACACTGAGCCGATGTCTTCAAGGAACTATCCACGACTCCGAGATCCTTCTCCTGACTGGTTGGCACCCAGATCAGAACCTAGCATCATGAATATAAGGCAAGGATTATTTTTCCCTACGTGCATCACCTTGTACTTATCAACATTGAATTTCATTTGCCATTTTAATGCCCATTCACCTAGTCATGGAAGATCCTTCTGTAGTTCCTTGCAGTCTGCCTGGGTCTTAACCATCTTGAATAATTTGGTGTCATCTGAAAATTTAGCCACTTCACCTCCTTAACCCTTTTTCCAGATCATTAATTGATATGTCCGATATAGGTCCCAGTACTGACCCCTGAGGCACCCCTTTGTTTACCTCTCTCCAACTTGAAAAATGACCATTTATTCCTACCATTTATTGTCTATCTATCTTTTAACCAGCTACCAATCCATGACAGGATTCTTCCTCTTATCCCATGACTATTTAGTTTGCTCAGAAGTGTCTGGTGAAGTACTTTTGTGAAAAGTTTTTTGAACATCTAAATATATTCTATCAACTGGATCACCCCTATCTACGTGCCTATTAACAATCTCATAAAATTCTAATAGGTTAGTGAAGCAAGACTTCCCTTTGCTCAGGCCATGCTGATTTTTACCCATCAAATCATGCTTGTCAATATGCCTAGTAATAATAATAATTTTATTAAGCACTAGCTTTCACCATGGCAAAAGAAACATACAAAATATAAATAAATGACAATAAAATACTACATAAATACGGATCCAATAGTAATTTACAGAGTAGTGACATCCAGCTAAACTTTCACATAGGAGAGATCCTCCAAGGTCAAGTATGTTAAAAATTAGAACCAGATAATGATGGACAACAGGAAAGGGTAACACAACACAGCAGAGATTTCCAAATCAGGGAGCCCAGTAGTGCATTACAATGAATCTCCTGGGTGAATATTCTGAGCTACCTCCTGCCTCTTCTTTGTGGCTAATGTCACATACAAAGCAACAGATAGCAGCTCTTTTTCTACAGCTGTGGTTAACAAAAGCCTGATTTTTTGTGGTACTGACACAAAATCCTTACCCTCTTTACTCTTCCATAATGGCTGGAGCCAAACCTCCCTAAGCATGGTGTAATAAGGGCACCTAAACAAAACATGAGGTAAGTCTTCTACCTCATTCAACGCACACAGGCAATTGCGACTGCCATAAGATTGATTAGCATAATGCCCAGACAGGATTGCTGAATCATACAATTGAAATCGTAATAGGGTAAAATTCCTTTGCAAAATTGGATCCTTTATCACATTTAAGTATGGGTCAAATTCATGTGAAAGTTGAATATGCTAATATCAAAGCACCACTTTCCATGTGGCTATTGCAGCCATATTGTTTTGCCTAGCAATATAATTGATCCTAGTAGATATTAATACTTTTTTGATAGTTAACAGAATTCCCCCACAAGCAGGAAGTTGATAAACCCAATCTAGGCAAGGCAAATAAAATTTGCAAAAGCCAGGGGTAATTCAATGTCCCATCATATTCTAGTTCTTCTAGGAGACATTGCGTAACAAGGTTGTCTCTTCCCTGGGAACACAATTTAACCCAGTATTCCATGCAAAGTGCCATAGCAGAGTAAGCAACCTGTCTCCACCCTCAAAACTGTTTCTGGGGTGCCCTGGGAGACACTCAGAAGGCCTGTAAGGAATTTGTTTTGAACAACTGCAAAGGTTTGAGAGAGGACAGGACCTTTGCTTTGAATATACTCAGAACAGTAGAGAGTGTAACAACTTTGGATTTAGCTGCCAATCTTAAAATCCCCATACATACAGCAGCAGCTTTGAGTACTACGTTTTGACGATGTTTTTCCCAAAGACCTTGGCTGCTGAAAGTCACACCCAGATACACTGAGAACTTAACTTGTACGAATACACTGCCCTTTATGTTCCAAATATGAGGTTTGAATCTTCTTTCAATGACCGTGATCTGTGACTTCTTAAAATTGATAGTTAGGCCATTCTTGGAACAATAATCTAAGATTTTCTCCAATTGATGACACAACCCTCTTTTCGTTTGGGACATTAATACGTCATCTGCGTACAAGAGGGCTGTAGTGGCTCGATTCTTAATCTTGGGCAGACAGCCCTCCTTACACATTAAGCACCTTATTAGATCGCTCAAAAAGATATTAAATAAAACTGGCGCTAATACGCAACCCTGCCTAACACCCCGATCTATTTGTATGGGACAGGACAACTTCCCTTGTTTTCCCATCCTTACCTTAGCTGAGTTGTCGGTATGTAATTGTACAATTAGGGCAAGCATTTTTCCAATATGCCTAGTAATTCTGTTTTTAAGAATAGTCTTCACTAGTTTGCCTGGTACTGATGTCAGGCTTACTGGACTGTAGGTCACCTCTGGAGCCGTTCTTAAAAATTGGGGTTACATTTGCTAACCTCCAGTCCTCTGGCACAGAAGAGGATTTTAGCAGTAAGTTACATATTACTAATAGCAGTTCAGCAATTTCAAATTTGAGTTCTTTTAGTACCCTTGGATGAACACCATCAGGCCTGGATGACTCGCTACTGTTTAAATGGGTTCAATTATCAGCATGCAATAAAGCTTCTTCTGGCATGACACTCATTTCAGATACTTCCTCACCAACAAATAGTTCTGCTGTGAGTATCGCCCCAACATTCTCTGTAGTAAGAACAGATGGAAGAACTGATGCAGTCTCTCAGCAACGGCCTTGTCATCTCTGAATGCTCCCTTTGGTCCGCTAGATGATCAGGGAACAACTGTCTACCCTAGCAGGCTTCCTGCCTCTGATGTACTAGAAACATTTTTTGCTATTCTATTTGTTATCCTTAGCAAGTTGTTCCTCAAAATCACTCTTAGCCTGTGCTATAATTTTACACTTTCTTTGCCAATGTCTGCTCATTCCCATTTACCTGATTTGGAATACTTTCCCATTTTTTAAAGGACAGTTTTTTGGCCTAAATTTGACCGTTTTGCCATGCAGGCATTTGTTTGGATCTTTTCCTGCTTTTTTTTTAAAAAAAAACTTGTATACATTTAATCTGGGCATCCAAGATAGTAGTTTTGAATAATCTTCATGCATCTTACAGGCCTTTGACCCCGATGACTGTCCCTTTTAGTTACCCTTAACTACCTCATCTTTGCATAGTTCCCCTTCCTGAAGTTAAATACCCTTGTGACAGTAATCTCTCAGCTATTAGCATGTTGAGATTAATTACACTGCAATCACTATTAGCAAGTCACTCTGTTGCTGTTACCCCTTCCACACTAGGCCTCTGCTCCAGTTAGGAAAAGTTCTAACACGGCTTCTCTTCTTGTGGGTTCCAAGTATCACTGGGGGGGGGGAGAGGAGCAGCCAGACACCAAGGTACAAGAACCTGCAGTCATACGGGACCACAACTTTCCCCTCTCCCTCTTAAGTTTCACCTGTAGGTGTTTAAAGGCCCCTCAGGACCTTATAGGGGCTTTCCTCCTACAAGGAGGCAACCCAGGTCACCATTGGGGGAGGGAAGAGGAGGTACCATACCCAGCCTTAATGTGGCCTCCGTACGACGCTATGCACTCAACCAAGGGAAAAGGGGGGGAAGATGGGATATGCACACACACAGATAGAACCAATAGTGGGGGAGCAGGGGCCATGGGGTAAATATGCTTGGGGTCACACATGAGCAAGGAGCCAGGAAAGAAGTCACTATGAGGTGCCCGGGGGGGGAGCATTAGTAGGGAGAAACAGTACTTACCTAAACTGGGCTCACACACACATGCACCCACTCACTCCACCACTCCCTCCCTATCTACCAGCTCCAAGGACTTGTGCACAGGCTCAGGCAAGGAAAGGGTCAGTCGCTCCCAAGATTACTGGTGGGGTGCTGCAGCCCCACCAGAGCTCTTCTGGCTACGGCCCAGCAGGCCCCACCCTCAGCAGCTATCCCTGCTGCCAGGTCCCTGTCCTGGTGCACTGAATGTCGGCACACTTCCAGTTTCCTGGGCACCACGGTGCCAGTGTCTGGCATCCAACAGGGCCACCACGCCTCCACACCATCCACAACCCAGAGGGTTCCCAACCCCCCCACCTCTGGAGCAGACAGCAAGACCTAACACCAACACAAGCAGCTCCAGGAAGCAGTCATTTATGGTGTCTAGGAACTTGGTTGCTGCACCATAGCCCAAGTAGACATTTTCTGTCAATATGGGAGTAGTTAAAAATCACCCATTGTTACTGCATTGCCTACTTTCGTAGCCTCCCTAATCTCCCTTAGCATATCACCATCACTGTCCACATCCTGGTCAGGGGGTCAATAGTAGCCCCACTACTATCCGGTTGCCTTTTAAAAATGGAATTGCTATCCATAGTGATTCCAGAGGAGTCTGTCATTTATGATTTTTATCATGCTTGACACAACGCTGTTTTTAATATGCAGAGCTACTGCACCCCCAGTACAATTTACTGTTTCTATATATTTTGTATCCCATTGATTGTCCTCATCCCACCATGTTTCTGAGATGCCTATGGTATCAGGATATGAGGACACTTGAATAAGTATTCTAATTCCACCATTTTACTTTTGAGGCTTCTGGCATGGATATACAGACATCTAAGAATTTCAATACCCTGGTTCTTGTGGTTGCATATTTTTCAATATGGCTTTCAGGTAGTCTTCTGAATGCTGAAGACTTCACAATCTCCTCATGTGTGTCTAGTGTCCGATGGGTGGAGCAATATCACAATGAGGGTGTAATCAAGTTCATGGTAACAACTCCAAAATCAGTGTTTCACTCCTTACAGTACACAACTGATCGTGACGTAGGGGTGGGACATCGGGGCAAATACTGGCTACCGCATTTACCGGTTACTGGATTTTTAAAAATGGGACTGCCAGATCTGTGTCCGATTTACCAGTACTGGATTTGTTCCATTGATTTCAACGGGGAACGGTCCCCATTGAAATCTATGGAAAAAACCACAAAACCACACACACCCCAGACTGTGCGGGTGGAAGGGGGGGCACCCCCCACCCAACCTGGCTTTAAAAAAAAAATTTCGCCTGAAGTCCCTGCTAGTGCGGGCTCCGGGCTGCCGCCTGCGACCCAGAGCCCGCACCAGCAGGTAGTAGGGTGATCCCTGGGGTGGTGGGTGGTTTAACACCCCCCACCCCAGCCCAGGGAATCACCCTACCTCCCCACCCAGGGAGCACCTACCTTGCGCTCCACGCGGCGGCGGTGGCAGCTTGACTCCAGCGGCTTCAGCGCTGGCTGTGGCTTCCGGCTTCAGCGCTACTAGACCTTCCAGTGAATTTCTGGGTTTCACCCAAAGGCCTAGTGGCGCTGAAACTGGTAGCCACAGCCAGCGCTGAAGCCGCCGGAGTCGGGCCGCCACCGCCGCCGCCCAGAGCGCAAGGTAGGTGATCCCTGGGTGGGGAGGTAGGACTAGGTGGTAGGGTGATCTGATCCCTGGGGTGGAGTGTGTGTTAAACCACCCCCCACCCCAGGGATCGTACATGCTGGCGGGGGTTCCGGGATGCCGCCGGCAGCCCTGAGCCCGCACTAGCAGGGACTTCGGGGGGGAAAATTTTTTTAAAGCCAGGGTGGGTGGGGGGTGCCCCCCCTTCCACCCACGCAGCCTGGACTCGGGAGGGAAAGTAAAGTGGGGGGTTTTTGGTGTTTTTTGTTTTTTTTTTACATTGCGGCCATTCATTTGAATGGCCGCAATGTAAAAAATTTGGTATGGGGGAATCTGGTAAACGGGCCGGATTACCCGGTTTAATCCGATACTGCTGGTACACCAAATACCGGCAGTATCGGATACCGGATGATCCGGTAGTTCCACCCCTACGGATCACCACCACACAGCCCGATATATTGCTGACCAATTTAATAAAATCAATGAATTTAATCCAAAGAAGGTTCTCTCTGTTGTGGCTGACAATGTGGCCAATATGGAAGATGCTCAGGCTTTGTTGATAATGAGTATCTGCACCTTTTAAGTTATGGATGTGCTGCCCATGTGATTCAGCTCTTTATTCCCAATGTTCAGGATCTGACAACTGTCTCATCACATGCATCAAAAGTTAAAAGCTTGTCAGGTTTTTCAAATATAAGCAAATACCAGTAGCTGTATTTCAGCACCACTTAGTGCAGCATTCTGTTGCATCCACACTGAGATCTTCAAACATGCAAGAAGGCACTCAGTCAGCTGCTGTTGAAGGGGTGGCTGTATGTTGCCCTCAAGAAATCCACACTGATATTCTTGATGATGATGTGTTTTGGATGAGAAACTCAACATTTATTTCAATGCTTGATCTGTAGCTCAGTCCATTCAGAATATGGACGATGATAGTTGAGTTCCTGAACATTAAGAAACATATTTGTGAGGATACTGTACAAAGCCCACTTTCACAGAACCTGAGGAAAAAAAATAGACAAAATAATATCATGGGAAAAATTAAGTGCTCACTCCTGCACATAATGCAGCTTATCTTCTTGATCCAGGTTTCCATGTCCATGGGAATCTGATTCAGCTTACAACCTTATAGTGGCTGTTGCAAATTTTAAAGGATATACAAGATGAAGAAACAATTCTGGTGGAGGCAGCAAAATATAAAGCAAGCAGCAGCCTATTAAGTAATAAAACATGGGGTGCAATTCTAGCAGGTGAATTTAAACAACTTGCTCTGACATCATGGTGGAAAGGGTTGTGTTCTCCTTGTAGTCTAGCTACAGCGGCAGTTCTTTTAACGCGTCCATGCGGTACTGCATGCGCGTAACAAAGTTGGTCAGTTTGAGGAATCTTCCATTCAAAAAACAGAAATAGAGTGAACACCTCCACTGCTGGGAAGCTTGTGACCATGTACCATAATTTTAAGATAGTAAAGAAAATAGGAGATGAAGAGCTGACAATATTCAGATGAAGAGGAAAAAGGATGCTACAGCAGTTGAAGCTGCTGAAGATGATCTTAAGCATTTTGCTTTGCAAGTTGGCCTGCAGCCTACTTAGCATAACTGCCTTTAAAAACTGAGTTTTAAAGATTTCTGTTTAATTTCATTTCTTTACATTTTGTAACTGTTCAGGCTGATCCTGGGGTTCCATGATATGAGCCAAGAACTGTCCAGTCTTTAATATCATTTACATTTATTGTACCTTAACATTGTTAAAAGTTATAATAATTCATTACAATTTTTTTAAAGTTTGTTTTATTATAACTAATTTGTTTTTGTAATTAGCATAAATATCTAACCTAGTGATTAAAATCTTTGTTATTGTTCTAATAAGTTTAATGCTTTAAATGACCATTATTTGACTGGTCAAAAGTCCAATATTAGCTTCAACTGACAGCACTGTCTTTGCAAGAGCCAATTTTTCAAAGATGAATTTTCCCATACACGTACTTATGAACCTAAACAATCAATTGTGGGTGTGCGACACAATATGTTTTGTAGATTAAGTTCCTCAGAAGAGGGAGTCTTATCTGTTTGAGAACCACATGCCATTTGAAGTAACACATGCCCCCAAAACATCAGAACAAAACTTGGCTTAACTGTAGAGCAAGTGGCTGAGAAATCAATATAGCTATGCATTTATCCAAAATTATATTATTATAGCACCAATGATGCACTGGGTGCTGTACAATCAATAGTTATAGACCGGTCCCTACCCCCAGGGGGCTTATAATCTATGAGACAAGGGAGAAGCGAACAATGGGAGAGACAAGAGTTCAGCCACTAACTTCGTGCAGCACCTTTAAAAAAATTCATCACTCACTCTCCCTCAGTAAAGTGAGGACACCTACCCACCTTTTCAAACAGTCTCATGAAAGATGTTACATTTGTAAATAAATGCAAAATATCCTCTTGGGGGGTAGGGAGACCTACTGGAAACTTTATGGAGCAAGCCCATTGCAGCCTGTGACTCCTGGAATACACTGGTTTACCAGGGCTATCAGGCAGATTTCAGTACGAGAGAGAGAAAGATGTTGGTTATTGGACATCTCCGAAATGTAGTTTATAAACTCATGCCGACGCACTGAAGCTTTGGGATACCACCTGCCAGACTACCCTCTCCCGAGTTCATTTGTATAAAAGAGAATTTGGCACTTACCTTGTGAATTCTCTTTCTATCAAGAATACTGGACAGTCTTCACTTTGGGTTCGTTCTTCCATTTCACTAGCAGGAGGGAGAATTGCTTTTTCTCCCCTGGAGCATGTGCAGTGGAGACAACCCTCCCTGCTATTCCAGTAAATAAAAAAGCTGAAGGACCCTCTGCAGAACATTACTACACAGTCCAATTAAAACCAAATTCCAACAGAACAACCTAACAGTAAGAGGAAAAAAACTCTACTTTTTAAAAAAACAAACAGATATATTTATTTATTTATTTATTTTCCAAATTTATACCCCGCCCCCTCCTGCAACGCAGCTCGGGGCAGCTTCCAACAATCAACAATAAAACATTAAACATAAAACATTAAAATTCATTTTAAAATATTAAATATAAAATATACCATATAAAACAGGGCTAGAAAAATAATAAATAAATAAATATATCCTTTACAGTCCACAAAACCCTCCTCCGGACACATCATCTGATCTCTGTTTGCAAAGTGGGAGGGTCAAGACTGTCTGGTATCCTCGACAGAAAGAGAATTCACGAGGTAAGTGCCAAATTCTCTTTTCTCCACTAGGATACCAGACAGTCTTCACTTTGAGGACGTACCAAAGCAGCAATATCAATAATAATGGAAGGGTGCAAACAGAATTGATCAAACTGCCTGCAAGACCCTTCTCCCAAACACAGCTTTCACTGAATGAAAGGTGTGGATCTTATAATGTCTCATGAAAGGGTGTAGAGAAGCCCAGGTAGCCACCCTACACGCCTCCTCAGAGGAAGCCCTCACATGAAATGTTGCTGAAGTAGCTGCTCCACATGCAGAGTGGGTCCAAATATTCCCAGGAGGAACCCTGTTTTTAGCTTTATAAGCCTCTACAATGCACTGAGTGACCCATTTAGAGATCACAGCTTTGGACACTTTGAGCCCTTTTCGCCCCACCTTAGTATTTACAAACAAGGCAGAGGATTGTCTGAAATCAGAAGTTCTTTTAAGATACATTTTCAATGCCCTTCTGACATCCAGGCAATGCCACTGTTTTTCCTTGGGACGTCTGGGATAGGGGCAAAATGAAGGTAGCACCAGTTCCTGAGCCCTATGAAAAACTGAATTCACCTTGGGGAATCTAGTCTAAGAACTACTGCTTCCTTTTGAAAGGTGCAAAAGTTGGGTTTTATAGACAGAGCCCCCAACTCAGACATGTACCTAGCCAAGGTAACCGCCACCAGAAAAGCTACTTTTAGGGACAGGAAATAAAGAAATATCATCTCTTCAGGGGTTTGAATGGAGCACTTGAAAGAGCACCCAGTACCAGATTCAAATTCCAGGATGGATACCTGTGAACTATAGGTGGAGGGGACAGTACTTCGGCTAATGTCAGAAAATGTCTAATGTGATGTATTAAGACGGGCGAAAAGGCCTCTGGCTGCCAAAAAACGGAATCAAGGGCAGCCACCTGTCTGGTTAATGTGTTGGGCTTTAACCCTTTGTCTAATCCTGCCTGAAGAAATTCTAGGACTTCCAGAACCCCTGCTTTACCAGGATCAAAGGTTTTGTCAAGCATCATTCCCTGAATACTCTCCAAGTAGATTGGTATACCCTACACGTAGACCCTCTCCTAGACAAGAGGGTTCTGAGGACTGCATCAGAATAACCCAGGTCTTTTAAGGTCTGGTGCTCAATTTCCATGCAGTCAGTTTTATTAGGTCCAAATTGTCATATAGTACTGGACTCAGTAAATTTGAGTAGTTTTGGCAGCCTCAATGGTTCTGCGAAGCTTAGGTCTGTCAGGTCTGAGAACCAAGGTCACCTCGGCCAATACAGAGTTACCATGATCACCAGAGTCTGTTCCCTGAAAACCTTTGTTAGCATTTGCCCTATGAGGAGGAATGTGGGAAAGGCATAAAGGAGTGATGTTGTCCACTCCTGGTTGAGAGCGTCCACGGCCATTGCTTCCCTGTGCCTGAAGCTCGATATGTAAAGGGACACTTTTGAGTTTCCTGGTGCTGCAGAGATCTATCTGTGGCATGCCAAGTTTCTGTGTTATTGGCTGGAAGGCTTCCAGCCAATGAGTCCATTGCCCTGGATTTAATCTGTGTCTGATGAGCCAATCCCCCGTCACATTGTCTGTGCCTCGAATGGGAAGAGCTTTGAGGGACACTATGCGTGTCTCTACCCAATTCAACAATTTGGTCGCTTCCAAGTGAAGCTTTGGGCATCTGGACCCCCCCTTGGTTGTTGATGTATGCCTTTGCGGTCATGTTGCCCCTGAATCCACTCTGCAAAGTAACAGAGTACCAGTCTCACTGTTTTGAGTTCCAGCCAGTTTATGCTCTGGACACTGTCTTGCTCCAACCACTGTCCTTGGGTTGTACCACTGTTCATGTGTGCCCCCCATCCTGCCAAGACCCAAGTCTGTGATGATGGTAAGTCAGTTCAGCTCTGTCAGGGGAATGTTGTGAACCTAAGCAGCTGTATCCACCACAACTTGGCCCATTTTACCTTTGAGGTGACTGGAACACACAGGTTCTGTCCTCTGGTCATCTCTCCCTGCAGAGACTTCAGCATGCACTGTAGTGAATGCAGGTGAAAGTGAGCCCATTGCAGCTGTTGTGTGACAGAGACCAAGAGGTCCAGCAGGCTGGCCAGGGTTTTCAGTCTCAGTCGTCCACTCGCAGGGTCCTCACCATGGATCGAATCTTTTCCTGTCTTTTGGGGAAATAAAGACAGCATCTACGCAAGTATCTATGATTAACCCTAGGTGCTCCAGGCACTGTACTGGAATCAACCGACTCTTTTTGCTATTGATCACAAAACCGTGCTGTTCTAAATATTCTACGGTTCTTTGAAAGACCCTCATCGCCTTTTCCTCAGATAGAGACCCGATTAATAGGTATCCAGGTAAGGGTGGACATGAATTCCCTCAAAACGTAGGTTAGCTATCAAGGGAATAAACACCTTTGCAAATTGGGGGGAGCGGGGGGGGGGGGAAGATGCGTGCCTGTCTTATTGGGACATGCAAGTATGGTGGGTTTTTTGTTGGTTTTTTTAAGAAGTCCCGAAATGTCAGCCAATCTTCCTGGGATATGGCCTGACAAATGGATTGAAGCGTTCCCATCCAGTTTTCTGGTTCTTACCCACCGGTTCAAGCATTTCAGGTCTAGTACTGCCATCCATTCTCCCACCTTTTTGGTATCAAGAAAAGAATGGAGTGCAGTCCTTGCTCCTGTTCCTTAAAGGGTACTGGTTCTATTGCCCCTATGGCATGAAGTCTGGCGATTTCTGCAAGCATGGCCTCATGTTTGACCTGCCTTGAGGAAGCGGGAGAGGTTAGAAAGAAGCTTAGTGGGTGCTTGCATAGCTCTACAGGATACTCTTGCGATTTGACCTCCAATAGCCAGACGTCTGATGCTTAACTTTCCCCCACTGGATAGAAGTCCCAGAGTCTGCCTCCTACCCCTGTGGGGCTTGATGGATAGTCAGGAGTCCTGTTTGGGTTGGTTTGAACCAACCGCTGGTCTAGAACTGTTGGGATTGGGGAACTTTCGCTGTTGCTGCCACTTGTGCTTAAATTTGTCATTTCTGGGCAGAGTGACTATAGTCCTTCCTCAAGGTACAGGAAACTGGAGTAGCCAAGTTCCCTGCATATCAGTATGAGGGATGAAAAATTTTCTTTTTGGTCCCAAACTGCTGCAATGTTTGTCTTTTTGCCTTATCGGTGGCATCCACCAAGACCTTGACTAAGCAGGTGTCAAACAGCTTGGATCCCTGGTAGGGTCCCAAGATTAGTAGGGGTTTTTGCTACTGAATCTCCATTCCAAGATCTGAGCCATAGGCATCATTTGGCTGCTACGCTAGCCACCACAGCTCTGGGTGCCCACAAGAGCGTGTCTGTAAAGGCATCTACCATAAGAACTATTGTGAACAGGATTCTTGATGTCATGACTTTAGGCCTTTTGTCTGAAATATCCTGAATATCTTGGAACCAGCTGATAAGCGCTCTGGCTACATAAGAGGTTATGGTGGCCATGCACAGCACTGCAGAGGATGCTTCAAAGTCTCTCCTTAAGGCTGAGTCAATGCCCTTATCAGTGGCATCTTTGGGGCAACAGTCTCCCTCAGACTGTTCCTGCCCTGCTCCTGCTGGTCTGGAGACAGAAATGAAACTGGAGTAGCAGGGAGGGTCATCTCCCCTACGCACGTTCCAGAAAGAAAAAGCATTTTTGCCTCCTGCAGGTGAAATGGGAGAACGATCCCTAAGTGAAGACCATCCAATAGCCTAGTGTAAAAAAGTCTCCCTAGGACACGTTACCCAATTATTATGGTAGGGGTATCAAGGCAATCTTGAAGAGTTCTCACAGTTTCAAGGTAGCAGTGTGCTCTGCAGTTGCCCCCCAAGTGGTCAGCAATATACACACACACACACAAACAAATCAAGGGCTTATCATGGCAAGAACTATACTTCCAAAGCAAAACATCCTCAGTTTTACCCTCTTGAAGTGTATAAACTCCCTGATGTCAATGCTTGTCCCAAGGTTATTATTTTGTGTGAACAAGCTCAAGGAGAATAAAATATTATCTATTTTGTCCCTGTTCATATCAATGCTAATTCTAAACCAGATTATTCTTGGGGTTGTTATCCCACAACTGATCTCTCCCCATCCTAGTGCCCCTCCACCCTCAGTGAGTACTCATACAACACAAGAGCCTCCATGTTTCCCCCCTCAATGCAGTGGCCCCAAATTATGGGTTTCATGACTCCATGGGAGTTTGCACCATCTACATATGGGGTTATGATCCTGATCAGACACTAGGCATGTTTTTAATTCTGTGACACTGAACAAACAAAAGGTTTAAGTCTCAAAATGGGGTCTCACAGGCAAAATGTTTGAGAACCACTATTGCATGTTTGCACAAAACAGTATCATGGTTATCCCCAATTACCCTGCAACCTGTTCAGCCATCTATTCATATGCATATATGAAGGAGGAAATCCCTAGAAGTGCTCCTTTCTCATGAAAACCCCCCCACCAAACACCCTTGTTTGAATCTAAAGCACAATCACTCTAGGATCAGCATGTTCACACAGGATATTTATGTCCACCCCAAGCACAGCAGGACCTAGTGCAGAAAATAGGGATAGCTGCATCACCTGTTCCTACTACATCCCTGCAACTGAGAGCAACTGTGGGATAAGGCTATCCTTTGAACCTTGTGAATATTTATGTGGCTTCCACAGTGATAAAACATCCCAGGGAGACTTCTGTTATCACAAATATGCCCTTTCTGTGAAACATTCCTGTTTCAAGCTGTGGTATGTTCCCACACTGGGGAAAGCTCATTTACACAAGCTACAGCCTTCCCCAGGACAGCTACAGGGCAGAACTAGCTCCACTAGCATGAAGCCATGTGAATAATCCAGGCTTATTATAGGGCACCCCCAGGGCACTTTATGGAGCAATGTTCCCCCAGGAGAAGCTACCCCTCCCCCCAAACTTCTTCAGTAACCATAAGGCAATAAGAGGTAAAAGGCCAATTGAGCGAGTCCTCTGCTCCCCCACACCATACACCTCGACCTGCCCTATAGGAACACAAGAGCCAAGTAGTACAGCAATGGGTGAAATTCAAAGAATAAATGGGGGTTGGGAGAGAAATACCCAGGTGGCCAGAAGCACTCAGGAATTGGGTTCCAGAGTGAGACAGGGGCATTCTTGAAGGTACCTAAGGGCCAGGAGGCCTCCAAGAGAGAGAAGGGGAGTAGTGGAGCTGGAAGTTCAGAGAAGGAAAAGTGGTGGAAACACTCGGAAGGAAAAGTGGAGAGGAGGCACAGCTCTATAAGGAGTGAGAGGTACCCAGAAGGTTGGGGTCCAGGAAGAGTGAGGTGAAAGGCACCAGAAGATCTCCAAGGTCCTGGGAGGCAGCTAGGGTAATCTCTGTAGGATGAGCGGAACACAAAATGGGGGTACCCAGGTGGCAGAAGAGCAGTAGGACTGGAAGTAGCCAAGGGAAAAAAGACCCATGCAGTATGTGGGGAATGAGCTGCAGCAGGGGATTTGGGGGGGGGGGGNAGTCTCTGGAGCGTCAGCACGGCACAAGAGGGCGCACCCAAGGGCTAACAGGTCTCCGAGGGAGGGAAGAAAAGCAATGAGACCGGGAGCTTAAAGGGGATGGGATCCAGGGGGAGATGGAGAAAGACGTCCAGGCAAGCCCGGAGACAAAAAGGGACAGAGGTTGACACCCAAGGGATCTCTGGAGAGGGAGCAGAACACAGAAGGGTCACCCAAGAGCCAGAGGGGGGGGGGGGGGGGGGAGAGACTGCGGTTCAATGGAGAGGCAGCCAGCCGGGCCTAAATAGAAGGGGGAAGCACTAGGTGGGGAGCCGGAGCCCAGCGGCCTAAGCCCGGGGCAGCCCTACCAGGCGAGGGCACGCCGGCTGAGATCCCCCCACTCCCGGACTCACTCGCTGTTTTCAGGCGCCGCTTCGCTGCCCCGGTTGCCGGGAGAGGAGGGGAGAAATAGACGCTGCTGCGTGACGAGTTGACGCCACCGCGCTGATGATGCCGCCGCCGGAACATGCGCATTAGAAGAAGCTGTTTCGCCGCTGCGCCTTGGTTCTCCCGCCCCCTAGCTGAGGGGGCGCACAACCAACCCCACAAAGCTGCCGGAGAGGAGTAGAGCACAACCGCCTCCCTCATTCCAGCCCTATAAGCCTGCTTCACTTAAAAGATGAGGATCCGGCCAATTAAGCGCCCTAAGAGAAGTAGAGTCCAATCCTCCCATTGTAGCCCCTCCCCATAGTAGATGGGGTATATTACCAACCAATCCACGCTCATAAACCTGACCCCCTAAGGAGGGAGTATGGCACAAGCCTCCCTTCCAGCCCTATAAGGCGTCCTTATAGAAGATAGGGGTACACCCTTCCCAAGTGCCAATCCATTCTGAAGCTATTCAGGATAGTTAAGACTGGGGCAGACTGAGGAATTACAGGAGAAACTTGCACAACTGGGTGACTGGGCAACCAAATGGAAGATGAAAAATAATCCTAACTATACATATACAATGCTGGGTTCTAAATTAGGGGTTACAACTCAGGAAAAGGATCTTGGGAGTCATTATGGGCAATTCCTTGAAAACCTCAGTTCATTATGCACCAGCAGCAGTCAAAAAGGCAAACAGAATGTTATGATTTGAAAGAAGACAGAGGATGCTAATTTTATATTAATATATGCAAATTTCTGGGACAGAGGGTGGGGCCAACAGCAGGCAGAGCCAACCAAACTACACTAGTGGTGTAGCTTAACCCAGCAGCAAGGAGTTCCTAGAGTTAACATTTAAGGGAGATTACGTTGAAGCCCTGCCACTGGAGGATAGAGAGCCCTCTTACCAGGTCCCATCAAATATCTCTCTCCCACTAGTCCCATTTCTCCCTAGCAGTGTAAAAAAATAGAGCCCAGGCTCACTGTAAGGAGAAACTGATGTTTTAAGTGTCTCATCAAGCCGGTAATAACTACAAGTGATTTTTTACCATTTCAACCAACTTTCATTTTTCTATTTGACTTTTGGTTTTTGTTTCCTTTTTTATGGAGAATAACACCAAAGTCAACATCAGAAGCCTTTGAGCAACAGTGTACATAAGAACATTGGGGGTAACACACTCGTTACCCTGAAAAACCTCTTAACAAGTTTGCACATAAAAACATTGTGGATAACACACTCGTCTCACTCTTGAGAAGCCTTTGAGCAACAGTGCACATAAGAACATTGGGGGTAACACACTCAAGTTATTATTATTAATTATTATTATTATTATTATAAACATTTGTATAGCGCCAGTAGTGTGACATGGTGCTGTACAGAACATAGAAACAGACACGGTCCCTGCCTGTGGCTTACAATCTAAAAGACAGGG
>QEPC01001773.1:481623-503816 GCA_003113815.1 Sphenodon punctatus
GGGAGGGAGACATTAAAGGAGCGGTCAGAGAGGTAGGAGGAGAACCAGTCAAGGACAGAGCCACGGAAGCCCAAAGAGTAAAGCGAGTCCAAGAGGAGCGAGTGGTCAACAGTGTCAAAGGCAGCAGAGAGGTCAAGGAGGACAAGAATGGAGTAGTGGCGTTTAGATTTAGCGACAAGTAGATCATTGGTGATTTTGGCGAGGGCAGTTTCAGTAGAGTGGAGGGGGCGGAAGCCGGACTGGAGAGGGTCCAGGGAGGAGTTGGCAGAGAGGAGGTCCAGGCAGCAGGAGTAGACGACATGTTCCAGAAGCTTTGAGGCAAAGGGAAGGAGGGAGACTGGCCGGTAACTAGAGGGGTCAGATGGGTCCAGGGTGGGCTTTTTGAGGATGGGGGAGACAGTGGCATGCTTGAAGGCAGAGGGGAAGAAGCCTGTGGAAAGGGAGAGATTGATGACATGTAGCTTTATCTCCCAGTCCTATAGGTGCCCTGATGTCCTGCTGCTGCTGTTGCAGCACTACTAGCAGGCAGAGGTAGAGGCAGGTGAGAGATGGGGACCCAAGCAGCAGCCTCCAGCTGTGCAGGGACAAAACAGAATAGAAACAAACGGGTGGCAGGCTAGCGCCAGGATTGCCCCCCCCTCCCGAAAACACCAGCTTTGGGCCTAGGGGGCCTGCCCCTAAGTCCAAGCCTGCTTGTGGGTATTGCTCCAACAGAGCTATCTCTGCTTTAAATGGGATTAAGAATCCCGTCATTTTTTCCATGTATTCCCAGATCTTTCTTCAGAAAATTTTTATTTTATGACACTCCCACCAGGAATTGATGTAGGTTCCTTTTCCCCCACATCCCCTCCAGCATCTTCACTCTTCCTCTCTCTCTATGTTCTTAAATTGGGTGGGTGTCATATAGTGCCTCATAATTAACTTTAGTCTGGTTTCCTTAATTTCTAAGGATGTTGCACAGGTTTTCATATGACACCCCCCCCCCCCTTCACCTAACATGGTGTTTAGATCTTTCCCCCATTTTACTAAATAATTTATTTCCTTAGGGTACCAAATAATCTTAAATTCGTTGTAAATCCTGGCCAGTCTTCCTCTATTGGCTGCTCTTTCAAATATTATTTTTTCTATATTGTGAGGTTGCCTCTTGAATTGCTCAATTTTCTTAGGGTCTGTGAATACACTTTTAAGTTGTATATACTGGAAGGGATCTATTTTTTCTTGGATTTTTATTTCCAAGTTCCCATGTGTTAGGAAGCTTCTTTCTTCATCAAAAAGCTATTCTGCCCTTGTCATTGCTTTTTGTCTTAATTGCCCTCTTATTTTGCCTGCCAGATTGCTTTTTCTCAGTATATTTATATCTATGGGTGAGAATGGAGAGGCCTCTTTTCTTCCTTTAATTTTATTGAGTGCTTGTTTCCAATTTTGCCAAACCTCTCCTGCAAAGGGGTGTTCCCTCCATAAATTCTTAATTTGTTGTTCATCGACTAAGATATTCTTTTTTTTTAAATTTAATGTGTTTTATTTTACAATAACAGTAATATCAATATGACTTTCCTTTTGTTTCCATACCAATATTATATTTCCTTTGCCGCTTATTCCCTGACATATAGCCAAGCGGCTGTGTTACAAGCGTTCATCTTATCAATATCACTTTCAAAAAGGAACCAGTGTGGAATTCCCCAACCTTCCACCTTACATTGGTATATTCCCTCCCCTCCCCTCCTCATTCCTGTACCCTGCCCCCTCCCCTCCCAGCACTTTAGTAAATGTATCTCAGGCAGGTCATTTGTGTATATTTGTTCATCTTAATTTGCCAAATTAATACTGTCCAACATGGTGTCCATGCCTCATAAAATTTGTCTAGATTGTCTTCCAGGTTGGCCGTTCTATGCTCCATTGACACTACATGCCACAGTCTTTGTAACCAAGTCCACCTGGTAAGTCCCTTTACATATTTCCACGTCTTTGCTATCATATGTGTAGATGCCAGCATCAACTTTTGGCACGCTCTTCTTTGGTGTGGCTTAAGAGTCTCTGGTGAGTATATTCCCAGTAATGCAATTTCTAGTTTGAATGGCAAGCTCACCTCCAGCAGGTCATTGATGATAGCCCATACTTTTTTCCATAGGGCCCCGAGCTGTTCACAGGAGGGGCGGGGTATACATTTTAAAAATAAATAAATAAATAAATAAATAAATAAATAAAAATACCTTCAGGCAACTCCACCAACAGTGTAGGTAGGTGCCCCTTTCCCCACATCCCCTTCAACATGTTGGGGTGGTGGTGTGTGTAAGTATTTTTAATTTTATTTATACCCTCCAGTGTGGTATACCATCTATGGATTAACTTTATTTGGGGTTCCTTTACTAGTAGAGACCTTGAGCAGTTAGCCATATATTCCCAGATAGTTCTCATATTTTCCTCTGTTATTTCTAACCCTAACTCATCTGACCATTTGGAGATGTACCCCGCATCCGGAAAATGGTACATGGTTTTTACCAGTTTATATAGAATTGAGACTATTCCCTTGTGTCCTATGCAATTGAACAGATTTTTTTCTAAGTCTGTGGGGTCCCTACTGAAGCATATCCTATCCTTGGCGTTGTTTATTGCGCTATGTAGACGACAGTATGTCCAAAAATCTACTTTTTCAGCTAGGGCTGTCTCCAACGTGTCCCTGGTTTTGAATGTGTCATTTACAAACATATGCATTGTCCTATGAATCCCTTTCTTTTTCTATCTCTGCAACGCCTCCCTCTCCTTTTTATTCCATTTAGGTCCTACCTTTTCTAAAGGGGTGTATGGGTTTTTTCCTGGTATCCATTTTTTTTGCACCCGTGCCAAGCCATCATAGCAGCCCCTGCAAAGGGGTGATCTTTCTCTTCCTGTCCCCTCAGTGTGCCCCAAGATGTGCTTTCAAACAGATCCCTCCCCTGTGTACAAAGACACATATCTACCTCAAACCTCAAATATCTGCTCTTCAGTAATGGGGTTTGTAAAAACCTGATCAGTCCAGGGGCATTTCCCCAAATCTTGTATAAAGTCCACTAGTTTTGGAAGAATCTTTACCTTCTCCCATTCCTCCACAGAGGCCCAACCCGTACACTTTTTCCTAAACCAAGGCATTACCTCTGCTAGTACTATATCCAAGAACTGGCACTTTTATCCACAAGTGTGTGGGAGACTTAGGAGAGTATCCTTTTTTTCCCATTTGTTGACAATACTGGTGTGTCTCCGGGGTATGTGCAGCACCGTTGGCCAAACAATCCCTCTCACAGTCCAGAGCACAATGAAAGCAACACTCTGTCTGCCTTGATTTTTCATGTGTACCTGTCCACAAACCCCACAGACCTCTCTTTTTATGGTAGCTGTATACCAAGAGCTGTGTGCCTCGTGTCAATAAGGATCCTTCCGTGAAAAATGAAATGCAGACTGTGTACTTGAAATGTCACTCACAAGTACTGGAGCATGTCCCTCACAACTTGCATCGCTGTGTGCCTACATGGCATCAAGTTCCACTGCTCCCAATTTTCAATTTCAACAATACTCTTGAAAGCTAACTAGCAGTTTTTAATGGGGACCAGCAAAAGTGCATTTATCCCAATGGGTATTGTCAATAGTAGGAATCACAAAGTACTTGTCAGTGGGAGGGGGTAAGGGAAGAAGGGGAGCCACCCACTCACGCCTCTATCACTCAAGGAAGCTCTGCTCACGCTGCGAGGGGGGAAAATGCCCATCAGGATAGTGTATGGGTCTCTCCATGTGCTTTCGCACCAGGATTTCAGACCCCTATCATCATAGAGTGCAGAGCTGTAATCAAGGGAAGGGGACCCAGTCACCTGAACTTTCACCCAAGGAGGCTGGGAAGATCCATGAAGGGAGGTGCAAAGGTCCACGGAGAAAGGGTCCAGGGCAACGGAAACGGCTCATGGGACTCACACTGACGAGGAAGGGAAGACACAGACCCAGGGAAGGGGGAAGGGAACGCACCCGAGCCCGCAGGCTCACCCAATCAACGACTCAGTCAAGGAAAGGTGAGGGCAGGAGACACTCACGAAACAAACACCAGGGAACTCACTCAGTCTGCAAAACCACAAGGAAATACGGGGGAGGTGTCTATAGGCACAATGGCAGGGGGCAACAGGGAAAGGAACAAGCAACACAATCCTCAAAAGTCACAATCAAAGGAGCAAGCACTTAGCTGTCAGGGGGCCAGTCTCTCCAGACGCTCAAGCTCTGTTCACCGGCGCTGTGTCTCCTGCAGCGCCGGCCTTTAAACCACAAACCCTGCCCCCTCTGCGTTCCTGGAGGTGTGCGGAGCGCTGCAACGACGGGCGGGGCTCCGCAGTGTCCCTGGAAGTTCTGGGACACGCCGCCGAGTCCACCCCTGCCCCAGTGTGCATGGAGGGGGGCGGAGGCACTGGGATCAGTGCCTCATTGGCCTGTACGGCCAGGGGGGCGGGCCCTCTGTGCACAGGGGAAAGCTGCCGTGCCGAGAAGTGTCGGCGTCTGAAAGTACCCCCCCTCGAGGCCCCCCCCGCCCAAAGGTTGGGTGGGGTTTGTCAGGGTGTCGGTGATGAAATTGATGAAGAAGGCAAGGGGCGGTGAGGTTGGCCGCAGGCTCCCAGGAGCGTTCCTCAGGGCCGAACCCTTGCCAATCAATAAGATAATGCAAATGGCCCCGATACATCCTTGCGTCTAAAATGGCACAAATTTCATAGTCTGGACCCGTTGGTGTGATGTCCGTCTCAGTAGTGGATGCCTCTGGTAGAGAGGTCCGTACTGCTGGTTTCAGGAGAGAGACATGAAAGATCGGATGAATACATAGCCGAGAGGGCAATTGCAAGGTATACGTGACTTTGCTGACCTGCTGCATAATCGGAAAGGGCCCGATATATCTATGATCGAGCTTCATAGAGGGTCTCTTGGAGGGATACCATCGTCGATTGAGCCATACTAACTCTCGAGGCTGGAGCTGAGGGGCTGGCTGTCGATGGCAATTCGCATACAACTTGTATTGTTGTCGGGCTTTTTCAAGCGTAGTTTTGGCGAGGGCATGTATTTGCTGTAGTTGCTGAACCAGGCTCCGGCAGCTGGAACTGTGAGTGCTGGAAGGATCGGAAAAGTCATTTGAGGATGGTAGCCGTAGGTAATATAGAAAGGTGAATTACCAAGGGAAGCATTTGGTGCATTGTTATATGCAAACTCGGCCATGCGTAGCCAGGTATACCAGTCATCCTGGAGATAATCTATGTAACATCGGAGGTATTGCTCAAGATTTTGATTGACTCATTCCACTTGTCCATTGGCTTGTGGGTGATAGGCCGTGGTGGGCTTTAATTGTATTTGAAGGGCCTTAAAAAGAGCCACCGAGAAGTGAGACGCAAATTGTGTTCCACGATCACTTATAATCTCTGTTGGCCATCCGTGGAGTTTTACAACATGTCTTATGAATAGAAGAGCAGTACGATATGCGGTCGGAAGGCCTTTACATGTGACAAAGTGCGAGTTTTGAAAAATGGTCCACAATAACAAAAACAGTGTTGTATCCCCAGGAGCGGGGTAGTTCCACTATGAAGTCAAGTCCTATTCTTTGCCACAGACCTGCAGGAGTAGGTGAGAGTTGCAATTGGCTTATTGAGGCCTTGTTGAGGGATCTTTGTACGAGCACAAGTAGTACACCTCTGGATATATTGGTGAACATCTCTTGTTATTGTTGGCCACCAAAACTGTCGCTGAAGAAGGGTCAAGGTTCGAGCTACCTCCGGATGTCCAGCCAGTGGGGCATCATGATGAGCCCAGAGTATCTGGGCTTGACAGGAGGGGGGCACTACTACCTGGTGGTCCTTCTTTATGAGCCCGTCTTCCTTGGTATAGGAGGAATCCGTAGAGAGTGGTATTTCCTGTAAGGAGGCTTGCCGCAGTTGAGCTAGCGATGGGAGTGTGGCCGCAAAAACGCACGGCTCCAAGATGGGGCCACGGGGGCATTTTTCTGTTTCTTTTCCTTCATAATACCTGGAAAGGGCATCTGCAAGGAGATTCATCTTGCCTGGGCGGTATTGAATGGTGAATGTAAACCGAGCAAAGAAAAGGGCCCAGAGGGCATGTCGAGGGTTGGCAATCTGGGCGGTTAGTAGAAAGGTTAAATTTTTATGGTCAATAGTCACTGTAATGGGTTGAGGAGCCCCTTCCAAATAATGCCGCCACGTTTCAAAAGCGGTCTTGATTGCTAAAAGTTTTCGATCGAAGATGGTATAGTTCCTCTCTGCCGAAGATAATTGGCGGGAGTAGTATGCACATGGAAGGGGCCTTTCCCCTGATGTCTGTTGGAGTAGGACTGCTCCTATATCTATACTGGATGCATCCGCCTCGACATAAAAGGGCTTTTTAAATTCTGGGTGTTTTAGTAGAGGAGTCTTCATGAAAGCTTCCTTTAAAAACTGAAAACTATGTTCTTGTTCATGACCCCACGTATCCGGGTGATTCTTTTTTAATAACTGCATTAAGGGTGTTGTTACTTCCGCAAAGTGGGGAACATATTGACGATAGTAATTAATACTACCCAGAAAGCGCTGGACTGTTTTAGTGGAAGGCCATTGTTGAATGGCCTGGATGTTTTTCTGGTCCATCTGGATCCCAGCTGGGCTAATGACAAAGCCCAAAAATTAAATCGTGGTTAAGTGAAATGCACACTTCTCTTGTTTGCAGTATAAGTGATGCTGTTGGAGCCACTGTAAAACTTGCCAAACATGCTGTACATGCTGTTCATAATTCGTGGAAAATATCAAGATATCATCCAAATATGTGATTACAAATGTGTCTAGAATGTCCTGAAAGATATCGTTAATAAAATGTTGGAAGGTGGCCGGAGTGTTTGCCAGGCCAAATGGCATAACTAGATATTCAAAATGTCCATAGCGAGTATGAAAAGCTGTCTTCCATTCATCTCCTTGATGAACCCGTAGCAAATGATAGGCTCCTTGGAGGTCTAATTTCGTGAAAAGTCTAGCCCCTTGGAGCCGGTTCAAGAGTTCCGGGATCAATGGCAATGGACATCGGTTTTTAATCATCACGCTATTTAGGCCCTGATAGTCAATGCAGAGTCGTAGGCCCCCATCCTTTTTAGGTATGAAGAAAATGGGGGCACCAGCGGGGGACGTGGAATGTCTGATGAACCCATTCGGTAATGCCTCGTCAAGGTATGTCTGAAGCTCTGCTAGTTCAGGGTTTGAAAGAGCATAGATACGCCCAAAAGGGGGTTCCTTTCCTGGGAGTAGATCTATGGGACAGTCGTAGGGCTGGTACGGCGGTAACTGGGCGGCCTGTGACTTGCTGAAAACCTCTTGGAAATCTTTATATTCCTTGGGTAGCGATGGGCCCGATTCTGCTGCTATCACACCAAGCGCCCTCTGAGGGGGTCCGGGGGGTGCAGAAATTAGACAATTCTGAATGCAATAGGGAGACGTGAAGAAAAGTTGTCATTGGGTCCACTGAATCTGTGGCTTGTGTAGCATCAGCCACGGAAGACCCAATACGACAAGAAAAAGGGGGGTGCAGACCACATCAAAAACAAGGGACTCCTGATGGCGTCCTATGGTGCAGAGCAGCGGGGTAGTTTGTTGAGTGACTAGACCAGAGATGGGAGGTGACCCGTCGATTGTGTGAACCACCTCAGGGTGTTCCTTGAGCCGGGTCAGCAGGGCATGAGCTTGTACAAGGGTAGTGTCTATGAAATTTGCTGAGGCCCCTGAGTCCAACAAGGCCCACACCACCAACGAGCGGTGTGGTGTGATGGCTAGAGTGAGGGGCACTCGCAACTGGAGGGGAAGCTTCGCCGTCAGGGAAGGTGCGCTGTTTATGGTCGGGAGGTCCCCTGCTTGTCCCGACCCTTGACATTTCCTGCTTGGCGTCGGGTAGGTGGCAACGCAGGACATTCCTGGATAAAATGGCCTGAGTGGCCACAATAAAAACATGCTCGGGAGCGAGGCCGGCAGTCGCGCTCTTCTGCCGAAAGAGGTCCTCGAAAGGCGCCCAGCTGCATCGGCTCGGGTTCTGATTGGGAGTGTCCCGCTATGTCAGAGCTGGAGGACTGTATGGGCATCGGTCTTGCTGGGAAGCCTCTATTGTCTTGTCATTTTTCTCTGTGTCGTTCGACCAATCATGCCTCAATCTGTAGTGCCAAGGGTAGCCACCTTAGCCCAGGTGTCCGGAAGAGCAATATATGCCAACTGGTCCTTCAGTTCGTCCGCTAGTCCCTTACGAAAGTGGACCTGAAGGGCATCTTCCAACCATTGTAGCTCCAGGGCAAGCTGTTGGAAATGCATGATATACTCTAAAAGGGGCATGCGCCCCTGCCGTAGGGACAATATGGCTACTTCAGTGTCTCAACGGCGGTGAGGGTGGTCGAACAAAAAATGAAATTCTCGGATAAAGCCCTCATAATCTGTCAAAAGGGGACTTTTGCTGGTTAGCAAGTTTGTGGCCCATTCTAGGGCCACCCCCCCCGGTTGCCGATCACAAAGGCGACCTTCAAGGCATCGGTGTCATACGTGGCTGCCTGTGTGGTAAAGGTGAGATCACAAAGGGCTAGGAATTCTCGACATGCGGTCTCCCTGGAATTTGTCTAGCCGGGGCCCCCACGGCTCCCGATGGATAGTCGGGGGATTCGGCACCAGTGGGGGGGCAGGTGCAGCCGCAGCTACCGGCCCACCTGCTTCCACCGCTGCCGGCGGGGGGCCAGGGGGGGGACAATGCTACTGCCACAGTAGGAGCGACCACCTGTTGCTGGGCCACTGCTGCTACTAACTCCGATTGCTGATCCTGAAGATCCTTAATCTGCATGGCTAAAGTCTGTACTGCATGTGCTAGTTTCCATATCTCCTGGGCTACATCCATAAGGAGGTCTGTGGGGGTGGCAGACACCGGTGAATCTGTCAGTGGGAGGGGGTAAGGGAAGAAGGGGAGCCACCCACTCAGCCTCTATCACTCAAGGAAGCTCTGCTCACGCTGCAAGGGGGGAAACGTCTGGAGTGTTGTTTGGCCTTATATACTATCCTGAGTGGGAAAGTGTTATCAGAGATACTGAGTCCAGGGTTCGATTGACCTTCAGGCAGGAGGGGTTGCATCAACATATTTGGGAACAAGGCCTTCCATGTCCCTTTGGTGGTTTTTGGGCCAACCCAGTTAGTATTCTCATTTCTTTTCCCTTGATCTGTTTTCAGAACATTCAGGCCCCAACCCTCAAGAAAAGGCCGAGCCGTCTGTAATTTAGACTGGGATCCTGCTTACCCCTTCAGGCACCTCCAAGGCTATCTTCTCAATGATACCCAATCACTCTGTATCACAAAAAGACCATTTGTTTTGTCAAGGTCAGATTGTTCTGCAGGTTCGAAAGGGTGTTTTGTCAATTGATCTAGAACAAGGTTCAGATCCCACTGAGAAACGAGTTGTTTGTGAGGGGGAAACAAATTAATTAGTCCCTTAAGAAATTTTTTTACCAGAGGGTGACCAAAAAGGGATTGGGAATTTGGGAGGGCAACACGCTGGGCTATTGCTGAGAGATGCACTCTTATAGAAGAGTGCGCAAGGCCCTTCTCAGCCAGATCCAACAAGTATTGAAGGACTAGTACTTGATCTATTGAGATGGATCTCCCAGATAACCAATAGGAGAATCTCCTCCATTTGGAATCATATGATCTTTTAGTAGATTGTTTCAAATCACTATTCAGCACCAGATTTAATTTAAGAACAATTTGGGATGGACAATTTAAGAACCCACCTGAAGCAGGGTCAATGGTATGCAGTTATTGATCTAAAAGATGCTTATTTTCATACCTCCTGTAGAAGATTCTTCCATTTCACCCATGACTCCATGCATTTTCAGTTTTGTTCATTAGCATTTGGACTCTCCTTGGCCCGTAGGGTCTTTACTAAGGTTATGTCTCCAGTCATAGCTTTCCTTCGTAAGCAGGGCATTGCCATTTCCCCCTACTTAAATGACTGGTTACTGGTTGCTAATACCCCAGACACCTTAAATGCCAACCTTCACTTCACTCTAGATCTAAGCATAAAGCTGGGACTAGCTATAAACATACAGAAGTCCCGCCTATTTCTTAAATGTCTTGTTGAAAAAGACATTTTTTCTGTTATTACTATATACGAATACATTTGCTTGATTATTTTCATTTGTTTTGACTATTACTGCCAAATTCTTGCAAAAAATCAATAATGCCCTGCCCTCTATCTCCTCCTGTCTCCTCCCTGTATTGGCAGGAGGGGAAACTGGGAGAGGGGGCTAGATGAGGGGGTACTTTGGCATGTTGGGGTGATTTAAGCAAGGGGGTGGATGGATCTGTGGGACAAGTGGCAAGGGGGTGCTCTGTGTGGGAAGCTAAGGGGTAAAAAGTGCTGGAACTAAAAAGGGCCAAAGGCATGTGTGCAGATATGATGGACATTTATGCAAAATATGCAAATGTGTATGTACATAAATGGGTGTGGCCTAATTATGCAAATTAGGCCCCGCACCAAGACTTCGCACATAGCCCCACAAACCCTAGGGTCAGCCCTGGTTTAGGTTCTAAAAGAAGAGCCTTAAAGTCAGTTATATTTAGCATACTTTTTTCTAATCCTACCCATTGTACATCAGTGATACCACAGTTTCACACCTCTAAGGATTGCAGCATGGTGATAAAAGTGAATATGAGGGCAATTCAGTCCCCCATTAGTTTTATCATTCCATAGGGTTGCTTTACTAATTCTAGGTTGCTTTCCTCCCCAAATAAAACTGAACTGAATTTTATTTACTTTATTAATGAAACTTGCTGGGATATCTATTGGGATGCCTGTCATAATACATAGTATCTTTGACAGGATCATCATTTTAAATAGATTTAATTGTCCTAACCAAGAGCACACCAGTCTTCCCCAAGTTTCGATTTCTGTGGTAATGGTTTTTAGTACAGGAAGATAATTATAACTAAAGAGTTTATCTAGTTTTGCAGGCAACCAAACTCCTAGGTATTTAAATTTATCCTCCTCTATTTGAAAAGGTACTAATCTGGCAATATTTCTTTTTTCATCGGGGTCTGTGCTATATAATATAGCTGATGATTTTTGATAGTTAATTTTATATCCTGAAATTATGCTGAAATATCTATTAGTTTTAGAAGTTTTGGAACTGAGCTACTAGGATCAGTCATATAAACCAACATATCATCCACATATAATGATATCTTATACTGCGTTGGTCTCACTTGTATCCCTTTTATTTTATCATCTTCCGTTATAGCTATGACTAAAATTTCCAATACTAAATTGAAGAGTAATGGAGATAATGGACATCCTTGTCTGGTACCTCTTTGTAGATGAAATTGTTTTGTTAATGTTCCATTGATCATAATTTGTGAGCTCGGTTCTTTGTAGATTGTGTTGACCCAATTTAAGAAGTTATCCCCAAACTGCATGGCCTTTAAAATTTATAACTTTAAAACTTTTTTTTAACTCGATCAAATACTTTCTCTGCATCCATCAATATTATTAAGGACGCGAGGTTGTCTTTCTGTATATAATAACATTACGTTGACAGTCTCTCTCATATTATCTGGTCCCATTCTGTATGGGATAAATCCAGTCTGGTCTGAATGTATTACTGCCCTTATAATGTTAGCTAAGCATTCTGCAAGAAGTTTTGTATATATTTTATAATCTGCATTTAGTAACAATATATGGCAATAGCTGGAACAATCGTCCAGATCTTTGCTGGGTTTTTTTGCATAATGTAATAATGGCTGCATTAAAGGATGGGGGCATTTCACCCTTTTTTATGATATGATTTAACATATCTGTTAGTGGCCTAATTAATTTGCTCTTAAATATTTTGTAGTATTCTACCAGAAATCCATCAGGCCCACAGGCCTTACCACTTGCCAGTTTACTAATCGCCTCTTTACTTCAGTTGTTTCTATGGGGGCATCCAGGTATGCTGCCTGTGCTATATTAAGTTTGGGGACTTTAGTTTTGGTCAAAAACTCTTGTATTTTATCTTGGGTTGGATTGTCAGATAGGTTTTGAAAATTATTAGTGAAAACTGCTTGAATTTCCTTTTGTTGGCTAGTCTTTTTTCCCCTCAGTGTTTTATTGTGGATATCCAGGCTTTATTTTTTTTTTTGCTTGTACTAGTCTAGCCAATGCACTATCAGCTTTGTTATTTTTGTTGAAGTAATAACTTCTTATTTTTCTCAATTGCAATGCATTTTGTTCGGTTTCTAGTGCATTAGTTTCCCCTTTTATACCTATTTATTTTATTTATTTATTTATTTATTTAATATATTTATACCCTGCCCCTCCTGCGAACAGCTCGGGGCAGCTAACAATCCAATGTAAAACAATATTTAAAATATTTAAAACATCATAAAACTAACAACAATTAAAACAGGGATAGACAAAATTGTATTAAAAAATAAAGAAGGGTAGAGGGAGAAAAAACCCCACTAACTCATCCTCCCACCCTCCCCAAAGGCCTGGGCAAATAGCCAGGTTTTACAAACTCACCGGAATGTTAAAAGGCTTGGAGCCAGGCGAGCTTTCTCTGGGAGAGAGTTCCAAAGATATGGCCCAGCCACCGAGAATGCCCTCTCCATTGTGGCCCCCTGCTTAACACGGGGGACCTCCAAGAAGGCACCCCCAGCAGACTGAAGGAGCTGCTCTGGAGCGCGGCGGGTGAGGCAATCCCTGAGGTATGAAGGGCCAAAACCATGAAATTTGTTTAACTCTATCTGCTACAGGATCTGATTTTTGTAGCATTTCAAGTTTTTGTAGCTGTTGATACAGTTCACATCTGGCTAACCTCTTATTTTTGTATAACATTGCTGACAAGGAGATAAACCTGCCACGTATTACAGCTGTACTGGCTCCTAGACAGTTATTGGAGATACATCAGGCATTGTATTGATTTCAAAATATTGTTTTATTTCTTGATCAATATTTTCACACATCATCTGATCTCATAAAAAATGTTTGTCTAGCATCTAGGTTCTATTGTTTACATGGTTTGGGGATCTATTCCCAATCAAAAAATATTGTTTTTTCTGCATAATGATCTGAGATCATACAGGGAGTACTAGAGAGCCCTGCTGATTGTGGACACGGTGACACCTGGTGAGAGAGTGGCCCCAAGTGTGCGGGCACCCAGGGCAAGGACGCCCCGGTGGGACATATAAAAAACTGCTACAGCCTCCGGTGCTGTGAGTAGCTACAGCCTCTGGTGCTGTGAGTAGCTCTAGGGACGTCCATCCTTTCCCCGCAGCCCAGAGCCAGCTTGCGTGCCGCAGAGCACTAGGGAGCCCTGCTGATTGTGGACACTGTGACACCTGGCGAGAGAGCGGTCCTGAGTGCGTGGGCGCCCAGGGCAAGGACGCCCCGGCGGGATATATAAAAAACTGCTACAGCCTCCGGCAGCACCGTGAGTAGCTCTAGGGATGTCCATCCTTTCCCCGCAGCCTGGAGCCAGCTGGTGTGCCGCAGACACTAGGGACCCCTGCTGATTGTGGACACTGTGACACCTGGAGAGAGAGCAGCCCTGAGTGCACAGGCGCCCAGGGCAAGGACGCCCCGGCAGGACATATAAAAAACTGCTACAGCCTCCAGCGGTGCCGGAGATGCACCTATGGGTGGCGTGCCTAAGGACTGCACGCGCAAGGGCGCGCCCTTGTGTGCGTGACCTTAGGCACCAGCGAGGGGCGGGGGCATTCCCTTTTGTCCTTTTAACTCAAACTAGATTGGGGGTCGTGGGTTTATTGCCAATAGTGCTGGGGGCCTGTTTTGTCTTTCCCTTCCCCGTTTTCTCTTACGGGGCTGTCCCCATATTATTGTATCCAGTAGTGTAATGCTGACTCGAAAGAGACAGGGTGCGACTAAGGAGGCTGACAAGGTACAATCTTGGCAAAGGACAATAGAGGATTTTGTGCCTGCTAGTCAAAATGTTCTGAAAGAGAAGGGGAGGAAGGTTTCTGGGGGGCGGCTACCTATTTTTCAGGGACCTTCTATATTGCCCCTTGCATTATCCCCAACTTATTCCAGTAGCTCCACTATGACAGATTTTGATGTGGTTTGCACTCAGACTTTGGCGGGAAGAGTGGCCCCTGGGCCTCAGTTAGTAACCAGACATAATTCTTTGACTGATGATCTAGCGAAGATTGTTATCACCCAGTTGACGACTATTACCAACTTATTAAAGAAGCAGGAGAAGCACTGGCTAATGGTCCATAAGCTCATACAGAAACTTAGGAGCTTAATCAGGAACCCCGAGATGCATTAAGACAAACCACTGGTGGCCCGGATTTTCCGGGTGGCCATTTACCACAGTTGCAGCCATCTAGTCCAATAGGAGCTGAGAGGGGGCTGGAGAGAGATTCAACGGCATTAAAAAGGATGTTTATTCAACCCTCAATTAGATTGGCAAAACAGCGAGGGTCAAATACCAATAGAAGTAGACATGAGACGCCAAGGCTGGTGCAGAAGGCTCTTTCTTTTCATATTAAGTCACTCCCATATGGCACTTCTCCGTCTTGGAGAACTAAGAAAGAGATTCAATCTCATTTATCCTCCATACTGCATGGCCCAATACCTATAGGACATATTGGCGGGGTTCGTCTAGGTGTCAAGGAAGGTGTCAATGATTGATTGTTTACTTTCATAACACCAAGTTAGTATTACATCTATTGGCACACATTCCCCTTTTTTTTCTTGGGGGGTTCAGATGGGGGAAGTGTTCAAGAATGGTAAGCCAGTTGCTCCCACTTCCCCTTTAGGAAGTAAGCCTCCCCTTCATGGGGAAAGTATCAGACAGCACAGGTCACAGGGTAGGCCTTGCCTTTTTAGTCCTGTTCTGGGGATAGGTGAGGCTGCCAAACTCCTTTCTCCAGGGGTGCAGAGCAGGATTACGCTACCTCCAATAAATGATAGATTGTTGAATATTTATTTTTATTTTCCAAATTTATACTCCACCCCTCCTGAAAACAGCTCGGGGCAGCTTCCAGCATATAAAATACATATAAAAACAAATATAAAAACAATTTTAAAACATCAAAAATACAATTTAAATATTTAAAACAGGGCCCCGGAATATTGCCCTGGAAACAGACAGTAATTCGAAGGTACATGCTAAAGGTGTTAAGGAAAAGGAGTTGGTGGTAGTGACATCAGCAAGATAATTGGTAGCACTTACAGAAGAAATAGGGAGCCTAGTTATGGAGGCTAATGAGAGTTTTCATCTAGAGTCTTTTGAAGCTGGAGACTCAGCGAGTGACTAATGGGAGTGATAATGTGCAGAGGGGTGTTGTTTGTAGATCTGCCTTGGAATCCCAAAGAGTTTTGGGAGATGTATCTACTTCGCCCCAGGTTGTTGACAGCGACTTTAATGTCCAGTTGACGGAAGAGCAGGGGGTTTCCTGGTTGTCGGTATTCCATGATCAAACTTCAGAGGGTCAGGGACATGATGGGCTATGACCTATGCAGAAGTAGGCAGAATTTTTTTCTGTCTGTTCCTGGAATGTCTCAGGGTGGTATGCACACAAAGATTGTGAGGATTTCGCTGTTTTTCTTAGGCAACACCAAGTCCTCCTGCAAGAGACCTGAGCTGTGGATAGTATCAAATTTGAGGGATATACAGCGATTTGTCTTCCAGCTAAGGTGGTAGCCCCTAGAGGAAGGGCGAGTGGTGAGTTGGCTTGTCTGGTAACAGATAAGATGGGGTTTAGAATTCTTGATGAGATCAGGTATCCGCCCTTCATGTTGGGGATTGTGCTTGGTTGGGGCCCAGTCAGTTATATATTTTTGGATGTCTATATACCCCCTGTTAATTCTGGCTCGTTTAATGATAAATTATGGACCAGCCTGGAACATGCCATCGGCGAGGTGGTCCTTGAACATCCGAAGGCCTTGTGTGTGCTGATGGGTGATTTCAATGCCAGGATTGGGCCGGGGGATAGAGCTTTGGCTCCATATATAGATGAGGTGGCTTTTGAGGCGCACATTGCACGGAAACGGGCAAGGGTCTCTAAGGACCAGAAACTTAATGCTTCTGGTATTAGGTTTGTGCAGATGGCTGTGGGGTTAAATCTCCTAATATTGAATGGTTCAGGTTAAGTAGACCCTATGGGAGAGTTTACTTTCCTGGGTAGTCAGGGTAGTAGTGTGGTGGACTATGCGCTAATTGCGGAAGAGGCCTTTAAATACATGACTAGTTTTGAGGTAGCAGCTTGTATATTATCAGATCACCTTCTGACTCTTGCTGCCCATGAACATCCGGGGGGTGGGGGGGAGGATGCCCCATTGGAACTGAGCAACTCCCCCTCTTTCACCTATCAAAGATGGAGCAGAAATAAGGCCCTGATGTGGGATTCCTTATTAGAATCAAGTGTCAGTTTGAACATCAGAAATTCTATAGCGGTAGGAGACCCTCAAGTTGAGGTAGTTGAGATTTATAACAGTCTGGTCTCCAACCTGAAGCAGCAGTTGTGTGTGGCTCCTAGGAGAAATTTAGTCTACAGATCCTCTTCTTGTTTCTCTCGAAGCTGATTTGATGATGCATGCCGCCGGGCCAGGCAGAGGGTAGATAAGATCTACAGGGAATACCGGGCAGGGATTTTTTCTTCTCTCCCAGTGCAGTATTTCTATCAAAAGAAACAATATAAGGATCTGGTTAGGCAGAAGAAAAGGTTGCATTATGATGCAAAGTGGCAGGACCTCCTGAGGGCAAGTAGTAATAATGATTCTAGAACCTTTTGACGTATTGTAAATTGAGCAACCGCGAGGGTGCATGTTGCCAGGCCCATACCAATTGCTCCCTCGAAGTGGGTTGAATTCATTGAGGCGTCTCAGATAGATACATCTAGGAGGATCAGCACCGAAGCAGTCAGTATGGGGTTTCAGGACCAGAGTCTTCCAGAGTGGCCACCAGTCTCTGAGTTTGAGGTGAGATCTATTGTTGAGATCTTTTGAAATGGGAAAGCCCCAGGCCCAGACTTGATTCAGGTGGAAGCCATTAAAGGAAATCTGGACTGGTGGCTTCCTACCTTAGCTAAATTGTTTACCAGTATTAACATCACAAGAATTTTACCCAAGGGTTGGACACAAGCCATAGTGGTGCCCATCTATAAGAAGGGCCAAAGAACAGACCCAGCCAATTATAGGCAAATTAGCCTGGTCAGTGTGATTGGCAAAATTTATGCCAAGTTTCTACTGGCCAGGCTCACGGATTGGATAACTCAACATCAGATATTACATCCAGAGCAGGTGGGGTTTCAAAAAGGTAGGTCCATGTTGGACCACTGTCTGGTACTCCACCATGTAGCTGAGAAATATCGAGCTGCCAACGGGAAGTTGTATGCCGCCTTCCTTGATTTGAAGGCAGCATTCGACTCGGTTGACAGATCTCTGTTATGGAAGAGGTTGTTCTCTCTTCATATTGATAAACAGTTATTCCTGTTAATTCAGGCCTTATATACGGATACCACTGTCAAGGTCAAAGTGGATTTGACCGGTCAGCTTTTGTCTGGCATTTTGGTCAAACAAGGGGTAAAGCAAGGTTGTGTGCTTGCACCAACCTTGTTTAACTTGTTTATAGATGACCTAGTACCTACGAGACAGGAGAGATTTTTTCTGCCAAAGATGGCTTCTAAGCCCATAGGGGCCCTTTTGTATGCGGACGACTTGGTCCTCTTGTCCCAGACTAGGGTGGGGCTGCTTAGGCAGCTTACAGCTTTTGCAGACTATTGCTGGGCCAATCAGCTTACGATCAACCACTCCAAGTCCAATATTTTGGCCTTAACTTGGGGAAGGCAGGTCCATAGATGGCAAGTGGGGGATCTATGCTTCCTCCAAGCAAAGACCTATAAATATTTGGGACTACACTGCACCTCCAATGGACGGTGGAATGGCCATATTAAGAAGGTGGAAGTGACGGCCAGGAGTTACATGTCTGAGATTTTGAAATTCTTTGCTGGGACAGGAAGGAAGAATCTGGAGATAGCTATCAAGGTATTTGAGATGAAGGTCAAACCATCTTTTCTGTACGGTGCTGAGCTATGGGCCCCTTTACTGGATAGGAACTTAAACTCTATCCAAACACAGTTTCTGAATGCTCTTATCAAACTCCCTAAGGGGACTGTGGCTGTGGCGGGAAGACTTGAGGCAGGTACCCGAGGTTGAACGGCAGTGGCCTGGGAGCAGGCGTCTCTCTATTGGCTTAGGGCAAGCAGGGTCCTCAGGGATATTTTGATTCATCTTATTTTTCTTGACACATTTGTCAATCCTTGGAGTCTGGTCGTTACCAAGTATTTGTCACATGTGGGACTCTCAGTGGCATACCTTGAGTCTAAAAATTCCACAGCTGCAAGGCGAGAGATTGGGTGATTTCAGACATTACGCAGTCTCAATTCACCACAGTGGATTCCCGGCGGGGGTGAACAGACTAACCACTCCCTGTGGTCAAGGAAAGCCCCGAACAGACATGACGGGACTGGAACCATGGCAGGGAATTGGACCACCAGACCACGGCCTGGGGCAGCACAACAGACATTATGCTGATCCTGGGCCGGGCTGTGGTCAAAGCACCCGGAAGGCGCCGAGGCGACTCGTCCCGGCTGCTGTCGTGTGCCCTTTAAATCTCCCTTCCCCGGTCTGTGTTGTTGTTGGTTGCCTGGCAGTGACTCTGCTTGCTTTGTCCCCGGCTGGGATTCATTGTCTTTGGTTCCGGACAGTGGTTGCTGTTCAGACATTACTTTTTTTTGTTTCCCGTTGGGAATCTCTTTGACCACGCTTTTGGAGATGGTCCAGGCTGGAGCTCCGGAAGCATGGTTGATTTTGACCTCATGTGGGTATTGACTGTGATGAACATCTGGCGGCTGCCGAACAGACATGCAGGCCACTTTGGCCCCGCCGCAGAATTGACCGCGATTCACTGTGGTTGAGCGTGATCTCATAACGTCTGAAATCACCCATTGTGTCTAGACTCAGAGAAATAGACATCCAGGAAGATCAGGCTCTGGTGGCAGGGTCTCATCATTTGGTTGGGTATAATTTATGGGCTCCCCAGTTGGGAACTATGGCCCATTATTTTGGTTCCACTGCCACGTTCAGGGGAAAAAAAATTTTTCTTTGTGCCAGAGTAAACGCACTGCCCACCAATGTACTACTAGGATGCTTCGCTGGGATCCCTTACGAGGAACACCTGTGTCCATATGATGCCATGACAACGGAATCCACGCATCATATATTGTTCGAATGTCATTTGTATGACTCTATTCAAGCAACCCTATTACAGTCCTTGATTGAGAGGTTCCCAGGTGTAACTGCTGTTCTTCTGACACAAATGGCTCTTGCAGATGTACATCCAGAGGTAACTTTGTGTGTTATTAAATTTTTAGTACTCGCTGTGGGGATGAGGAGCCACTTCTCAATTATAAAACTTTGACAAACTCTGGGTGAAAATTAAAATTTATAATGAAGTGGGGTTTTTTTACAAACATTTTTCTTTATGCAGTTGCATTAATTAAGGTTTCAATAAAGACAGAGGTTTTGTTGGTTAGCGTGTGTTACTGTTTTATATGGGATACCCTTGGTTCAAATCAGATAGAGATTTGCTGAGAATTTTGTTATGATCTGCCGTATGTCTAATTGTTGCTAGGGTTTTTAACTGTTTTAATTTACTTTGTGTTCCTTTTCTATGTATGTGAAAATGACCTACAGTCACGTCGTAATAAATTTGATTTGATTTGATTTGATATTTTCACACACCATCTGATCTCATAAAAAAAATGTGTCTAGCATCTAGGTTCTATTGTTTACATTGTTTGGGGATCTATTCCCAATCAAAAAATATTGTTTTTACTGCATAATGATCTGAGATGATTTGGGGATGATCTGTGATTGACAACAGTTTTGGATATTATTCTTATGTGTCAAGCAGTAATCTATTCTAGAGTAGGAATCATTAGGTATAGAGTAGAACATATAGGGTATTTTTAGACGTTATAATACCACGGTCAACCACAGTGAACCCCCTGGGGTGGCCACGGTACCGTAACGTCTGAAATTACCCAAGGAGATTCCCGCCAGATGTTCACCATGGTGAACCTCCGGTAGGAATCTCATTAACTGCAGTTCTGGACCTCTGGCCACCCGGTGGTCCAGAACCGTGGTTAGCTGGACCACGATGTGGAATCGGCCAAAAGTAACGTCTGTTATGTTGGCCGATTCCACATCGTGGTCCAGACCACGATGCGGGATCGGACACAGCGGCTGGATTGGCCACTGCGCCCACCCATCTCCCGAGGGCGGGCAGCTGGGGGAGCAGGGTTGTGTGGCCGCACATCTCGCCGCACAGCCCTGCCCCCTCCCCGACCCCCTGTAGAAATCAGGCTGGCACGTCTAAAGGATGGCCGGACTGATTCCTGTCTGGGATCTGAAATGGCTCCTGGACCGTGGTGATAGTCATGAATTGTGGGATTTAAAAGTCTCCATGTATCAGTGAGACCATGTTGGGTAAGTAGTGCACTAAGTTTTTGTTCAGTGTATTTTCTTTTGTTGTGTGGGCCAGATCTGTCTAATTCTGTTATTTTACTATTGTACTATTTGTGTCTCCTTGAATTGGTAATTTCCCTTCCCTTTATATATTTGTAATTGTAATTTATTGTTAACAGCACGGGCTTTCACCATGGCCAAAGCTTTAAAACAATACAGCAGTATAAAAGATACAAATATCCTTAACCAAAGCTATACATATAGTCCTATAAACCTACATAGCCAATCGGCGTCCATCCCAATCTAAAAATCAGCTACCAATAAAATATATAAAATAAACGAGAGAGTGAGCAGAGGACATAGTGTCCTCAACATAATCAAATAAACAGGACCAAATATAAGGACTGTTACAATCTATCACCTTTTATAGTCCATCCATTTAACTGTTTAACGTTGCCAAAGATCTCTTAATTCTTGCTCTCACCATCGTTCTTTTTTTCCCTGCAAGTCCAACGAACGATGCCACCGCATTTAGATCTTCCCTTACAGATAAATTGAGAAGTAATTTATAAGCATTTCCCCCCTCTAATTCCCAAACCTTATTTATAAGTGGGAATAGCCAAGTATCTCTTAAACTTTGATAATAAGGGCATCATAATACAAAGTGCTCCACAGTTTCAACCTCTCTCAGGCTGCAGGTACAGTAACGTAACTCATAGTTAATATTAGCATATCTTCCTTCTATACTGCAGTCTGTATTAATTGAAATCTTAAGAGGGTATAATTTCTCCTCAAAGTTTTGTTAGATAATTTATCAAGATAACACTCAAAGGAGAAATTGCTTTTCAACTGGCCCAACCATGGTGACACCT
The DNA here is from genome assembly GCA_003113815.1 of Sphenodon punctatus. Classification (NCBI taxonomy): domain Eukaryota; kingdom Metazoa; phylum Chordata; class Lepidosauria; order Sphenodontia; family Sphenodontidae; genus Sphenodon; species Sphenodon punctatus. The sequence goes on from QEPC01001773.1 coordinate 503,016, forward strand.
TCCATTGGTGTACTGCTGCAAGATCTTCTTGTATAGCGATATCTTTTAGTCTAAGGCATATCATTTCCTTAATAGCAGGGAAAGATTTCTGCCCCCCCCCAAGAAAATTCCTATATAAATAAATAAATAATAATAATAATAATAATAATAATAAAAAAAATATTTTTTAAGAGATAGATTAAATAATTCAGCCAGGAGTAGACTCTCACCCCTGTGTGTTCTAGTTCTTCCATTAAACATTGTGCTGGAAGCGCATTTTCTTGTTGACATAACAATTTCAGCCATAATCTTATAAAGACAAGCATCCCGAAATATGCTATAGAAAATGTGCCAGTCTCTGCACTCACAACTGCTCCTGGGACACTATTCCCTACCTTTAATAAATGGCGCAAGAACTGGTTCTGAACCCTTTCTAATTCTATGACATTAGGAAAAGGAACTATTTCTAAGCCGAAGAGAGCCATGGAATGAATCTTCAGCTGAAAGGTTTGTAAAAGGGTAGAGATTGGGACATCTCTTGAGATGTTAGCAACCCGCAAGATACTGCGAGCAGATCTCGTTGCCATACATGTTCTGGTTTTAATATGGTCACTCCAAGTACTTCTATTAAAGAAGATAACGCCTAAATAGGTGAAAGATTTTACCATCTCAAAACTCTTCTCCTTTATCTTCCACTTCATTGCAGATGGTTTGCCTCCCACAACCATAATATTTGATTAACCAAAGCAAAAAACTTAAGTTTAAAAATAAACTTAAATGTACAAGAGTTTTCTTAAAATACACACACAAAAACAATTCAGT
>QEPC01001773.1:503916-520340 GCA_003113815.1 Sphenodon punctatus
GACTTCTGTATTAAAATCAGAAGTTGATGCCCCACATCATTAATAACCTTATTCCTTGACTGCCTGCTTGGGATCATGGATGCAGTATCTAACAGTTCAACTTGATCTTCTTAATTTCCTGCCCCTATCCGGGCATTCCAATCACCCAGCAATATTATGCAGGCCCGAGGAAATTGTTCTCCCAACACGCCTACTTCATGTTCTAGAATAGACCAGATATCCTCCTTATAATAAGGAAAAGAGGATGGTGGAATATTATATATTGACCCTGTTTGGTTGAATCTAATAGCCCTACTTGGGATTCTGATCTCATAGATAATAAGGGATGATACAAATAGGCTCGAAATTCAGCAACCATGGTTGCCAATCCACCAGACATACGACCCTTCCCCCCCTTTTTCTGCCCTTCATGGGACTCTATCCTAAATTTATTTAGACTAACATTTTTTTCCTTCCTCATCCATGTTTCCTGTAAACATACCAAATCAAACTTATCTAAAAGCTCTGCCCAATCTTTATCAGGCAGTTTTGATTTAAGACCTGCAATATTCCATGATGCTACACGTATTAAGCCACCAGGCGATTCCATTGCCCTATAATCATCTAACTGGATTTCCAAGATCTCATTTTCTGGTCGATCTCCTATTATCTCCCCAGGTTCTCCTTTAATCTGAGGTCAGCTGAGACTATGTCCCAACTCCACTTGCAAGTGACTCGAGTTAACTATTACAACATTATTTCCTAAGCTTCCATTCTGCTTCTGCGTGTTGATCTGTACCACCCCATCTTTTTGCTGATCATCAGTTTGTTGTATCTTTATTCCCAGAGTAATTGTTCTTCCAGGAGGGGTCCCTTCTTCTGTAGGGTCTAGGTAACGGGCTGCAGTGATAATCTCTAAATTATGTTCTGGCTTATAGGGGGATGATGCTCTAACCAATTCTGGAGCTTTATAATCTATCTCTTCGACTTGTAAGTTTCCTCTGAAGTGATCTAATCTCTGAAGCATAATCTCTTGGTCAATTGGGGACAAACTTTTAAATATATTATGGGCTGAAGATATATCTTTTGACCCCATGTCGCCCAGCAAAAAAACTCCAATTGCATTTGCAAGATTTTGCTTTTTAATAGCGATACTTGAGTTTGCCTTGGTTTCAATTACATTTGAGCCCAGTACCATTAACTGTCAATGCCTAGCACAAGGGGGGGCTGACAACCCACTACAAAATCCATAAAATCCTCTTCTCTACATTCCCCCCTATCATCTATGCTAACTTGAATAGATTTATTAGCGCCATTTCTAGTAGGCCTGCTCTTGCATACTTCTGCTATTTGCCCCAGATCTTTATCTCCATACGTCTTCTTGCTTATATCTTTCCTGGTATTTCCAGCCAATTCCTCTTGTATCAATTGCTGCTCATCCTGCACTTTAGGTGGGGAAGGTAAACTAAAACTCCTTGCTCCTAATGGAACAGAATTGGGGGAGGAAAGAGCATATTCCTGACTTGGAGCATATTCATTCGTTTGTTGAACAATCCTCTTATAATATACCACCCTGCCAATGGATACTCCTCTACTTTTCAGATATCTCCTGGCTTGAAAAATATCTCTTACTAATTCTGTTGTTGCAAAATATACTTTCAGGCAAAACCCCCGATTTCGTTGCGAAAGGTGCTCCACTTTTCCGATATTCCCTGATCTTATATCTTTATCAAGCAGATAGGATAAATTATATGAAATATCTGTAATGGTTTCCCAGGCGGGAATATTTCCATTATAGTTTGGCCCTATCTTAAAATAAACTGCGTTTCCCACCACCTTCATAACCTGAGAGGTAATAGCTTGTTTTTGACTGTGGGAAAACGTTTTATTCCTATCAAGCTTTACCCTTAAGGGATTCCTTAAGTCCCTATTTAAATCCGGCACATCTTTAATGGGTTCTGTGTCTTTCACATTTTCTGCTACAACACGATCCAGTTTGACAAAAATCTCTCTCAGCTGCTCTCTAACTCTAGTCAAAGAAACCCCCAATTCAGAAATACTAGAAAATAATGAAGCCACCGTCCTAGCTATCAATTTAGTCTGACATATCAGGGATTCTTTTATTACTGCTTCCTGATTATTTTCCATATTACCGGCTATAAGCAGTGGATTTTGACTGCCAGCATTCCCGGTTAAGTCTGATAAGCTTCCATCTTCATTAATCAAACATTCAAACCTATTTTACAGAAGAAAGGATTCCTCCCTTATCTCACAATTTTGATCATGCCTCCTGCATTTTGAGGGAAGGCCTGGAAAGGGACTGCCTGCCTCTCTTCCTCTCCATTACATCACAAAATACTCGCTTGTCAGTTGCCTGCAATCTGTAATGACTCTGAGGCTCACTTCTGACCCGCTCTCTGTCTTACTCTCTGCCAACATAGGTGAATTGCAGAGCTTTTAAGCAGGTAGCCGGCCCACGCAGCCAGCCACACCAGCAGACCTCCAGGAGGGAGCCCAACTCCACCTGGGACTCCTTACACAGTTCCTCTGGGGGGACTCTCTGGGGGCTACTAAACTGAGTTCGAGTAGCACACACAAAAGTCCAAAAAACCAAAAATAAAACAACGTCCCTGCTCACTCACCAGCTGCCTACAATCTGTAACAACTCCAAGGCTCACTCCTGGGCAGCTCTCTATCTCACTCTCTCAGATACTGCAGCTCCTAGGTCAGCTGGTCCACTCTGGCTGGGTCTTTACTCACACCTGCTGTTCAGTCAGAGAAGCGTCCTCCAGCACCGAATATCTGTCACAGATCAATGTCCACCCGACTCTGCCGCCACCACCAGTCTAGCTGCTCTCAGTTACTGGGACCAATGGGCTCCCTTCGCCCCAGAGAAGGACAGCACAGCTGCAGGGCTCTGGAAATGCAGCTTGGTGCTGCTAGGAACTACCAGGGTGCCCAATCCAGTCCTGCGCGGCCCGAAGTGAGCGGAGGCCCCAGGCAGGATGGAATCCAACGGCTGGAGTGCCTCCCCTCCATGAGGTGCCTGAGTCCCGCGCTCCTCCACACTGCTGTGTTAGCACCGCCGCTGCCTCCCCCTCTGGAACAGCCGAATCTGGTCAATTACCTCGCCCCAGGACTAGGATCTAAGAATTTTTGGATCAGTTTACTAATAGGGAGAGCCAGCGAGTTTGCATCTCAGATCACTGCTCTTTAATACTGATATTCTACTTGATTCACTTACCTGCCTGCCTGCGAGCCTGTTGCTGGGCCGTTTCCAGCCTGCGGCTGAAGAGGAGGGGGTTCACGGGTGCCGCCGCTGTTTACTCCGCTCCGCTGCCATCTGCGGAGAGAAAGACTACTGTGAGTGCCGGGGGGCGGGAGAGAGCACAGAAGCCAGTAGCGAGGGCCAGCTTGTCCCCTCCCTCACCCAGAAGTAGCCGGGGCTTAAAGCCCAGCGGCCGGCACTTTGGGGAACTTCGGGGCTGCAGGGGCAGTAGGGGATATTTTGGTGGGGTTTTTTGTTCAGGGCTAGGGAGGAGGGTGGGGGGTGTAGGTGGGGTGGTTAGAGGGGGGNGGTGTCCCATTGACTGACCTTGGTGGCAGCAGGGGGAGCATTGGGAGGGTTACTGGTTGGGGGTGGTGGAGTCCGACCCCTGTGAGAGAGGGAAGTCGGGCGGTGGGGGGGGTATGGTCCCTAACGGCCCCTGGTGGCAGCAGGATCGCCGGGGAGGGGAAGGCCACAGGGCGAGCAGCCAGGTTTGCGGGGCCAGGATCTGGTGGACGGAGGGGAGGGGCACACCCTGGCTATTGGGGTGGTTCTGGGGCAAGGATGGCGTGCGGTCCTAGGGGACCGAGGTACCTGAGGGAGGTGCAGGTTGCCATCCCCCCACTGAGGGAGAGGGAGGAGCCGGGTCCAAGGTCCACACATGGGGGGCTGTTGCTGCTAAATGCCCCTTCCTGTCTGGCAGCATCCCTTACCGCTCTAGCAGAGCTGGCCTCGGGGGTGGTGGTGGGCTCCTCTAGGACCTTGGTTCTGGGGCACTTCAACATCCATGCCAATGTCGGCCTTGTTGGGGCAGAGCGAGAATTCATGGCTGCCATGGCAACCGTGGATTTGCCCCAGGAGGTTATCTTCCCGACCCACGTGGGGGGGGGGGGGCACACCCTCGACCTGATCTTTGGTTCTGGAGGGATGGGAGGGGAAGCAGGGGAGCTCCAAGGCCAAGCGATAAGGCCACAGGCCGCAACATGGCATGGCAAAGGAGTGAGGCATGGGGTGCAGACCCAGCACAGCTGCTGGAACCAATCGCACATACAGGACAGCCTACACACTAATCAGGGTGGCGAGGACAACAGGTGGGAGGTGATGACAGCAGGAATACAGCTGCTGCATGCACGCCTGGGCACTGGCTGGACTATGCGCCAGGCCCCGTGCAGGGACCGCAGGTGTGCTCACTGCTGCCCCACCCCAGTTGCCCTGCAGGAGCCGGGCCAGCTGGCCTGGGGGGGACCAGAGGTGACCCGGGCCCCCCTGCCCAGTCGCGACCTGGAGGTGGGGCCACACATGCCCCAACCTGTAACGGGTGCGGCTCCCACCCATCCGGGACACCGTTCACCATGGAGCTGGGACAGCTGGGTGCCTGCAGGATGCACCTCGCAGTCTGCGCAGAGTGGTACCGCTCACACACCGACCTCTTGCGCATCCAGACCGCAGAGGTGCATCTGGCTGCCTGGCTGTGGGTGTGCATGGCCAGGAGCACTGCTACAGCCTGGAGAGCCCACCACGGGTGCAGGCGCTCCCTGTTCCTGCTCAGGGCACAGAGGGTGTTTGGAGTGGCCCGACAGGCCCTCCTCCGTGCCCGGGAGTGTGCTGCTGCGCTCCGCGAGGCAGCCACCCAGCTTCAGGGCCAGAGGGAGACCATGGGTTGCGCTGCCCAGTTTGCTATGTCCATTGCCCAGTGGTTATGGGTCATGGAGCGTGCACAGGGGTGGTGGTCCACGGCGCTGGCTCAGTGGGATGAGGCTGCCTGGAGAGCGCACTTTCGGATGGACAGGCGCAGCCTCCTGTGACTCACGGAGCTGCTAACGCCCTGGCTGGAGCAGCAGCACACCCCCATGCGGGCCCCCATTCCCATGGTCCAGCGGGTGGCCCTCGAGGTCTGGGCCCTTGCAACACCCGACTCCTGCCCGTCCGTCTCGCAGCACTTTGGTGTCGGGGTGAGCACCGTCGCGGGACGTCTGCGAGGCAATGGAGGGTGTCCTCCTGGACCGAGCAATCCAACTGGTGGACCAGGAGGCTGTGATGGGCGACTTCGCAGCTGGAGGGTTCCCCAACTGCATGGGTGTGGTGGATGGAACCCACATTGAAATCCTCGTCCCATCCGATGGGGAGGCCGTGGAATATGTCAACCGACATGAATACCACTCCCTGCAGCTGCAAGCGGTCGTGGACCACTGGGGATGGTTCATAGACATATACATGGGCCACTCCAGGCGCAGCCACGATGCCAGGATCATGACCATCTCTCCCTTCTATGCCCGGATGTACCGTGGGGACTTTGCGGACATGGGGATGACCCGGATCGAAGGGGTGCTGATGCCCCCCTGAATCCTAGGGGACTCGGCCTATCTCCTCACCTGGTGGCTGATAAAGGCCTGTGGAGGCGCTGTACAATACCCGCCTGTGTGCAAGCAGGACCGTGGTCGAGAGGGCCTTCGGGGCCCTCAAGCAGCGCTGGAGGTGCCTCACGGGCTTCCTGGACTACACGGTGGGGACCTCGGCCCTTGTGATTGGGGCCTGCTGTGTGCTGCACAACGTGTGCAAGACCGATGGGGCTGCCCTCGAGTACCCTGTGCCCTGGCCCCTTCCCTCTCTATGTGAACGCTGAGAACCCATGGGTGTACCGGTACGCAAAGCGCATCCGTGCAGCCCTGGGCAGGCACATCAGCCGGGAGGCCACAGCGTAAGGCCACGCACCACCGTACTCACCATCCCGGGGCCCCCACCAGCACTCATGGCCGTCCCTAGACACCCACCCGCCCCCAGCCCCGGGCTCATGAACAGAGACAGGACTGCGACTGTGGTGCCCACAGTTCACACCACCACCACCACCTACCTCCCAGTGCCGTTCCCAACCCCCAGGCTGCTCACCTCCTTCCCCCACATCTCTGGGGCCTCCCTCTCGGCCACCCTATGACTGCCGTGGAGCTCTGGGAGCTCCCCCCCCCCGCTGTCAATGTCCCTGACAGTACCCTGGGGCGCCTCAGTGTCCTGAGGGGCAGGCATTGTTGGGAGGGCGGGTGGACCCGGGGCCGGATGGCCCCCCCTGGGCGGCTTCTCCCTCCGGAGGCCTACAGGGACCAGTAGGCAGATGCGCGGGCCCAGCAGGCATGCCGGTGGCTGGGGCGGTGGCAGAGGCGGTGGGGGCGCCGAGGGGCACAGCCTTAGGGGCTGGGGCAGGCAGGTTGCCCAGCGGGGTGGTGGCCATCACCTAGGTGCTCATGGTCCCTGCGTGCAGGAGCAGCGAGTTGCCAGTGTCATGGGACCAGTCCATCTTGGCAGAGTGCTCCCTCACCATCCGGTCGATGGCCTGTTCCAGCCGCTCAAATGCCTCCACCTGCCTGCTGTGCTCCCAGCACCCCCACCTTCATTCAAGGCGCACCTCCACCTGCAGCCTCCAGTCCCTGGCCTCCGCTTGCTGCACGGCCCCTTCGGTGTCCGCCTCCATGCGGTCGATGGCCGCTATCATCTGCTCGCCCTGCTCGGTGGTGCTGCGGACTATGTCCTCCGCCTGCTCCTTCCTCTGGTGCTGTGCCCGGTGCTCCCTCATCTGCTGCACTGGGAGCACGGGGCCAGCTTTCTGGAACCTGGTGGGTTGCCCTTGTGGGGTGCAAAGCACAGGTTGGTTAGGTGGCACAGGCTCACGCCCCCATCCCGTAACGCAGCTGGGGGGTCCTGCCCCCCTTCGGGTGGCTGGCAGGTGCTCTCCCCTGGCGGCCCCTGCATCCGGGCCCCCTCTCCCCTGCACCGTGAGGGCTGGGTCCCCCTGACCGGCCTCCCCTGGCCCCTTTGCCCCCACTCCTTGGGAGGCCTCACCTGGGACCTCTGGCTGCTTGTCACTGTCCCCCTCGCCTGCCTGTCCTGGGTGCTGGGGCATGCTGTGACCTGTGAAAATATGGGATGGTTGGGGTGGGGATAGGCAGACCGTGTCCCCCTGTGGCCCCCTGGTCCCCTTTTCATGGTCTGAGGTGTGCCCTCCTTTCCCCTCTCGGCCCGTCCCACCCGCTTGCTTACCCTCGGTGTTGGTGTCTGATTCCTCTGATGCTGGCCCCTCTGTGTTGCTGCGGTCCCCCTGTGTCCCAGGCTGGGTGCGACCTGTGTGGTGGCCTCAGATCCCCCTGAGTCCAACATTGGGTGGGGGCTCTCAGGACTGGTGCACGAGGGGGCCTGGCAGCCCCCGAGGTCCTGGAGCATTGCTCTTGGGGGGCGGGGCCCCTGGAGCCGGTGCCTTCTCACAGGGTGGTGAGGGGAGGGGGTACCTCGGCCCATTCACTGCCCTGGACCACTGCGTTCCCCACAAGGCATGGGGTGACAATGGAGCCCTTCATGTGCAGGATGCAGTCCAGGGCGTCATAGTAGGGGGCAGTCCGGGCTCCGTGGCCATACCGCCGGTTGTTGTCCTTAATGGCCTTGTACCCCCTCTTGAGCTCCTTGACCTTGGAGCAGCATTGGGCCACTGTCTTGTGGTCCCCCACTGCCTCCATGTCCCGCATGATCTCCTGAAACATGTGCTCATTCCGCTAGTTGACCGCTAGCTCCAGCTGGTGCTCCAGGGTCCCCCAGATCCTGATGAAGTTCTGGGTTTCCCTGTGCCCCCATTTCCCCCCTCGGTGGTACAGCCATCTCCCACGTGGGCCCTCCTGGTCCTCCTCTGCATGCCCTCTGCCCGTCTCCTCCGGGGGCTCGGGCTCCCGGGCCCGTTTCCGTGTCTGTGGGTCGTAAGGGGGGGGGGCGGTTGGTTGCCGGGTTGCCTCATCCCTGCGGCTATCCCCGTTTCCCCCCTCCTGCTGCCTCCCCGGTGTCCCTGTGCTGCTGGGGGGGGGGCGGCAGGGGCACCAGGTGTGCCCCCTCACACCCCCTACCCGTTTCCAGGGTGCCTCCTCCCCCGGTCCGGTTGTCGTCTCCGGGGCTGCTGCTGCTACTGCTGCTGCTGCTCTCCTTCCACCGCCTTCATCTGCAGCATGACCAACTCCTCTGCCTGCGCCTCCTCCTCCCTTGCTCACTCTCCCTCCGCTCTCCTCTCCCTCCACCACCTCGCTCCATTCCGCCATGTCCCCCTGCTGCTGTGTACCCTTTAAATCTCCCTCCCCAGCCTGTGTTGTTGCTCGTTGCCTGGCAGTGACACTGCGTGCTTTGTCCTCAGCTGGGAATCGTTTTGCTTGATTCTGACTGGTGGTTGCCATTCAGATGTTACGTTTTGTTGTTTTCCGGTGGGAATTGCTTTGACCACCCTTTCGGAGATGGTCCGGGCCGGAGCTCCGGAAGTGTGGTTAATTTTGTCCCCTGCTGGGGATTGTCTGTGGTGAACATCTGGCACCCGGAAAACAGACGTTCAGGGCCCTTTGGTCCCGCTGCAGGGTTGTGTGTGGTTCACTGTGGTTGACTGTGATCTCGTAACATCTGAAAACACCCTTATACTTTTTATTATAATTTTAACTTATTCAACTCTTTATATTGCATATATACTATTAAGAATTTTACTTGTTTTGTTTGGGTGTCTAACTTAATTAATTTAACTAACAGTAGCAACTATCTGTCTCACCGGAGTAGTGGTTTTTTTTGTTGTTGTTTCCCCCCCCCCTCTTCTTTCCTCTATGCGTTCTACAAACACTTTGATTATATAACAGAGATTTTTTCAACTTAAGGATGCTGTCAAGATGTTTTGCTGGTATCTTTTCAACTGTTATTGAGCTCAGATCTTGATTGTGAGTCTCGCAGTCTTAGGTTTGCTTGCAGAAAGGTCTCTAGCTGCTCCAGCTTCAAAAATATTTATTTTCTCCCTTTGTGCATCAAGTCAAACTTGGCTGGGTGCTCAATTCTTGATTTAAGCCCTTATGCATAGAGGGGGCCCACATGTTTGTGCCAAACCTTCCACTGGCTCCAGGTTTCAGCCACCATGTCACTTAATATTTTTATTTTCATGCCACCCGAGGATCTATCAAGTCTCAGGATCTGTTCTTTTTAATTAAATTTATAAAATCTCACTATTATGGCTCTAGGTAGGGCATCTGCTGCTGGTATAGGTCAAAGGGACCTATGTGCCCTCTCTATTTCAGTCACGTGGAGCTGCACCTCCTCCGGGAACATCTTCTGGAGCACAGTATGGATAAATGCCCTGACATTTTGTCCCTCAGCCCCTTCTTTTATGCCTAGGAACTGGAGGTTTTTTCTTCTCCTGTTCTCTAGGTCTGCACATTCATCTGCCAACTCCTGTATTTTTTTATTTATCTGTGTCATTTTGGAATCAGTCTCCAACTCTCTGTGTTCTACATTTACCATCCTCTCTTCAGTATTATCCATGCGACCAGCCAAGTTTTCAACCTTTTTATTTACTAAGGTAGTATGCATTTTGCCAAACTCTCTCATCATTTGTTCTTTCATTTCTTTTAATGTTTGAGTTACCTCACTCTCGCTGTTGACTCTCCCTCACGGCCGTGAATTTAGTGTGCTCACCACCATTATTGTTGTTTCTGCAGGTGCAGCCTCCCGGATCCTTTGGGACCTGCTATAATATTATGCAGGGTTTCCTTTGTGAGTTGTCAGTCTTTTTCTGTCTTTTCTGGAGTTGCCCATTATGAGTGCGATCCAGCTAACAAAGAACGCCAGCGGAAAGGCAAAGCAACACAAGTGCTAGAAAAAAAAACAGCGGGGTAGCCAATGAGAGAGCCAAAAGCAGGACGCAAGTGGAGAACAGCACATGGGGTACATGGGACATGGGAATAGCAGAAAGACACGCCTGCAGCAATGGATGACACGCCCCCTGTACCGGATGACAGAGAAGAAGCAGTGCAATGGGTGGGCAAGACCCCATTGCAGCATTCCCACAAAGGGCGGCTACAATGCAAAGTGCAAGCAGAGGCACCACCGCATCCCCCAACGCTGGCAGGTGTACACACAGCAACAATGGAAGAATGCTACTGATCTGATCAGTAGCAGCAGTAGCGCCATGGTGCGGGTCAGCACCAGATAAAAACAAACCCACGGACCCGGTCAAGGGCAACAGCAGGCAGGTCTGGCAGAGGCCAAAAGAGAATAATCAGGAGGAGAAGATGAGAGGGGATGGAAAGGAGCCCAGTGGATGAGAGAGAGCCACTAAGAAATGGGTGGCACCGGAGGGAAGGTGAGGGCAGGAAAGGGGAAGGAGGGGAAAGAAAAAGGGCGAGACAGCGGCATGAAAGAATGAGGAGAGGAGGTGCAGGAAGGGGGGGGGAAGGCAGGGAGGCAATGGTCCCCAAAGAAAAGGGAGTGAAGAGGGAAAAAGAGAAGGCTCAGTAGGAGGGGAAGGCAGAACGGATTGGTGGAAGAGGACAGCCGTTTGCCAGTAAAAGGGGCACTGCGAGAACACATACTGGAGAACCCCGAAAACCATTGCAAAGGGAGGCAACAGCACAGAGGAGCACCAGTCAGAGGAATAGGGGGGACTACAGGACAGAGGGCGGGGAAGGGGCGACAAGGCAGGAATGGGAGCAGCAAATGGCCGAAGGGGATAGCCAAAAGAATGCCACATACACAGACTGGTAGGGATGTGCAAATGTGGTTCGGAAGATCGGAGTTCAGACTGAACTCGGTCTGTTCAGACAACCGAATCAAACTTTTGAACCAAACCTGAACCGACCTCGATCCGAACTTGAAAATGACTGAACAGTTTGGCCACATTCGGGTGCGTTCGGATGAGTTCAGGTGGGAAAAACATGACTGGAAGGCCCAGGGAGGGGGAAGCAGCTGAGGAGCAGACTTCCAGGCACCAGGGGTGGAGAGGCTTGGAGTAGCAGCCATCCTGCCCAATCAATAGCTCTTTTCTCATCAGACCACTGGCTTGGCAGTCTGTGATTGGACATGAGGGATGGGGGTGGGCTAGCTGCACAGAGTCAATTAGACTTGTGGTGAGGTGGGCGCAGCAAGTAACAAAAGTCATTGCCCTCCCCCCTTCCAACACCTTCTGAGCTAGCCACTGTTCCTGACAGCAGGCGTTTTCAGAAGGCTCCCTCTCCCAGCAGATTTTGTTCCTTCCTATTCCTAATCCATTGCCATCCTCCTCCTATTTTACCCATCCCAAACATTTACCTCCCTAGTATCATTTATTTTGATTAGATTAGATAGATTTAGGCGTTATTTTTATTTTTTACCCATCCCTGTGTTCTTTTTCCCTATTCCCTACCCTCCATTGAATCCTCCCCTCCTCCCTTTATATATTCCATCCCTGATTCCCTTCCCCTGTTTTTGGATTTATTTAGAGTAGGATTAGATTGATTTAGGTTTCATTTCAGTTTTGTACCCCTCCCTGTGTTGTTTGTTGTGAGCTGTCTGTCTGTGCCTTCCCCCCTCCCCCTGAATCCCTGTGTAAGATAGATAGATAGATAGATAGATGTAGGAGTTAGCTTAGTGATAGATAGAGATAGTGTAGTAGTGATTCAGGTTTATAGTGTGCTTGTAGGACTAGGCCTTTGTAGATATTAGATTTAGTAACATAGAGTTTAGAATAGTTAATAGCAGTTACTAGAGTTAGTGTAGATATATATAATATTAGATTAAAAATTTGAAAATATATATATATATATATATATAAAACTTTAAGTGCATTCTTTGGGTTGGAAGACATGGAGAAGGGAAGCAGGAGAGGCCGGTCTGCTGCCCGTAAGGCAGGCAATGGGGCACGTGGCAAAGGTGGCAGGGGCCATGCCAGAGGAGTGGCAGCAGGCAGCAGCAGCAGCCAGAACCCATCACCACGCCCCAAGCTTTGCCGGCCTGATTTTGGGAGACAGGCTTCAGAGGCTCCCCGCAGTGGCACTAGTCTGGGGGTGGTTCGGCGGAGCCTTCTGCCAGCGTCCTCCACTGCCACACAGGGGACTGGAAGGCCTGCAGGACATGAGGCTGCGGCTGTCTCTGCTGCTGGAGCAGGTGCTTCGATTGTTCCTCCAGGGCCACCAATGTCCCCCATTGTTGAGGCGATCCCCAGCAGTCCAGGGCTGGTGGATCCCACCCTGGCTGCTAGAGGCAGGGCCCGATCCCTGGGCAATGGCAGCAGGGAGAGGAGTAGCAGCAGCAGTAGCAGCTATAGGGACCACAGGGAGAGTGGCAGCAGCGTGGTGGGCAGTCAAGCCTCAGGGTCCCAGTACTCCCCTTCACGGGACATCACCGTGATCGAGGACAGTGAGGCAGAGGCAAACACTAGTCCTGCAGAGGAAATGTCTGGAGCTGAGGCGATGGGTGTCTCTCCCAGAGCTGTGTCGCCACCAAGGTCTGCCCCTCCCAGCAGCACTGGCAGCAGCAGTGCATCACCCAGGCTGGGCCAGAAGGCAGGAGGGAAAAATCCTCTGTCTGGGCACATTTCAAGCTGGTGCAGGCGGATGATCCGAGGGAGGTGCAGTGCACTGTGTGCAATAAGGTGGTGAAGCATGGGCAAGTGCTCACCAACCTTGAGACAACTGCCATGGCGAGGCACCTCAAGGCATGCCACAACGCTCTGCTGCTAAGTGGGCAGGCAGGGGCAGTGGATGGCAGCGGGTTCCCAACTGCAGCGGCCAGTCGTCCACCTCCTTCAGCGGGCAAGCACCAACAGCTGCCACTAGCAGTGGGAGTAGTATCATTGTTAGGGGGGAGCAGCAAAAGCAGCAGCGTCAGTCCACCATGGAGGAGCTGGGTTGGGGGCAGCTGCCAAGTGCATTGGCAGCTGGAGGGCAGAGTGGCTTTCAAGGGAAAGTCATGCGCCTGTTGGGCAAAATGATCGTGCTCGATGGGCAGCCAATCTCCATGGTACAGGACATGGGCTTTAGGCAGCTGATTGAGTTCCTGCCCCCCCAGTTTAAGCTGCCATCGTGCACCACCCTGAGTTGTCAGGTGGTGCCAGAGCTGTACAGGGCTTTGAAGGAGCGGGTGAGGGAGCAGCTGGCTGGGGGTGCCACCATACACGTCACCACCAACCCGTGGTCCAGTTGAAATGCGCAGCATGCATACCTGGCGGTGATGGCGCACTGGTGGCAGGACCCAGAGGCATCATTTGCCAGTGGCAGGAGGGGTCCTGAAACAGGGTGGGCCCTGCTTCAGGCAGGTGGGCCCTGCTTCAGGCAGAAGTCATGGATGGCCCCCACACTGCTAGGAACATTGAGGCAGCCCTGACCACCATGGTGAGGGAGTGGGTCACGCCGGGTGCACCCTTCACCAAGGGGCGTGTGGTGACAGACAACGGAACAAATATACTGAGGGTCGTCCGCGAGGGGGGCTTCACCAGGATCCCTTGCGCCGCACACACCCTCCATCTTGTGGTCAGGGACGCTCTGAGCTTGGGGGAGAAGGGGATTGGGGCAGGCACCCTTAGCTCCCTGATTGAGCGGGGGAGGAAGCTGTCTGGGTTGTTTACCCAGCGTGTGAAGGGCAGCAACCTCGTCCGGGCAAAGCAGGCCGAGCAAGGCTCCCTAGTGCACCAGCTGGTTCAGGATGTCTCCACATAGTGTAATTCCACCTTCTTGATGCTCGAGTGGCTTCTTGAGCAGAAAGCCGCCTTGCATCAGGTTCAACTGGTGATGGACAGCGGGGCACCTCCAGGGAACGATGGGGCGGAATGGAAGATCCTGGCTCACACAGTCTTCGTACTCGGACTGTTCCTGGCTGTGATGGAGACCGTGAGTAGCTCCACCGCCACCCTCAACCAGGTGACCCCTCTGGTCCGGTCTCCACAGGAGGCTGGAGGAGATCCTCCATGGGTGGGGTTGTGACCCTGAGGGCAGGAAGCTGGCTGATGAGGCGGTTGACCTGGCGTGGCAGCTGAAGGCAGGGCTGAAGGCATGGTTTGACAAGCTCCTGTGGCGGGAGGAATATGTCTTGGCAACAATGCTGGACCCCAGGATCAAGGGCAGTGTGGCATGCCAGACACAGATCTATGGCCACTGGAAGGGTGTGCTGGTGGACAGGGTCTGGCAGGCAGAGTGAGCTATGCAGCAGGACACCCCTGGGGATGGTGGGAGTGGGAGCAGCCACCCCTTTCAGCCAACGGGGTCTATCTCTGCCCCCAGCCCTAGTGGTAGCAGCACGAGCAGCAGCAGCACCCCATTGCCAGCAGCAGCAGAAGCAGCTCGTCCTATGTGCAGGCCACTCTGGGGAGCATGGGGTCCTCCACAATAGGGCAAGCAGTGTGGCTGAGGGCAGTGGTGGAGGTGGTGCCCAAGGAAAGCTACCAGAGGGAGTACGACGGTGCCTCAGCAGCCGTGGAGACCTACCTGGAGGAGGAGCCATGCATTGAGCCCAGCAGCGATCCCTTGGCCTACTGGGCTGGCAAGGCCAGCATGTGGCCGGCCCTGTCCAAAGTGGCCACGGGTATATTGTCCTGCTCACCAACCAGTGTCCCCAGCGAGTGGGTGTTCTCCATGGCAGGGGACATTTGCTCGCCACACCACCTGAGACTGGGGGCCAAGTTGGTGGAGCAGTTGCTGTTCCTGAAGGTGAACCTTCCGCTGCTGGGATTCCCCGAGCTGCCCCTGAACAAGGATTGATGGTGAAGTGGCAATACCATTCCATGCCAAGGGCAGTCTTGGGACGGGGATCCTCCTCAATCTGGGCTAGGGCTACTGCTGCTGTGCTGAGGTGCTGTCCCTCCCTCCCAATGCCTGGCGCCCCCCGCCCCCCCCATACTAGATGGCCTCAGCTGCCTTATCTGACTGACCTCATGATACAGGGTGGCATTGGGAAACTGTAAGCCTGTCAGCCGGCCTCTAGTTAGATGATCTCGGCCCGCCTATCTGACTGGCTTTCTCTCTCTTGTGCTGCACAGTCTTCGCCACCCTATCTCAGTGCCCTGCCAAGGCCCCAGCCTTCCTTCCTTACTGCCTCTCATGCCACGCTGCCTGTCTGCCCGCCCAGGTTGCAAAGCTCGAACCCTGCCTCAGTCTGCCTGCCTTCTGCTCATGCCATGCTGCCCGCCTGCCCAGGTTGAAAGCTCGAACCCTGCTTCAGTCTGCCTGCCTTCTGCTCATGCCATGCTGCCCACCCGCCCAGGTGGCCTAGATCAAAGCCTGCCTCAGTCTGTCTGCCTCTCATGCTATGCTGCCTGGCTGCCCGCCCTGTGGGCAAAGTTGAAACCCTGCCCTGGCCTGCCTGCCTCTCATGACATGGTGCTTGTCTGCCTGCCCTGGCAAACCTGGGCGATGTGCCCCACTGGCCTGGTAATCCCACTGCTGCTGTCTGCTGGTTCATGGGTGCTCTGCCCTGGCCAATCCAAATGTGCCCACGTAATTGTGCTGCTGCCATCTGCTGCTGTATGGGAGCTCTTCCCTGGCAGATCCTACCATCTCTGCTGTTCTATGGATTCTGTGCCCATGTAGTGGAAGATGGAACCTGCAGGAGGAACCGTGAGGGGCAAGAGTGGGATCCTGAGGGGTCAGGAATGAGTCAGGATCATGGGTAGGATGATGCTATAGAATTGGATTCATCATCCGGTCCTGCTACTAGCACTAATAACAGCAGCTCCAGGAGAAGGCAACCTAACTGGGTCAATGAAGAGATAGCTGTGTTGGTGAGAGATGCCACTAACGAGTCTAACAGATCCATGGGTAGGGATAGCACAATGCAAGCTGTGGGTGATAGGAAAGCCTTCTGGCAAAGGTTCCAGCATCCGAATATCAGCCCTGGGCCACCATCCTCGTTCCGCCAAGGGATGTAAACACAAATGGAGGGATCTAACACGTCGTGTAAAAGGATGACTCGGGGCCCTGGAGGATGCTCAACATACACCCGGACAGAGCAAACCCAGCCCACTAATGGACCTGGATGTGGGGAAAAGGGAAGGAGGAACAAGGCCCTCGAGGTCTGGGGCGTCGGGGCCCCCAGGAACACGCACGCCCACTCGCTCGAGCAACGGGTGTCAGCAAGGCTATGGGGGAAAAACAAGCCCTCAGGTTGGGATAGGGCTACCAGAATGGTGAGTCCCCAGCCTGTATCATCACAGGGCACGGAGGCAATCACAAGCCTTAATTGCTGACCCTGCTCGCAGCCACACGGGGGTCCAGGAGGGGGATGGAGGCGTGCAGCAGTTGAGGGGAGGGGAGTGTGGAGGACCCAAGGGGGGAAAAGGGGAAGGACAGGACTCTCACGCAGGGGAAGCCCCCAGGCACCCGTGCTCCCCTTGATACTCCTGGGCAACGCACTCACCTCTCTTATCCTGTGGTCACAA
>QEPC01001773.1:520440-540393 GCA_003113815.1 Sphenodon punctatus
AGCTCCTGTGGCGGGAGGAATATGTCTTGGCAACAATGCTGGACCCCAGGATCAAGGGCAGTGTGGCATGCCAGACACAGATCTATGGCCACTGGAAGGGTGTGCTGGTGGACAGGGTCTGGCAGGCAGAGTGAGCTATGCAGCAGGACACCCCTGGGGATGGTGGGAGTGGGAGCAGCCACCCCTTTCAGCCAACGGGGTCTATCTCTGCCCCCAGCCCTAGTGGTAGCAGCACGAGCAGCAGCAGCACCCCATTGCCAGCAGCAGCAGAAGCAGCTCGTCCTATGTGCAGGCCACTCTGGGGAGCATGGGGTCCTCCACAATAGGGCAAGCAGTGTGGCTGAGGGCAGTGGTGGAGGTGGTGCCCAAGGAAAGCTACCAGAGGGAGTACGACGGTGCCTCAGCAGCCGTGGAGACCTACCTGGAGGAGGAGCCATGCATTGAGCCCAGCAGCGATCCCTTGGCCTACTGGGCTGGCAAGGCCAGCATGTGGCCGGCCCTGTCCAAAGTGGCCACGGGTATATTGTCCTGCTCACCAACCAGTGTCCCCAGCGAGTGGGTGTTCTCCATGGCAGGGGACATTTGCTCGCCACACCACCTGAGACTGGGGGCCAAGTTGGTGGAGCAGTTGCTGTTCCTGAAGGTGAACCTTCCGCTGCTGGGATTCCCCGAGCTGCCCCTGAACAAGGATTGATGGTGAAGTGGCAATACCATTCCATGCCAAGGGCAGTCTTGGGACGGGGATCCTCCTCAATCTGGGCTAGGGCTACTGCTGCTGTGCTGAGGTGCTGTCCCTCCCTCCCAATGCCTGGCGCCCCCCGCCCCCCCCATACTAGATGGCCTCAGCTGCCTTATCTGACTGACCTCATGATACAGGGTGGCATTGGGAAACTGTAAGCCTGTCAGCCGGCCTCTAGTTAGATGATCTCGGCCCGCCTATCTGACTGGCTTTCTCTCTCTTGTGCTGCACAGTCTTCGCCACCCTATCTCAGTGCCCTGCCAAGGCCCCAGCCTTCCTTCCTTACTGCCTCTCATGCCACGCTGCCTGTCTGCCCGCCCAGGTTGCAAAGCTCGAACCCTGCCTCAGTCTGCCTGCCTTCTGCTCATGCCATGCTGCCCGCCTGCCCAGGTTGAAAGCTCGAACCCTGCTTCAGTCTGCCTGCCTTCTGCTCATGCCATGCTGCCCACCCGCCCAGGTGGCCTAGATCAAAGCCTGCCTCAGTCTGTCTGCCTCTCATGCTATGCTGCCTGGCTGCCCGCCCTGTGGGCAAAGTTGAAACCCTGCCCTGGCCTGCCTGCCTCTCATGACATGGTGCTTGTCTGCCTGCCCTGGCAAACCTGGGCGATGTGCCCCACTGGCCTGGTAATCCCACTGCTGCTGTCTGCTGGTTCATGGGTGCTCTGCCCTGGCCAATCCAAATGTGCCCACGTAATTGTGCTGCTGCCATCTGCTGCTGTATGGGAGCTCTTCCCTGGCAGATCCTACCATCTCTGCTGTTCTATGGATTCTGTGCCCATGTAGTGGAAGATGGAACCTGCAGGAGGAACCGTGAGGGGCAAGAGTGGGATCCTGAGGGGTCAGGAATGAGTCAGGATCATGGGTAGGATGATGCTATAGAATTGGATTCATCATCCGGTCCTGCTACTAGCACTAATAACAGCAGCTCCAGGAGAAGGCAACCTAACTGGGTCAATGAAGAGATAGCTGTGTTGGTGAGAGATGCCACTAACGAGTCTAACAGATCCATGGGTAGGGATAGCACAATGCAAGCTGTGGGTGATAGGAAAGCCTTCTGGCAAAGGTTCCAGCATCCGAATATCAGCCCTGGGCCACCATCCTCGTTCCGCCAAGGGATGTAAACACAAATGGAGGGATCTAACACGTCGTGTAAAAGGATGACTCGGGGCCCTGGAGGATGCTCAACATACACCCGGACAGAGCAAACCCAGCCCACTAATGGACCTGGATGTGGGGAAAAGGGAAGGAGGAACAAGGCCCTCGAGGTCTGGGGCGTCGGGGCCCCCAGGAACACGCACGCCCACTCGCTCGAGCAACGGGTGTCAGCAAGGCTATGGGGGAAAAACAAGCCCTCAGGTTGGGATAGGGCTACCAGAATGGTGAGTCCCCAGCCTGTATCATCACAGGGCACGGAGGCAATCACAAGCCTTAATTGCTGACCCTGCTCGCAGCCACACGGGGGTCCAGGAGGGGGATGGAGGCGTGCAGCAGTTGAGGGGAGGGGAGTGTGGAGGACCCAAGGGGGGAAAAGGGGAAGGACAGGACTCTCACGCAGGGGAAGCCCCCAGGCACCCGTGCTCCCCTTGATACTCCTGGGCAACGCACTCACCTCTCTTATCCTGTGGTCACAATCAAGCACGCACGCACCCATCTTGCACTCCAATCAGTCACCCACACTACAATTGGCAGCTCCACTCTCCACGGCACACAACACAATAGGGGGCCAGTCTCACGGCACGTCAGGCACCGATCACCAGCACTGTGTCTGTGCTGGCAGCAGTCTTTTGTAGGTTCCCCCTAGGGCGTTGCTGGAGTCGCGCTGAGCGACGCACCGGGGGGGGCGTGGTCAGCTCTGGGCCGGCCTGCGTCTTGGCCCCGCCCCCTGGGAGATCAGCGTGATGCGGAAGTGGTTTGTCTTGCGGGGGCATGGCTGTCGGAGGTTCCTGTGGCGGCGGCGGCGGTTGCTTTGGGCCAAGGTCAGCAGCGGGGGCTGTTGGGGGTACAGGGAGCCTTTGCGCCGGGGTCTGTGCTGGCGGGGGGTGGCGGTTGCGGCCCCCTAGTCCCTGCCTCCTTACACTGGAGGCCACGATTGCCACTGTAATAAGAGCTGAGACCATTACCGGATTCGATGGTGGGGTAGAGGTGGCAGGTGGTGAGTGTTATATTCCACCCCCTTCCCAGCAGCACCTGCATACCCTTAAACCAATATGTGTAATACCCGTCACCCCACAAAACTAATTACAGCAAGGTCCAGACCCAAATAACGGCACTCCCACAACCCAACAATAGCCATAAGCTGTATGCAGAGAGCAGCATAAGGAAGGGGGCCATGCTGATTAGGTTCACGAGCATGAGGTCCTCTGTGGGAGAGTTATTGAGGAACTAGGGGGACAATGTGAGGCCGGGTACTGCACCTTGTGAGGGCACTATGCAGGTCATTATAACAGTTATGGGGATCACTCATACCGTACAGGATAGTGAGCGGATACTACATCCCACCCACCCACATAAGCGCTCTCAGTGGTATGATGGACAACTCCAGGAGAATCAAATAATAGACAATAGGTGATAGTTTTTGGGGGTTGAGGAGCAGACCCATCATCCATCAGCCGCGAGGCAGGATAGCTGGCGTACCAGATGGCTAGCTTGGAGCAGGCACGGGACAGCCCTGCTCATAACCTACCCACCCCCCAATGCCCGTATCCTGGGTACATAGTTATGGTAGATAACCAATGGTACAGCACAGGTGAGCTATGACACAGATGGGCTAGGTGCCCAGTGGAGGCACAGAGCGTAGCAGCAACTATGCTGTGCTAGCATAGCAGCAGCAAGGTCACCATACCACAACAGATCACACAGAGAACAACTAGGCAGCTAATTAACATAATGCGATAGGCAGCAAGGACACCCTAACATAACAAGGCTGTGGCTCATGTGTCAACCCTGTTGATGTCACAGGTACAACGTACATATATGTACCCTGTCGCAGCAAGGTGACGACAGTAGCCCTGTGACCACAGTATACAACAGTTTATGTAAAGGAAAAGGCAGCGGTGACCAGGATACTGGAATGTTATGAAAGCTCACGAGCACTAACGGGTTTTGCTTATTCCTGTTGCAGGTGTCATACTATAGGGGGATCTGACTAATAAGAGGACGGCCCTGTCACAATCAAAGGAGAAAACCGGTATGTATCAGCATTCTGTTACATATGTGATCATTGTCAATATACATGTATGTAGTAGTCGTCACCCATATAGCTGGGAGGAAACAACAAAAGCAAGCGGTGGGGGGGAATATTTAAATACACTGACAGTAGTATGTGGGAAATGCACTACGGTTACCCAACAAGCATGTGCCCCATTCACTGTCTTGGGTATGTTTAACAGACAGGCTGTGCAAGCATAATGTATGTTGTAGGGCCAAAGTACATATCCACATCTGGTAAACGTTGCATGTAAGATACAATGTAACTACAACAGCATCATTTATGTAGCTGTTATATAACACCAAATATGGATCAGGTCAGTGGACCAGATAGGGTCATTCAGTAAACCCAATCCCAGCTGCCCCTAATCCTGGTACAAAGCATCCTATATAGGGAATGTGGCCACTGAGCAGATAGTATCAGGGTGGAGTGGGGGTTCATTGCCCCGGGAGAACATTGGTGCCAGTGTGAGGGACGTTGGTGAGCTGTTGCCCTTTACCCTCCCCTGATACCTATTGCAGTTGTTCCCCCAGTAGCAGAGAACTTGAGTGCCTGCCAGATTGCCGAGACCCCTGCGAGTGCAACTTCGCATTCCCCAGCTGTGTCCACCTGTGTGAGAGCCGGAGGGACACGCCCCCTTAGACACGACTCAGGATTGGTGGAGGGCAAGCAGAACGCCCGAGCGGCTCTCTAAAGAACAATCAGTGGCCTGCGGCCGCGCCGTGGGCGCGCGCTCGGGGGCCACGCGCCTAAGGCACCGGACTGGTCCTGGACTGGGAGTAATTTTGTAGCTCTGGTCTCGGGGTGCTTTTGGGCCCTTGGATTTTTGTTTTTTTGTTTAGGAACTGGTGTGCTTTTAGCACTGTATTTGTGGGCTTTTTTGTTTATATATATATATATTTTTCTTTTTTTTAATGAACGATTATGTTTATTATTTTTTATGTTCAGCATATAGGGTTGTATTTATCTTGTTGAGTCTGGTTGGTTGAGGAGCTAGCAGGTCCATTAAGTGAGTAGCTGGAGGGGGATTTCTTTATTCATATACGCCTGTGACACTTTTCAAATTTTGAAGTTCATCGTATTTGTTTTATTTATTATGTCTAATTATAAGCGTTCCAGGGTAGAGGATGCGCTGCTTAATAGTCCTAAGCAGAGGAAAACAGACAATTTCTTAGTTCCAGTTGGGAATAATTGTTTAGTTCAGGAGCCTCCCTCACATAAGGTCCTGGGACTTGATTCCCACAAGCCTGTGACGGAGGCTCCTCCTACAGTAGTACAAGATCTATCCCATTTTTTGTCTCCTATTATTGAGAACTCTGATAATTTGGCTTATGAGTTGTGTGATTTGCCAGCGACTTCTGCAGTAAAACATGGTCCAGATAATGCAAGGCTGATTCCCTTTTTAGCTGAACATGTTGCTTTAACGGCTAATACAGTCCAATATTTATTCCATCAATTTAACACCATGAGTTCCGACATTAGAACATTATCCTCTTTGGTATATTCTTCCTAGCCTTCAGTTGGCCAGAAGGTTCTTCCTGCTCAAATTTTTCTACAACCACCTAGGAATCAGGCCCAGGGAAATCTAATCCCTGTACAAGCAGCTAAACCTCAGGCCAGTCCCCTGATTAGTGGCTCCTCTCAGGAAGTTGGGCATATTAACATCTCCAATCTGGCCCCCCTTCCATTAAATGTGATCTTCACTATACTCCCGCTACCATCTGGACAGCTTCCTTTTTGGAACACTGAGCTGGATATTGTGGAACATCTGAGAGTTCTACTCAAGGAAGGGGTGACAAGTCGTGACATTATAAATGTGAATCATTTATATATAGGAAGGGATCGCTGGGTAATAAATGTTTTATTTAATTCCCAATCGGTAGTGAACTGCATTTTTCAGCAGGCTAGGTCCTTGAGAGCTAGAAATATATTTATCGCCAAAGCATACTCTGGGAAACCAGGAGTCCCTTCTATAACTTCTCAGGCTGATCCCAGCCTAAAGAAAGTCATTCTGCAGTCTAAAAATCAAAGAAGTGATAGAACCTGTAAGGCCCAGCCGTCTGGATTGCTTTCTTCCAGACAGAAGCCAGTGCTGCCTGTGACCTCTGGGGTGCATGAAAATTTTATTGATTTCATAAATAAGTCCGAAATGGAGGTTGACCCACAGACTGAAATTGGGAATTTTACCCACCCTAAGGGAAGAAGAGACCTAACTAGTCAGCCCCAGGAAAATGTCCCTCCTACGTCCCAGAAACTCTTTATAGATCAGATGAATTCGTTACGCACACAGTTAGAAAGAATTAGCTCTGCGCATCTTAGTAATAGCCCAGGAAGTCGTTTTCCCTCTGCACAACAAATTTCGCCCCCTTCAGTGCCCTTGAGCTCCTCGGTACTGCTATGCACCCCTATTCAAGGTGCGATCCAGATTTCTGCAGGGAGCCCTTATAATAGGCCCCTTCCTCCCCTAGGAAAGATAGTAAATTCTTTTTCCTCCCCGAGTATGCCTGCTTTGGAGCAGAATTCGAGTAACTCCTTAGGGGGCTCGGGGAGGACGGTTGTTTATCAGAATGTATATGGTTCGAACGTACCCAGGTATACTAGGGAAAATGATGTGCAATCTCTTAGTTTGGGCCCTCCGATACTTGCTGTGGGCCGTAGTGAACAACTTTTGCCCTCTCAACCTATGGGAGAGGGTGCAAATGTTAGAATTTCCCCTTTAAATATTTCCCCTTTGAGGCCCCATCAAAAACAGGTAGGGATGGAGGCCCCAGATCAGCTGGGTCCTTCTGACCCTGCTATTGAGAAAGTTTTATCTCGGGAGGTAATTATCGGAGAAGCCCTAGGATCCGAGGGTGTACAATGACTGAATTCCCAGGGCACTGAGTTTTTGGGAATTGTTAGTTGGAACATTGCTGGATGGAAGCAGAGGGTGTCTGATTTAGATCTTTTGTCAATGCTTGACAAATATGACCTTTTATTTCTGCAAGAGACCTGGATGGAAGGCTCCTTTTTCTGCTCAGAGTTTGATGTTTATGCTCTAGAGGCGGTCTCTTCAAAAATTAAGGGACGCTCTAGTGGGGGCTTAGCATTACTAGTCCGCCAATCTTTGGCAGCTAGAATTATCTTGTTGGATTCTTATGGGTCTTATTGTGCCTTATGGCATTGTACTCTTCAGAACAGGCTAGAACTTTTATTGGCTAATATTTATGCTCCCCCAATTAGCTCTCCATATTATTCGGATGGCATATGGCCATTTATTACTAGAGCAGTGCTGGATGCTAATTCCAAATATCCGCATGCTAAACTATTAATGGGGGCTGATATGAATATACGCACAGGGAACCCGGCTGCAACTTCAGTCTTGTTGGATCCTGATGAGGCCATTTTTCCTCCATTTAATAATATTCGTTCGTCTATGGACATGGTAAAAGGCCCCAGGGCTCACAAGTTGTTTTCCCTACAGGAAAACTTGGATGTAGTAATCTTGAATGGTTTACTCCCCGGTGACCTGGAAGGACACTTTACGTTTCATTCCTCACGAGGATCCAGCGTGATTGATTATTTTTTAATTTCTACTTGTTTATTGCCTAGAGCAATTGAGTTAAAGGTTCTTACAGCTGCAGAAACCGAACATTCTCCGTTGGTGTTGTTGATCGACTGTGCCCGCTTCCCTGGTATATCTTCCCCCCAGCCCCTTACAGTTCAACCTTAGACGGAGGGACAGTTTAGCCGTATTAGAACCAGGTGGTCGGAGAACTTTGGGCAAGCCTTTATAAGGTTTAGCCAACTCCATCTGGTCCACACATTATGTGATCGGATCTATGCACAAACTTTAGATACAGTATCAGCTTTCGAGGAATTGACCGACTTGCTCACCCCATTTCTTTCTTCTAAGAACTGTGGAGGAACTAGGAAATCATCCGGCTCGAGCTGGTTCGACTCAGACTGCGTTAAAGCAAGGAGGCTGCTGCGACAGTTAGTGGCAAGGATGCAGCGATTCCCTTTTGCAAAAAATAGGTTGAAGGTGGTTAATGCTAGGTCTTCTTACCGTCTCTTGTTGAAGAGGAAGAGATTTGATTATCAAGTAACTAAATGGCAACAGCTATTACAAGCATTTCAAATGAATGACTCCAGACTTTTCTGGTCACTTATAACTCAAGCAAGTTCTGCTTGCTTTCGGGGACAGAAGGATCTAATTCCTGTGACCGAGTGGCAGCTTTATTTCCAGAAGCAGTTTTTTTGCTCAAATAACCTCCCCCAGCTTCCGGCACTTAGTCCAATAGATCGCTTTCCAGACTGGCCCCCAGTTATGCCAGCTGACTTATTCGATCTTATAGCTGAGTTGAAATCTGGTAAGGCCCCCGGTCTTGATTTTATACCCCCAGATCTCTTGAAATTCGAGGTCTCATGGTGGTCCTCATTATTGGCCCCCCTGTTTACTGTGATCAACCGGACTGGGCAGATACCTAGGCATTGGCTTAAGAGCTTGGTGATCCCAATCTTTAAAAAAGGGGACCAGAATGATCCCGCGAATTACAGGCCCATAAGTTTCTTATCAGTAGTAGGGAAACTTTATGCAAAATTTCTCCTCGCTAAATTACAGAAATGGCTGGATGTCTCCAACTTCATTTTACCTGAACAGGCAGGTTTCAGAACTGGCCAATCAACAGTGGATCATGTATGGGTCCTCAACTATTTAATTTCTAAATATGTTTCCCATCATTCTGGTAACTTATTATACTGCTGCTTTGTTGACTTAAAAGCCGCATTTGATTCCATTAATAGGGAACGCTTGTGGCAAAAACTTAGTAGTTTCTCTATCGACGGTCGTTTGCTTTATCTAATAATTAGGTTACATCAGGGTAACACTCTCCAGGTCCGCCCCTCTTTGAACCAACCACTAACATGCGATATCACCCTAAATCGGGGTGTGCGTCAGGGCTGCATTCTTGCTCCCTCCTTGTTCAATGTTTACATGAATGATTTAATTCCTTTCATGTCTAGGTGCGATACCCATGCTCCCAAATTGGGCTCCTGAAGATTACCCACCATGCTTTATGCAGACGATACTGTGTTGCTATCATTAACTCAGGTGGGTCTTTGACGGAGCATGCAACAATTTGCCTCGTATTGCGACCAAGAAAAGTTGGTCATCAATTATACCATGACCAAAGTCTTGGTGGTTGGTCACAAGCGCAAACAGCACAATTGGCAGGTGAATTCGCATGTGATAGAACAAGTCCGAAACCTTTAGATATCTTGGAGTTGTTCTTTCTGCTACCGGAAGATGGGCATCACATATGGTTGCAGCTATTTCTCAGGCTCAAAAGTCATCGAACGCAATCATAAATTTTTACCATACTCGGGGCGGGAAACTGGTGGGTCCTGCCCTCCGATTGTTTAGGGCAAAGGTAACATCGCAATTACTATACGCAGTTGCAGTATGGGGCATGACTGTCCTGGATAGGCTCGAGGAAATTCAGAACTCTTTCCTTCGTGCAATCCTGGGGGTCCCTAGATGTGTCCAGCAAGTGGTCCTCAGAACTGAAACAGCCACACCACCGTTCACTGATCTTTGGGACGAGCGTGGACGTAGGCCAAGGGGCAGGCCTCCAGGTCATGGTAGGCATAGGTTCCCTCACTTTTGACCTGACCAGTAAGTGGCTACGTACAGCAAACATGATGTTCATCCTACTACATACCCACTTGGTGTGTATGCTGGATCGCATGGGCTGTATAAAATGACCCCCATCACCTGGTCCTGTAAGGAGCTTGCCACACAATGGTTGTACGGCAGCTACCACATCAATTGTGCTAATTAAGTGAACCCATCATGGGCGTCTAAAAGCACCTAATCATACATTTCCGATGGAGTCACAACCCGGGGAAACCCGATAAGTGTAGGCCTATCTTGTCATGCCAGTGTGTAACAGCGGGCAAGTATCCTGTTAAACGGTAACCTCTACTGTGGTATAGGGGGAGTGCACTTCATCCAAAGTGTGTTATATGAATCGGTTATGTGTTGATCGTGGTTGTTGGCCGTGTGCACAAGTTACACTTGGGATCCTGGATAGGGGCGGGGTTCACCTGGGAGGTGGGAGAGCTGAGCACCACCCATTCACATCTACAGCCCTGACATCCACTACAGCGCTTGTCTCTTGACACAGCTGGGTTGGGGGAGTGAACTGTACCTTGCCTCCCATGACACGGTCCTGTGGGTACAGATCAATAGGTTTGTTGTGGAAGCGCTTCCCTGTAACTATGTACTAATGAATGGCTTGGTCTCTGTACAGGTGCCACCGATTCTGCAATGTATCTGTGGTGTGACCTGACCCTGTTATACTGACCGCTGTGAACACACAACATATCTTGTTGCCTACTGATCATGACTTTGTTCCTTAACTGTGGTACACCCCCCCCGGATCTATGTGGTGCGTCCATCGCCACCCGATAACCACAGTAACGGCCACACCGATTGCCATCTGCAGGAAACATAGGCCTGGATGTGTGCTTGGTATATACAACCGCATATGCGTGTTGCTTTTCAACGTGTGTATTACTATTGCTGACTGTATGATCCAGCCTGCGGTTGGCTATGACATCGCATTGATCCAGGGCACATGCATATGGTGCTTTGCATGTGGTTTTAGGCATTGCTGATATAATATGCTTGTCTCTTCTGTGACCCCAGTATATGTATTTCATATATATATATATATATATATATATATATATATATATATATGTGGAGTGCGAGTAGCTTCCCGGTTCAGCCATCATCGAGCAACTACCCTGTGGCCAGCTGTAATTAATACAGTACCTGTGGTCCGTTGTAACCAAGCCTTCATGATCTGCTAAAGCATGTATATTTAGCTGCTATTCACCCTGTTGTTATGCACCTATCTCATGTGTTGTGTTGTAATAAAGTTGTTTATTGCTGCAGTACTGCGTTGGTGTGTACCTTGATGAAACTTCAGATACCACATGTGTTTGACAGGCACCATGCTGTGTGCTTATTATCCTCCATGGCATATTCGATACACACCCTATCGGTGTATTATATAGCTTTGGGCCATCAAGCCTCTATATGTATCTGGGTGCTGGCACCCACATGGCGGTCCTCATGGTATTTATTGCCTGCAATGCATTATGTCGCATGTTGCGTGGATCTGCCGTTATGGCATGGGTGACCTGTATTACTGTCCTGTCCTGATAGCCTTGGTGAACACCTGGGTGTGGGGGGGTTGTAGAGCCCCACGGCGTGCTTCTTATAGGTGATGGTAACCTGATCAGGTGTGCTGGTGCTTTTCCCCTGTGCGCTGGCTACACTGAGTAGGGGATGCCTTGGATGCACAAATCGCCTGGTTAGCATGCTGGGGACTGTCGATCGCTCTGATCTCTCATGCAGTACCTTATCTGAGTCATTGCAGTGGCACTATTGATACATGAGCGGGTGTGTCTGTGGCCGCAACCATGTCAGTATGAGTGTGTTGTATTGTGTGTGATGATGATAATGTTTGTTATGGTGTATATCACTTTGTGTGAACTGGGGACATGCGTGTAGGTGCTATTGTGTGTTTGCTTGCTGTGGGTGTGCCACTTCATGGTGGGTTTTGAACGCATGTTACACAGGCATCAGCTTCTGTTTGTGGACTATGGTCCCGTGTGCCCCCCACATCTCAACGGTGGCTTCTTCCATCCTTATTCTCATAGTCCTTCAACATTATCCCCTCACCAGCTATCCTCAGCCCAGGAGCCCGTCCCCCTATTTTGGTTTTATGTCCATTGTTATGAGCAGCGCGTTAGGTCACCATGATGTTTGTTCTCATTGCTTACGGGATCAGTACTATGATGGATATGGGTGGGCGTTAATGGGGAGCTTTCTATGTATGGCGTTACCCATTGTTGGTTTCCAGCTTTGCTGTCCCAGTGTTCATTCCTGTCTATGATGAGTGGGGCTGTGCTTTAGACTTCTGGTGCGGTCACTTGCTTCAATGATGTGTGTTTCTGCCAACTGTACTGGTTTTGGAGTTCCTATGCATCTTCACTATGAGGTACCATGCCTCCTGCTGTCTTCTGATTACTACTCTTCTGATCTCCACCAGCGCTCCATGTCTTGTCCTTATTATCTTGCATGGGTTTAAAAGCTATCCGGCTTACAAACTGTTGGTCCCCTATCTGCCACTGCCTCCTCCTCTTGCCTTCATGGCTATTTGCACCACCTTTCCCGGGCTCTGACCCCGCCCACTCCATTTGCTGTTGGTGGGTGATACCGCATCAGCTGCTTGGCATTTTCTCTGTGGTGGGGCAGCTCCTGTGATGTTTGTGCTGACAGCAGCTGCACATTTTTGGTGTCCGGTGTTATGGCATTTGTGGGGGCATGTGTACGGGTTTTGGGGGCTGTTTCGTCTCTGCTCCAGCTCTACTTTGGTTATCGTGCCTGTGCGTTTCTTATTGGGCCACCTTCTGTAGTGTGGTGTGGGCGGTTTGCGGTTTTGTTGTGTGAGGGCCCGCGTGGCTTTCTGTTTACTGCTGCAGCTGTGCTGTTTGCACCTCTGATGGGTGGTGTGCTTCCACCAATTGCGGGTGGCACTGTGGCGGTATAGGCACTGCGTGCTTTTATTTATTTATTTATTTATTTAATAGATTTTTATCCCACCCCCTCCTGCAATGCAGCTTGGGGCAGCTGACAACACTAATAAAAACAATTTAAAACAATTAAAATATAAATATAAAACACATCAATAAAACAGGGCTAAAAGACAGTAATAAATAAATACATGGGCGGGGGATTAAAATCACCCCCCCTCCCTAAGGCCTGGGCAAACAGCCAGGTCTTACAATTCCGCCAAAATGTCAAAAGGCTTGGGGCCAGGCGAGCTTCCTCCAGAAGGGAGTTCCACAGCCGCGGCCCTACCACCGAGAATGCTCGCTCCATCGTGGCCCCCCGCTTAACACGGGGGACCTCTAGGAGGGCACCCCCGGCAGACCGCAGGAGTCGTTCCGGGGCGCGAAGGGCGAGGCGGTCCCTAAGGTAAGAGGGGCCAAGGCCGTATAGGGCTTTATAGATCATTACTAGGACCTTGAACTTGGCCCGGCACACTATCGGCAGCCAGTGCAGCGCTCGGAGCACCGGTGTAATGTGCTCCCGGCGACCCGTCCCCGTAAGAAGACGGGCCGCCGCATTCTGCACCAGCTGCAGCCTCCGGGCCAAGAACAAGGGAAGCCCCACGTAGAGCGCGTTACAGTAGTCGAGCCGCGAGGTGACGAAGGCATGGATGAGGGAGGCCAGGTCCGGGCCAGAGACATACGGACGCAGCCTACGTACCAGATAAAGCTGGCGGAAGGCAGCCTTAGCGACTGCCTCCACCTGCCGCTCCAGCCGCAGGTCTGCGTCCAATATGACCCCCAGACTCCGGACCTGCTGAGCTACAGGGGGGCAAACCCCCCCAACCAGGGGGGCCACCACCCCCTTCGCCCTCCCCACCACCATCACCTCCGTCTTATCTGGGTTGAGCTTCAGTCTGCTCCGCCGCATCCAATCCGCCACGGCCTCCAAACATTGGGATAGCACCGAGACAGCAGGGTCTGGGTCGGTAGAAAACGAGAGGTACAGCTGAGTATCATCAGCATACTGGTGACATCGCACCCCGAACCCTCTCACGACCTCCCCCAAGGGCTGCATATAGATGTTAAATAATAATGGAGACAAGATCGATCCCTGCGGAACGCCACACGGTAAGGTGCGGGGGCTCGATGTTTCCTCCCCCAACACCACCCGCTGGCATGGGGTGGTTGCCAGTGTGTGCTCTCCAGTGGTTGGGCAGTCCCATGATCTCGGTTTCACCACTCCTCGACTGCTCCCCATGGCCCTGCCTCTTCTTGGCTTTCCCCCTTATCTGGGGGGTTCCCACGCAGTATCTGCCTGCCGGTTTGGTTTGGTGTTCTTTCCCTAATCTCCTGCTTTTGCCACTGGTGTGGGGCATGTGCTGGTGTTGTCTTTTGTGTGATGACCTGGGACCCCTGGGTGCCTATCTTTCTCCCCTGGGCCTGTTCTGTTCCTTCCTGCTGTGCCCATTGTCCCATCCCCTCCCCTTACTGTGTAGTGCTGTGCCTGCAGTGGGATGCTGCTCTCTGTGCGCTGGTGTTTCTGTCTCTTGCGCTGGCGCATTCCTGCTTTGCACCGGTGTACTGCTGGATCGCACTCATAGTATTCTGTAAAGGATTTGAGGTCTCTGATGCTTATTTTTGAGTCTTAAATCAGATGTGGGAGTGGGAGCCTGCCTCAAGCACGTTTTACGTCTCACGCATGCTCCAAAGTGCCTCCCCCCGTGTTGGTGCTTCTGCTGGAGTCCATGAGTGATAATTGTGGTGTCTGAAAGTTTTTATTAGAGTTTTGTGTTAATGATTGCAGAGATACTTCTAGTCAAACCCTGCGTTTACTTTTTTTAGGGTGAAATTTCTTTTTACCTTTTTAGGCTGAAATCTTCAAGTCCAGGTCAATATTCTTTGGTTAATTGGACTTGGGTCCCTGCGCAGTGGGCTTACAGTCTAAGAAAGGCAAGCCCTGTTTGCCCCCATGCACTAGTCTAAACTCACTTGGCTGAGGCACTGTTGTTGTTTGCTAAAACTGCCATCCTTGTGCGCATGTTCTAGTCCTCGTGTGCATGTTCTGTTCCACTGATCACGATCACGTGTGCAATTTTAGGGTTGGTCCTGGCCCTAGACCCGCTGGTGGGAGGTTGAACCTGCCCACTGCCCCACCAGCCTCAGAACCCACCAGCCACCACTGGATCTGAAGGAGCTGAAAGTTTGCCCAGAGTCCCATCCCTACAAATAATACTAAAACTAAGGAATGTTCCATTAAATTGTCAGCAGATTTAAAACAAACAAAAGCAAGCCCTTTTGCACTCAGCTTATGGAAATTGTTGCCAGAGGTGGTTGTGAAACCCAGTGGCATAGCTGGGTTTAAACAAGGATTGGATACATTTTTGGATAAATGGCTATTAGTCAAGCCACTGACTGTAAGGAGGTGGGAGCAAACAGCAGGAAATGGGTCACCACTGCAAGAGGCAGGATTCTGGGCTTGATGGACCATTATGGTTAGTCTGAGGCAGTAGGGCATTTAAGTTCTTTGGTGGAGGCTTGCATCCTAAAAATTGTTTCCCCCATTACACCTCAACCCTGAACTAGCCCATGGGAGACATTGTCCTCCCAATCTAACCCTATAAACCTGCATCTATAGGAAATATGAGTGTAACTATACATGGATGTAATTCCCAGCAAGATCAATAGGACAGACCAGGTTCTAAGGAACAGATACTTTGCTGTAATCAATCTTTAAGTCACTTGTACTCTTGAATCATTCACCCGTCAAACTGAGAAGCATGTACTTCTGAAAAATGAGTACATACTCCTTCACTTTTTATTTCGAAGTAGCTGTAGTGTGAAAACTTTACTTGAAATTAGAAAGACAATCTTGTTATTACCATTAGGAGGAGACTGCAAAGTAACTACTACTGTTCACAGCTGCATTACTGTTGACAGCTGATTTCTTTTGCTTATGGGAGCCCATTTTGAAACTTAAGTATTATTCCAGACAGTAAAGTATGTAAATCTGGACTGTGGACTTTTCTGCATCATGACTAAGGATCATGGCCCAGGGTTTGAAAGCCTTTGTACATTTTGAACAGTATGAAGTATTTTTTATGAAGCAAGTTGCCTAAAACTTAATTACTTCAAACTAGCATTGCAGTCCTTGTTCCAAACTTATTTGCATCCATCCCCGAAGCAGCCATCAGAAGCTTGTTTGATCTTGTGGGCTAAAAAGAGAATCAGGTTGCTATTTCTTGCCATTTGAATTTCGAAGCTGAACTTCTACAGTTAAGAACCAACACTTACTGACCAAACAGCTGGTTGCCATATTGGTTCCAAATGTGAAGATGGAGACAGTAGTGACCAAAAGCAATTCAAGCAGAGTTCTGTATTGAGTTAGGCAAACTGTGGCTCATGATCCACAAGCAGCTCTCACGCAGTTCAAGGATAGTTATTTGCCAGGGCCAATCCTGCACCACTTTATTGGCCCTTTGTCTTCGTTCACTGCACTGAGTTTCAGCAGCTAAATTACAGCTTTTCCTGAGAATCTTAACAGCCAGCACCAGCATCTCCAGTCAAACATGAAGCTCCTCCTGAGAAAGGCTTCCAAGGGGCATGTGAATGTGTGTGTTGCAGCTTTCAGACATATTAATATTTTGGTATGTGGCTCGTGGGGTTGAGAACTTTGCCCATCCATGTTCTATATAAATAGCTACTGGATACCAAAATGGACTAAAAGTTTAGGACATTCAAATCCACTGCATGAATATATATCTATACCTGCTGTCTCACCCTTCAGTAAGTTTTAACTGCTAATGAGTTTTTATTTTAACAGACACCTTTCAAATGAATTTCTATTATACAGAACCTACCTGAATTGCTCAGGCTGTAGGCTCTGAATTTCAGATGCCCAACAAAGGGATTTGTGTAGCCCAAAAGCTTGCATACTCTTCAATAGAATGCAGCCCAGCAAAAGCTATCAGCTGAA
Source organism: Sphenodon punctatus (assembly GCA_003113815.1). Classification (NCBI taxonomy): domain Eukaryota; kingdom Metazoa; phylum Chordata; class Lepidosauria; order Sphenodontia; family Sphenodontidae; genus Sphenodon; species Sphenodon punctatus. The sequence continues at coordinate 536,971 of QEPC01001773.1, forward strand.
CTACTTTGTTCATTGCCAGGTGGTTAGTAGATGGAATATTTTGCTGGGACAAAGGAATAACGACAAAAATGTAGCAAGTATTTCCAAGGTAGATTTTTAAATGTAAAAGGAATGCAATTAAAAAATGAATGAGGGCTTGACATAAGTTACACTGGCTGAATGGGTAAAAAAGAAAAAAGGAGTCAAAAATAGTTTAAAAAAGCATTGGGATGTTTCAGATACATTTTACTGTTTCATACGTAGTTCATATGAATTCTCATATTACAAAATTAGCTGCCAGGGTCCCAAAACAGCTGGGACTTCCGGAGAGCTTTCAATTTATTCCAAAGATGGCACAAACTAGTTTATTTTAAAAGAGGATATCTGTGAAACAATACTATATTCATCTTACCCTCTACAGCTAGCAATAAAATAGTTCAATTCCACATAAGATTTTTTAAAAAACTTAAATTAATTTAACAATTGTTATAAAATCAATATATTTGCATGTCTCTCAGGTTACAGATTCTGCATTCAAATTAGTGGCAAAATATTTCATGCTGTAGCACATGCTGTTACAACAGCTCATTGTTATTGCCTCAGAACAAGATTTGCACATAAAAACAATCAAAAAGAAAATGCATAAGAAAACCCCTTCCCAGACTATTTCCTCACAAAAACTACAGAAAGTTACAACAAAATGCCTTCTAGGTAGGAAGCATTTATGAAATGCAGCACTTTGACAATGAAGTGCTTCAGTGGGTGGCTATTTCTCCCAACACATGCACCCAAACTCAAAAGTAAATAAACCATTTCAATAGAGAGATCTCTCTCCTCTAATGCATCCCATCCTGCAAAGGGTCGGGGAGAACAAAAGATATATAATTTAGAATGTAGCTTCTTGCTAAATATTAAATAGGCAGCAACCACTGAGACACAAGAAGAAAAAAATATTTATGATGCAACTGCTTACAATTAAAAAGAGTTAATGGTAATTAAATGAAGCTGTCAATTCAACTTGCTGATGAAGTAAAACATGAAAGAGTTCACATTGTATTAAGATTGCAGCAATCAAAACAGCAATTAGGAAACTGTGCTCATGTATGCCATTCCCTGATCTCACCATATGCCAGTCCTAAACCAGGAGATCTGAGCCCTGATCCAGCAATCATTTACCCACACGTAGTCCCAAAGAAGCAAGTTTTCAGGATTAGGGCCTTTATACAGACCTTGGATAAAACCAGACGTGTGGACAGTGGGACTGCTCCCTGGACCGAAAATTGCGGCCGACACAGCCCAGGTAGGGGCACTGAACTGATGTGCCCACAGCTGGGAAGCTGTCCTGCTGCCTGCACGGCCCGGGTAGGGCCAGGAGCACAACAAATGTGCGGGTGGGCAGTCCCGCCCGTGCCCTGCTCCCAGCGCCCTACCATGTTGGACAGCCATGGTGGCCCCTGGCCCAGGGCAGGTATGCTGCACTGGAACGGATGTGCTAGCTCGTAGTGGCCTATTTTGGCTCTTAGCTCAGGCTGTGACCTCCGATTTGCTGAAGTCACAACCCAGGTTACCCGTCAGCACTCCCTAGGGCAATCCTCAGCCACAGTGGGCCAAAGTCATGTCCATTTTTAGCCTTTGTGTAATACTGCTATTATTCACTTGTAAAAAAAATGGCCTTGAATCAAATTGTGCTAAAATCCCTGAAATATCCATTCTGTAAATGGAAAGCTGTGTTACACGTCTTTACAAGCTTGATGCAGATATGGGAACCCACCACTAAATAACGCTTGTTGTGCAGTTTCATCAATCATGCAAGGTGGTCTCATTTCTCTCCTTAAAATGGAAAAAAGTAACAGCAAAAGAAATCTTAAGTCATACACCATTGATGCCTTCTGGCAAAGATGAGTCATCTTTTTTTTTTTTTTTTTTTTTTAAAGAACAGACAAACAGCCATAGAAGGGGTTTAAGAAATATTGCAAGTTTCTTTTTTCTCCTCCCCTAAAAACATCAAAATGAAGTAGCAAAATAATCCAACATCATAGAAGAAATCTGTAAAGACAAAAAGCTCTCGATACATATCTGCATGTTGCTGTTAATATCCATGCTAAAATTTGTTAAGTAGTGCTGATGCAAGGAGCAGTTCTCTTAATGACCAACAGTGTTCAAAGAGTAAAATTAGGAAAGTAACTAGTTCTTTGCACCCCGTGAATTAAATTTCTGTAGGTGGCACTGAGACAGGGGTTCCTCACAATGATCTCACATAGCTTTCACTTTGATTTGCTTCATCTTCATTTGCTTCTTCTCAAGCTTCTTCTGCTCACGCCGCAAAGCAGCTTCCTGCAGGAAGGAACAGACAAGGTCTGAATGAACAGCAGAAGCCATGTTTCCAGAACAAGCAGACACTTGGAGGTCAAAATGGAGACATCAATTAAAGCTTCTCCTCTTCTATTTTGCTTCTTAGTTTGCTTTGGGGAAAGGAAAATTGGGCACTTACCTCTGAATTTTCCTTCTGCAGGGGATCCTCCTGGCTGGCCAGTCAGGACAGTAGGGTAGATCCTGCCAACTACCACTAGGAGGCAGGCCATCAAATTTTCCAGCACCTATCCCCAGGGATCTATCTTTATCTCCCCAGTCTTACCAAGCCTTATCAACCTGCTTGTCTGTTAATCTAGTCCTAGTTTGTGTTATATAAGTTCTGTAAACTATTAACTAGAGAACTGAAGAGTAACTCTACTCTAACTCTCTCCCCCCATTTTTTCAAGAACAAACTAACAGTACGAGACTATGTTCTAGGGGTCATGGCAGTGATCCCGCGATCAGACACCACAGAGTTAAACTTACTCCGGGTGGGGACTGGTCGGCCAGGAGGATCCCCCGCAGAAGGAAAATTCAGAGGTAAGTGTCCAATTTTCCTTTCTCCTGGGGGATCCTCCTGGCCGTCCAGTCAGGACAGTAGGGACGTACCAAAGCAGTACCTCAGTCCATCATTACGGAAGGGTAAACGAGGGAGAGAAAACAACCAGAAAAAAAACCCCTGTGCACTCTTCCAGGCCGCGCCTCTGCTCAGAGGACTGCCTGAAGGGCTCTTCTCCCAAAGGCTGCATCCACCGAGTCCTGCAGTGGAATCCTGTATGTTTAGTGAAGGAATGCACAGAGGACCAGGTAGCAGCTTGACAGATCTCCCCATAGGAGGCTGCATTTCGAAATGCTTGAGAAGTCGCAGCTCCCCTAAGGGAATGTGCGAATACCCCCATGGGGGGGGATTTCCCCCGCTGCCTTATAGGCAGGGCCCCGAGGGATCCGCGGGTCTGCGAATCGCAGATTTCCCGCGGAATTCCCCTCCCCCCGCGGAATCTCCTGCCCCGCTTACCCCAGCGCAGAATTTCCAGCCTGCGCTGCGGGGACGCGGGGCAGGAGATTCTACGGGGGAAGGGGAATGAACAAACC
>QEPC01001773.1:561230-610974 GCA_003113815.1 Sphenodon punctatus
GTGGCGAAAGCCACCTTCCGCCAGTTGTATCTGGTGCGGAGGCTGCGTCCGTTCATCTCTGTCCCGGACCTGGCCTCCCTCATCCATGCCTTCTTCACCTCGAGGCTGGACTACTGCAATGCACTCTACGTGAGGCTGCCCTTGTTCCTGGTTCGGAGGCTGCAGCTAGTGCAGAATGCGGCGGCCCATCTCCTGTCAGGGACGGGCTGTTGGGAGCATATAACACCTGTGCTCCGGACTCTGCACTGGCCGCCGATAGCGTGCCGAGCCAGGTTCAAGGTATTGGTGTTAATATACAAGGTCCTTCATGGTCTGGGCCCCCCATACCTCAGGGACCGCCTCACCCTCCGTGCCCCAGAGCGGCTCCTTTGGTCCGCCGGGGGTGCCTTCTTGGAGGTCCCCCGTGTTAAGTGGGAGGCCACAATGAGAAGTGCATTCTCGGGGGCCAGGCCGCGCCTCTGGAATTCCCTCCCGGAGGAAGCTCGCCTGGCCCCAAGCCTTTTGACATTTCGGCGAATCTGTAAGACCTGGTTGTTCACCCAGGCCTTTGGGGAGGGGGGTGAGGTGGGGGAGGGGGTGTTTTATCTTCCCCCACCCTTATTTATTTATTATCCCAGCCTGTTTTATTGTAGTGTTTTTATGGATTGGTTTTATTATTATATTGTTTATAAATTTATAAATTGTTTTATAATTAACTTGTTAGCCGTCTCGAGCTGTTCGCAGGAGGGGCGGGATACAGATTAGAAATTCCATATTACCATTAAATGTAAACAACAGTGTCTTCTTAGTTTCAGGTAGTTTTAAAGGCTGTCCTTCCCTGGAGGAAAAGAAAAAAATGTGGTTAGAAAAAGAATACACAAAACATGGGTATAAGAAACACACAGCACATTCAAATATACAAGATATCACTACTTGTTACTGTACTAACAGCTCATTCATCACCCTTCCCCTTTAGTCTCACCAGTTACTTCTTAGTTTGCATTTGCTTTCCCCCATAGCAATGCATTCACACAGCTGCTCAATGTACTTGCACATTTTAATGGCCCACAATTTACATCATGTGGCAGAGATCACGATCAGGGAGCAAAGGAAGCGATACGGATTATGCACCACACTCAGTATGTGGGTTTGTACCACTGCCCACTCTGAAAAAGAGGCTTGTGTGAATGAGCCTTAAGCATCACATCAGCATAGTTGTGTCATAAGAAGCACCATTACCCCATTTTGCAGCTGGGGAAACAAAGCACAGAGAGGTGACACAAAATCCACTGTGGAGCAGAGAATACAACTCCCATTTCCCAAATCACAGACTAGCGCCCTAACCCCTTGAATAGCCTTATGCTGAGCTAATTTGCCAACCATTAGTAAGTAAAAGGGTTTATTGCTTCAACCATAGGTTATAACAAAATATTACAAGATATGTACATAACCCAACAAAGCACACAGTCCAAATCATGTAAAAAAAAAACCAGTAGTCATTTACCCATTAACCGGGCTTCAATAGCATTTAAACATAATATAACATAGTGTAATAATATAGTTTCGGGTATTTCTAACTGAGTCCCCTTCTAACTAATACATCATACAAAACAACAAAGTGGATCTAAAATTTTACGGCCCTGAAAATAATCATAACAGGTCATACTATCTATTGTCTAATTATGTTTCTTAAATGGGTATCCCCTATAATTTAGACAAGAGTCCTTGTGCACTAGTATGTTGTTAACCATAGCATAGTTATCCCAAAGGGGACATTAATTTAAACTAGGCTAAACTAGGCCCTAGCTCTTTTGCGGAGCTTAAGCGCGGGAAACTCTCGACCCCTGAAGAGTCCAATTTAACTTTATAAGACCAACTTGTCCCAGCCCTTCCAGACATGGGACAAAATTGTAATATAATTTTATTGTTAAAACCACTGGCCGTGGCCAAAGGACGATGAAAATACAAAGCAAACGCAACCTAAATAAAATCAACTTAAACATCAAAGCCTAGCTATCATAACTAAAGGGAACGTGCCACTTTTAGCAATCATTCAAAGGGGCAGCCTGGTCCAGAAAGTTTTGCCTCTGGCGTAAAGCTGCCTGGTAAAACGTTGCCACTGCCCTTGAAAGATCAGAATCTATTGGGCTTAACCATCGCAATAATAAATTATCGTAGGAAAGAATATCAGCCTCTAGAAGGGCCCTTCCAAGATATTTTACCCGGAGACCAGCAAGAAAAGAGCAATTGAGGAGTATATGCGCAGAAGTATCAATTTCCCTGGATTCACAAAACCCACAAAGACGGTTTTCTCGAGGGATTCCCTTATAGCGGCCTTCTAGAAATAGTGGCGAAAGGGCTTCACATCTTAATCTCGTGTAGACAGTCCTTTTAGAAGAATCAGTCCATTTAAATAAACAACATATCCCAGCACCCATTGGATTGTATGGCTTATATCCAGAAAGAGCCTTCTGGGCGGACAGCAGCGCCCTCTTAGTTTGTGAAAGCTGATCTGACAGCCTTTGTTTTATGAGTGCCAGGGATACCTTGCAGCCTACGTGTTTAAGAGCAGAGCTAGAGAACCCCAACTTTAGGGCCTCTGGTTCTGTTGAAGTGGTCCAAAAGTCTACCAGCCTGGCTTTTAATGCCAAGTTCAGAAGGGAATCATCTTGCAATGGGAACAGCACAGACTTCAGCCAAAATCTGAGAAGGGAGGAAAGTGCTACATATTTTAATGGAAGACAGCAAGCTTCCAATCTTAGAATCACCTGGGGGGTGCCAGGAGGAACTCCTAGAATAGCCTGCAGGAAGATATTTTGACTGCTTTCCAATTTATCAAAGAACCCCATACTGGATAGGCATACAACAACTGGGCAAGAGATTTAGCCTTAAAAAGACAGAGGGCTGGTAGAATTAACTTACCCCCTTGGCCATAAAAGTATTTTATAATAGCCAATGAGGATTTCCTCACTTGGTTCTGGGCTGTTTTAAAATGGACATTCCATCCAGGGGTAGAAGAGAAGATCACTGCTAGATATTTAAATGAGCGAACTTGCTCGATTGTTTTTCCATCAATGGTCCAATGGTGGGCTTTCTGGTGGCCACTCCTACCCACAACCAATACCTTTGTTTTACCATAGTTGATGGATAATAATTCATTGCGACAGTATTCCCCAAAGCGACACAGAGCGCCGCAGGATGATTTGAGATTGTGAAACAAGTGCGGTGTCGTCCGCGTACAACAACAGCGGAACTCTCCACTCACCAATTAAAGGTGCATGGGTATCTAGCAATTTCATGAAAGTGACTGCGTCATTCAGGTAAATATTAAAGAGAGCAGGGGCCAATAAACACCCGTCTCACCCCCCACGTTATTTGAATCTGTCTGGTAAGAGCTTGGTTTAAATTAGGTCTCACTTGAAGCGTATTTCCAGAGTGGAGTTTAACTATCAGAAACAAGAGTCTAGGGTTAATCGGCAGGCCACTGAGTTTTATCCGGAGGCGCTCTCTACATATTAAATCAAAGGCCTTTTCAAGGTCAATGAAACATATAAAGAGCTTCCCTTGTCGGGAAACATGTCTATTAATCAGCAAGGAGAGTACTAATGCATGATCAATCGTAGATCTGCCTTTACGAAACCCCGCTTGTTCCGTTCGATAATTCTCTTCTCATTCTGCCAAGCCTGTAGTTTATCTAACAGAAACCTGGTGTAAAGTTTGCTGATCACGCTCAGCAAACTTATCGGCTGATAATTGCTCTGGGTTGCTTTTCAAGAGTTCCGGAGGCACAAAATCAGAACCCAGGGCTTTTCCAAATTTAAGTTGCGCAATAAGGGTCACTATCTCCCCAGGAGTAACTGGAGGCCATAACTCAAACCTATCATAGGGGGCAGAATAAATATCATGCTCAATAGAGCAAGGTTTAGAAAACAGAACTCCATAAAAGGATTCCCATACCACCAAAGGAATGGCAGGCTTAGGCGGGTCTCTATTATTTAAATTGGTTGCTCGAATAAGAACCCAGAATTCCTTAATATCCTGGGAATTAGCCGGCCAACCATTAGTATACATTATTATTATTATTAAACATTTGTATAGCGCCAGCTGTGTACCTTGCGCTTTACAGAACAATAAGATAGACGCAGTCCCTGCCTATGGCTTACAATCTAATAGACACGGCCATTCTAGGCCATCTCCTTTGTAACAAGGTCACCTTCACCAGCACTGTTTCCCATATACTGGGAAAGAAGGTCGATCACTTGTATGCTCAATTTCAGAAGGGTCTGTCCCCGGTTATACCCCCGCAGTTTTTTCTTGCCAAAACAGAATATAAGAAATTAATCCACAGTAAGAAAAGGAGTTATTGGGATAAACTACTGGTGTAATTTGATCCAAGTGGCGGAGGCTGGGGACAGTAAGTTGTTCTGGAGTAAGGTTAATAGACTGGTGGGAAATGGGTCAGGATATCAGCCCCCGGCAGTTTCCAGTCAACAATAGTGTGAGCACTTTCGACGTATGTATTCCGGGGAACCAGCAAAGGAATCTGTGGGAAAGAATGATCTATTAGCAGCAGAGGGGTTGGCCTCCTTTCCGGTTTGGCCTCCCATTTCTGCCCAGGAGACAGATCTCCTTATTGATTCATTCAGCAATGGTAAGGCACCGGGCTTAAATCTTATTACCATAGACTGCATTAAGCAGTTTAGGGGTTGGTGGGTTCCCCTCCTTGCAGCTTTTTTCTGCTATCAATAACACCAGCCAAATGCCTGCTATTTGGGCAAAAGCAGTGGTAGTGCCTATCTACAAGAAAGGGGATAGAGCTGATCCTTCTAATTATAGGTCCATAAGCCTGTTGTGCTGCTCGAGCAAGATCTATGGTAAATGGTTGTTGGACAAGCTTAGAACATGGGTAGAAGAGGGGCATATATTGCACCCTGAGCAGGCAGGGTTCTGGGAAGGTCGCTCCACCCTTGAGCACTGTCTCATGTTACATCATTTAGTAGAGAAATATCGTAAGGCCAATGGCAGATTATATGTGGCTTTTTTGGATCTTACATCCGCATTTGACACTGTTGACAGAAATCTCCTATGAGATAAGTTAGCTCAGACGGCGATTGAGGGTAGGCTGTTGTTTCTACTTAAACAGCTGCATTAGATTTCTTGTTAGTGGTTAAGTTTGGTAGCCAGGGCTGTTTAACAGATACAATTCCCACCTCTCTCGGGGTGAGGCAGGGCTGCGTCCTTGCTCCTTTATTATTTAATTTGTTTATAAATGATGTAGTACCCCTGCTGGTCCAGTCTGAGTTCTTTCCACCCAAGATGACATCCCGCTCCATAGGATGCCTATTATATGCAGAGGACATTGCCATTCTGTCACAGACGCGAGTGGGCCTTGGCAGACACTAGATAGTTTTGCAAACTATTGTACGGCCAACAAGTTATTAATTAATTTTGAGATGTCTAAAATTGTAGTCTTCTCACATGGGAGGAAATTGCATAAATGATTTATTAAAGGAAACCAAATTCAACAAGTTAATTAATTCAAGTATTTGGGTTTGCACTTCAGGGCCTCAGGCGGCTGGGCATTTCATCTCCAGGTGCTTCCAGTGGCCAGGGGGTCGGCCCAAGCCCTCCGGAAGTTATTTGGGGTTTCAGGGCGGAATGCGCTTGGACCGGCAATCAGGGTGTTTAACACCAAAACTCGTGCCAGTTTCTTTATGGTGTGGAACTTTGGGCACCTCTGATTAGCCCTAATTACAATCTAAACACTGTTCAATCTAAATTTCTGAGAGGTCTAATTAGGGCCCCAATGGGTACCCCAAATGCGGCAGTTCGGTTGGAGCTCGGGCAGCCCAGTTGGGCAGAAGTGGCTTGGGGATCAGCGCTCAGATTTTGGTTGAAGCTTTTATATTCTCGTTCCTCTGGGCTGGTGAATTTCTGGGTGGAAGATTCTTTCAAAGGGCAATGGATTTGCGCAATTAAGTCTTTTGTGCTAAAATTGGGCTTTTCTCCCAATTACTTTGAGGGGAGGGACAGAGAAGTGGCTAAAGTTGAACTCTTACGTAGGCACTCGGATATAGCCAGGCAAGGAGAGGTGGCGAAAATTAGAGCCTCTACCCATATAGGAGGGTATCTTTCTTTACTCCCGGCCCTGGGGTCTATGGCTTCCTATTTAACATCTTCTATCCCCCCTTGGGGAAGATTTTTGTTTCTCTGTGCACGTTTCAATGCCTTACCTACTGCTATCCTAGAAAGGGCAATTGGGATTCTTACCTGTGAATTGCCCTTCTGTAGCCTTACAGGGAGTTTATTTGGACTCAGGGAGCGATCTCCCTCGTGTTCACTAGGAGGCAGTACAGACTTTCCACCGGGCATGCGTAGGGAGAGCGCGCCCTCGCTTCCCCAGGAGTATCATAGCCAAAGTAACCATAGCTGAAAGAAACAAAGAAACAGAACCTTCCCCGAACTACGAGGAGCAACGTTAACTGAACCCCATGTAATGGGGACTAAACTTCCCCCGAATATGAGGAATTTTACAAAACAGTCCAGGTGGGCCGAATAAACTCCCTGTAAGGCTATAGCAGGGCAATTCACAGGTAAGAATCCCAATTGTCCTTTCTAAAGCCTTTAGTCCATTTACTCGGACTCAGGGAGATAACAGAGCAGTACTTATTTATTCGGAAGGGGAGGAACGACCAGGTTTAATCAGACTGCAGTACCCTTTGCAGAATCCGCCTGCCGAAGGCAGCCTCGGCGGATTGGTGCAGATCAATTTTATAGTGTCTGGTGAATGTATGCAGGCTTTTCCAGGTGGCTGCCCTGCATATCTCATCTATAGGGGCCCGGGATTGGAAGGCCGAATTAGTTGCTGCTCCTCGGGTAGAGTGAGCCAGGACAGGATTGGGGGGGTTGGAGGCGGGAAGTTTTGTATGCTTCGGCTATGCAGGTCACTATCCAGCCAGCAATAACTGATTTAGAAGCCTTTTTACCCCTGTGACGAGGATGATAGCTTACTAGGAGGCTAGAGGAACGTCTGAAGGAGGCCGAACGATGGAGGTATATCTTTAAAGCCTTGCGTACGTCCAAGTAATGCCGAAGCCTCTCCAAAGGGTGGCGGGGCCGTGGACAGATGGAGGGCAGGATGACATCCTGGGACAGATGGAAAAGGGAGGAAACTTTTGGAAGGAAGGAAGGATCCAGGTGGAGACAGACCGATTCCTTTTTGAAGGAGCATAGGGAAGGGTCGGCTGACAGAGCCCCAACATCGGAAATACGTCTAGCCGAGGTGATGGCTATTAGGAAGGCCACCTTGATAGAGAGGTAGAATAAAGAGACCTGATTAAGGGGCTCAAAAGGGGGACCCATAAGAGCTTTAAGGACCAAGTTGAGATTCCAGTTAGGGAACCTGTGAACCACAGGAGGGGAAATACGACAGGCAGCCCTCATGAACTGATGTATATGATGGTGGGTGGAAAGGCGTGGTCTACCAGATGCCCCTAATGTACTATCAATAGCGGCTAACTGTCTGGATAGAGTGTTGGGGCGTAGGCCTTTGTCCAATCTTTACTGAAGGAACTGTAGGGAGGGAGACTCTGGGGAAACAAGTCTAGCTTTGCATCGACCAACAAAGACCCTCCAAGTACACTGGTATATGCGCCGGGTGAATTTTCGCCTAGATGCTAGTAGAGTGCGAACAACAGAGTCAGAATATCCCAGATTCTGCAGGGCTAGGGCTTCAACAGCCATGCTGTTAGCTTCAGAAACTCCGGTTGTTGATACAAGAGAGGTCCTTGGGACAGCAGGTCCTGTGTGACGGGGAGCGTGAGGAGGTTTCCGTGTGACAGAGTGAGCAAGTCTGGAAACCATGGTCGACGTGGCCAAAAGGGGGCCACGACTATTACAGTGGCTCGCTGTAGCTTGCAGCGGTGGATCGCACGGCTGAGTAAGGGGAAAGGCGGGAAGGCTTATAGGAGCCCCGGAGGCTGTATATAGCGTAGAGCATCGGTGGCTTGACTTGGGGTGCATGTTCCTGCTGTAAAAGTGAGGCACTTTGTGGTTGGTCGGGGAGGCAAAGAGATCGAGGACTGGCATGCCGAACATCTCGATGATCAGCTGAAAGGTGGTCGGGCTGAGTGTCCATTCCCCCAGGGTCTGGCGACACAACCAGTCCGCCTCGACATTGTCTACGCCTTTTATGTGGAGGGCCGACAGAGAGAGTAGGTGAAAGCGGGATGCTTCCTTGTGCAGCGCCTTCGACCGAGAACCCCCTTGATGGTTGACGGAGGCCATGGCCGTGGTGTTGTCTGTGAAGACGATCACATTGCAACCCTCCAAAAGGGGAAGAAACCATTGGAGGGCTAGCCGAATGGCCTTTAGTTCCAGCCAGTTGATGCTCACTTTCTGAGGAGGACCTTAAGAGTGACTGTGGGATTGTTTGCGGGGGAGCTTTGTGTTTGCCCTTGCTGGCCTTTTTTGAGTCCCCTTTAAAGGTGGCTTTGGGGGGGAGGAGGGGGCTTTCGCTTTTGGGCCCTCCTCTGATTGTGCTCAATGCGCTCCAGGACCCCCATCATGGACCTAAGCGTGTCCATTTGGAGCCTTTGGAAGGCCTCCACTGAGTGCTTCCCTCTTACTTGTGAGGAGGCAGAAGTGTCTGCCTCCTCCACGTTGTCCATCTCCATTGCGAGCCGTCCGCCCTCCAGATTGCCGTGCAACAACTCTGCTTGCAGAGTGGGGGCCGTGGCTTGGCGGGCGGCCGCTTGACGGGTTTTGGCGGTCTCTGCCATCCAAAGTGTGATTTCTGGCAGTTCCTACCCGGAGGCCGAACCCTGCACACTTGGAAATCCAGGCCGTACCCAAGTGCCGGCACCAGGATTGAAGAGAACGAGCCCTCTCTTGCATCCCCTAAGGGCACTAGTCCAATTCCGTTAAAGGCTGAAGCCTTGTAAATACTGACCCCCCTCCCTTGTAATGAGAAAGGAGGCAAGAAAGTCTGGTGGGGTGCAGAGCACCCCTGCTGCACATCCTACTGGTCCAGAGGCAAACTTTCTACTGGGGAAGCGAGGGCGCGCTCTCCCTACACATGCCCAGTGGAAAGTCTATACTGCCTCCTAGTGGACACGAGGGAGATCGCTCCCTGAGTCCGAATAAGGGGACTGAAGGCTATAGAAGGTAGATTCTGTGCCATCAGATTCGAGGACAGGCTGTGCCCATATAATCATCTAGGGAGTGAGACTGTAGCACATCTGTTGTTCGCGTGCCATCTGTATGATCAAATACGCCAGAATCTATTGTCGGCATTTTATGTCGCTACCCAGGGCATCACCTACTGCTCTTAGCTTTGTCAGACCTATACCCGGAGGCTAATTGCAAAATTTCTTACTAGGGTTCTGCTTGCTTGCCAGTGTTTCCTGCAATTTAAACTCATGCCAGCTTTTCCCGAGAAAACGGGAGCACTGCCCTTTTGGTCTTCCCAGATGCCTTTGAGGAGTACATGGGGCTGGGAGGATTTGGATTGCTTAAATTGGCTGAGTGGGATGTTGGAACTTTTTACCAGAATGGCTCTTAGGGTGTCGGGATGAAAGATATAGGGGTCTCGAGAGTCAGTAGGGGTATGCCGATTGCTTTGCTCTCACGAACACTAGGTTTTGCCCCTAGCGTGAGCTCTACATCTACAGCAAGGGCTAGGGTTTGTCTATGTTTAACGTTGTTGTACTTTAAATCTATATATGGAAAATAGTTTCATTATGTATCTCATATTTTCTTTGCTTTTGATGTATTTTATTTGTGTTTATTCTACTTAATTTTTGATATCTTTCTGCAATAGCCTAGTGCTACGCATAATACATATTTACATTACATATACTGGTGCCTTAGTCACCCAATAACCAACACACAGAAAACTTGGTCCAGTTCCTTGAGTATTTATTTATTTTAACTTACATGCTGCCCTTCCCATGGTGGCTCAGGGTGGCTTACAATCAATAAAACCCCCATTCCCCACCCCAGAAATCCTACACCTAAAGCCTCCCAAAAGAAATTCTCTCCCCATTCCCCACAACCACACGCAATGCCCCAAGCAACCCTAATCTCTATCCCCGCCTGCCAAATGCCTTAAACAAAAATGTTTTGCAGCGCCTCTCGAAGAAGCTTAGACTTGGCCTTGAGCAAGCCTCTGGGGGGGAAGGGAATAACACTGGGGCAGTGAGTGAGAATGCCTCCTCGTCCCATGGACAAGAGTAACAGATGGATACCGGAGGGTGCTTCTGGCTGAACTACTACTAATCATTTCTATAGTGTTACTAGTTGTATGCAGCACTGCACACATACACACAACATAAAGACAGTTCCTGCTCCATGGAGCTTACAATCTAATCAAGACACAGACAACTACAAATAAGAGTCTTCCTATGAATAATGGACTACAAGATGTAGGTATTCACAGTAAGTTTATTTATTTCAGTTAACATGGTTGAAATCAGCAAGGCTATATGGATAGGGTCTGGGTTCATGATTTAAAAGCAAAGCAATCTTGAAGAAGTGGGCTTTAGGCAGGACTTGAATATGGACAGGGAGGTGGCCTGACACACCACCTCAGGAAGCTTGCACTACAGGATGGAGCATGGTATGGGCCCAGGACATTCACAGCTTTACAGGTCACCAGAACCTTGAATTGTGCCCAGAAAACTATAGGTAGTCAGTGCAGACTCCAGAGCACTGGTGTAATGTACTCCTGAAAACCCATCCCCGAAATGAGCCGGGTCACTGCATTCTGCACCAGCTGAAGCTTCCGAACAGTCAGCAAGGGCAGCCTCACATAGAGCGCATTACAATATGAAAATATGGTGATAGACAACGGTGGTAAGGTCTGAATCAGAAAGAAAAGGCCACAGCCGCCTCACCAGATGGAGGTGGTGAAAAGCGCTCCTGGCCACAGTTGCAAGCGCTCCAAGGCTGCAAAACTGAGTGACCAAAGGGGGCCAGACCCCATCAATAACAGGAGTCCCAATCCTCTCCAAGTCACAGGGCCTGCCCACCATCATCACCTCACCCTCATCCAGTCCCCAACTGCAGTCAGGCAACAGGTAAGAACCAAGACTGCAGAACCTGGGTCGGATGAAAACAAGAGGTAGAGCTGGGTGTTGTCAGAGTACTGATGACACTTCACACCAAACCTCAAATGACTTTCCCAGCAGCCTCAGATGCACATTGAACAAGAGGGGAGACAAAATGGAACCCTGAAGGACCCCACAGGGGAGATCACAGGGCCAGGGGGCTGACGAGCAATCACCCCATCACCACCCACTGAGACCTCTCGGACAGGAATGAACGGAATCACCCAAGAGCAGTCCTGCGCACCCCTGCCAGGTCCCGCAGCCATGTCAAAAGCACTTCATGATCAAGTGTGTCAAAGGCCGCTGAAAGATCTAACAAGATTAACAGGGTACAATTCCCCTTGTCAATCTCCGGATGAAGGTTATCGACCAAGGCTACAAGCACAGTCTCCATGCTATACCCAGAATGAAAGCCTGACTGAAAAGGGTCCAAGAATCCGACAGTATCGAGATGAGCCTGGAGCTGTTGGGCAACCACCCATTCAATAACCTTCCCTAAAAAGGGAAGGTTAGAGACACAGTGATAGCTGGCTGGGAAGTCAGCATCAAAAGTTGGGTTTTTTAAGCAAGGGCCACACAAGCATGTTTAAGGGCATCTGGTAGCGTCCCCTCCCAAAGGGAGGTGTGGACAACCCCAGCCAGCAATGGCCGCAACGTCTCTCAACTGGCTTTCACCAGGCAAGATGGGCGAGGATCTAATTCCATAGTAAAAAAATCTCCGGTTTAGAATAATAGTTAAGGTCCTTGCAAATTCAATCTTGCACTAAAATGTCATGGAAATTGCAAGTTAAGGCTTCTGCCTTAAATTGTGAGTCATGTAAGCAGTAAAGATGTTGTACAGTCTTGCATATTGTGTTGATTCCAACTTAGGCTCCATGCCCCCATGCTTTGTATTGGTGGTTCAGTCCCAATCCTCTTTCTCTGCAGGTTTGGGGCAACATTGAAGCTGGGGAATGGAGGGGGTGAGGGGGCAGCGGCAGGGGTGAGGGGAGCCTGGGGCGGAGAGAACAGGGGCTACAGGTGAGGATGGAGGGGTAGCTAGGCTGTTGCACCAGAATGAGTACCCTGCAACACCTAGCTCCCCAGCCACCTTGCTCATGGTGCTGCAACAGCCTAGCTACCCGCCCTGGTCTCCTGCTGCCCCTCAATGCCCATTCAAAGTCACTTCAGCTCTGCCTCTGCCCCTAAATCCCCACCCACAGCCCCTGGTTTCCACGTCTACTGCTACCCCTCAGTCCCCACCCACAGCCCTGTGGGCAGGAGGGGCAGGATAAATTTTTTATAAAATAAAGAGGAAAAATAAAATAAATAAAATACTCCCTTAGTTCTGACCTTTTCCCAGCTCTGCTGCTGTACCTCAATCCCCACCCACAGCCCTTGGTCCCCCACCCGTGCTCCTCATAGCTCTGCCACTGGCCATCAACCCATACCTGCAGCCCATGCCACCCCCAGCTGTTGCTGCTTCCTCTCAATCCATACCTGCAGCCCCTGCTTCTCCAACTCTGCTGCTGCCCTCCAACCCCCATCTGCAGCCCCCATTTTTCCAGCCCTGAGCGCCTCTCCAGCTCTCCTAGTGCTCATCAATCCCCACCCGCAGGCACTGCACCTCTCTCTCTGCTGTTCAATCCCCACCCACAGCCTTTGCTCCTCCAGCCCTGCTCCCCAGCACTGCTCCTGAATCCCCACCACCTGTTCTTCTCTTAGTGGGTGGTCCACTTCAACCCATTTCCTTAGGGCTGCCAAAAGTATCCTAGCATACAATTTGGCTACTATTGGGAGTAGGCTAATTGGACTATAACAGGTTGGATCTAATGGATTACCTTTCTTGAAAATAGGCACTATAACTGCTGTAGCCCACTCCTGCAGAATCTCCTTTGTATAATTAATTAGAGTAAACAATCTTGCTAGGAGCGGGATCCACCAACTCGCAAACTGTTTGAAGAGCTCAGGGGGTATACCATCTTTTCCTGGGGCCTTCCCTGCTGCCATCTGGGTCACGACCAACGCCACCGCCTCTTCTGCCACCAGTGGGACAAAGGTAAATTTACTTCCTCCTTTTACCACATGTTCCATCTCACTTTCTGTATGTATCCAGGGAGTTTCAGGGCTTTGGTACATTTCAGTAAAAACGGCAACCCACACCTCCTCAGATATAGGGCTTTTGTAAGGGCAAATCCACAATGCATAATTGTTTCGTCTTACAACATCTTATAGACAAATATGTGGTTATAAAATGTGGGAACCTCTTTGTAGCTTTCATAGATCTCTCGAAAGCGTTTGATTCAGTAAATAGAGAGCACCTCTGGGGTAAGCCGAGGAAAATGGGGATGTCGCCGGAACTGCTAGAGCTAATAGTGCAGCTCCATCAAGACACAAGGGCAGTGGTGAGGCTAAGCCCGAAGGGAAACCTTACGAGAGATTTCCCTTTACAGCAGGGGGTTAAGCAGGGGTGCCTTCTTGCCCCACTTCTTTTTAATTTATATATTAATAACCTTGTTCCTACCCTTTCTATAGCCAATCCAACGCCACCGCGAATACAGGATAGACCATTGTCCTGTTTAATGTACGCGGATGACATTGTCATTTTTTCTCAGACTAGACGAGGGCTTCAGCAAATGCTAACAGCAATGTATACTTACTGTCAAGCAAATGCCCTCTCTGTCAATATAGGAAAGTCTAACGTCATGGCTTTTGGCAGTTCCCGTAGGAAATTTAAGTGGTCGCTGGGGGGGCAAGAGTTAGCCACAATACAACAGTATACATATCTTGGAGTAGTATTTGCCTCTCGAAATTCCTGGTATCAGAACAACAACAGACAAATTACCAAGGCAAAACAAATTGTGGGAGGCCTCCTTAGATTGTATCATGCAGCCCCTGTGGCATCGATAAAACAGCTGCTAGATATTTTACAGACTAAGGTTATCGCCTCCCTGACGTATGGAGGTGAAGTAACTGCCCCTGGATATGTGCGTAAAATGGAAATTCCACAGAATCAATTTTTGCGTACAATTCTAGGAGCTCCAAAGGTGACACCTCTCACTATGCTTAGATTGGAGACATCTGCAGAGGAAGAGGATTGGGACTGAAACACCAATGCAAAGCGTGGGACATGAAGCCTAAGTTGGAATCAAGCGCAATACACGAGACTGTACATCCTTACTGCTTAGATGACTCACAAGTTAAGGCACATGTTATCTGTATTGGCTCAATTAAATCTTAGATTTCTCACTTTTTGGGATAAAGTGGCAAGAGGAGAAATGGTTCTGGCACAGAGCTGCTATTTTGAGCAGAAGCATCATCAAGGAGTGCCATCATACCCGTGGATTTCACACTTAAAGAAGTTGACTGGCATAATTCCCCTCACAGTGAATGGTACTGGGATTCCAGGAAGCACCGAGATCCCAGACCACAGATTACCTAAACAAGAACTTAGAGTACACTAAAAAAGTGGGCCCACGCTTTGAACTTCTTGTCCACGTGGACTTTGAACTTCTTGTTCGTAACAAAATTTCGCTGTACTATCCAAGGGTTAAAACAGAGGCCAGGTTGGAATTGTATCTGCAGCAGCTTCAGGATCCTAGGCTTAGGAGAATGGCGATGCTATTCCGCTTTAATCTGTTCGAGACAGCAGAGGTTAGGGAGAGAAGAGAACGAGTCCCTAAAGAGGAAAGAACATGCAGGAGATGCCCAGATGTGATTAGAGACCCTCCCCCATCTCCTATTGCAGTACCCACAATATGCCGAGCTTAGGAAACTGTGGTTGAGTTCTGTGGTAACCCCGGAAATAGCTTCCCCAGAAGAGACTTATGAACTGCTAATAGCTTCTACGGATATGTCAACAATTAAAACAGTGGCTATGTTTCTCCTAGTGCTAGGTCGAGAGGACAGAGTTGCTTGAGAAGGGTCAGCTCCCTGCCCTTTTGAACTTTGAATTTGTTACATTTGTTATATATAATATATACATTTGTTATATATAATATATATATGATTTTAGGTTTTCTCTGTATGATTGTTTTATTGAAAAGCAGAGAGTTTTACTTATTTATTATGTGTATTTTGGGATGTGTTGTGTTGATGAATACTTTATATAGCAAATTTGCTGAAATAAACTAAACTAATGATGATGAATCCCCACCCGCAGCCCCTCCTCTAGCCCTTTGCTCTCTACAGCTCTCCTGCTGCCCCTGAATTCCCACCTGCAGCTGTGCTCTCCCAGCCTTAAGGTCCTTCCTCAGCTGTACCACTGACCCTCAATCCACACCTACAGCCCCTTCTCCTCCAGCCCTGGGCTCCTCCCACCCCCCCACTGCACCTCAATCCTCACCTGCAGTCCCTACTCTCCCAGACCCGGGCTCACTCTAGCTCTGCCACTGCCACCTCACCCCCTCCATTTCCCAGCTTCAGTTCAGTGTTGCCTCCAACCTGCAGAGGAAAAGGATTGGGGCTGAAACACCAATGCAAAGTGTGGGGCATGAAGCCTAAGTTGGAATCAAGCACAATACACGAGACTGTACATCCTTACTGCTTAGATGACTCACAAGTTAAGGCAAGAGCCTTAACTTGCAATTTCCATGACTTTTTAGTGCATGATTGAATTTGCAAGAGCGTTAACTATTATTCTAAACCAGAGGTTTTTTGACTATGGAATTTCCCAGGTTTTTTTGAGAGGCTTTGCAATACAGAAAGTTTTTGCAATATTCCGCTGGTGCATTAAGAACATTCAGCAGCATAATAGTAAAATTTTGGATTTTCAAATGCAACTGCCCCTGGGGTGTAGGAAGCAATCAGATAGGGAGAGCTGGTACCGTCCTCCCCAAACATAAAAATGCAGAGTGCACAGGGGCGGCAAACCAAGCACTGCGAAAACCATGACAAGACAAAGCTGGCACCCCCCCCCAAACATAAGAAAGCAGACTGCGGAGGAGCCAACCGACCACCTCACACCCACCCCTCCCTCTCCCTCTCCCTCTCCCACACACACACACATTCTAACCAACCAGACACACACATTCCCCCCAAACCCCTCACTCGACACGCCCAACCAGACACAGACATACACACCCGCACACATACGCTCCCCCTTACTCACTCACTCCTTGCTCCAACCAGACACACACAGTCCCCTCACTCCCACTGCCACCAGTACCCATGCTCCATCGGCGGCAACCCCAGACTGTGTGGCGTCAGCCTGAGAAATTGCAGGGTCCAGGGTGAAGACAAAATGCGGGACTCCCCTCTCAATTTTCCATTGCCCCACCCACTTCCATTTGAAAATTGAGGGAGGAGCGGGAAAGGTGTTTTTTTGGCCAGATGGCCCTTACCTCAGATGCTGCTGGGTCAGGGTCTTCTCTACGGGCGGGTAGTCATTCAGAGCAGGGCAGGTTCAGAGTCTGGGGGTGGTGCTAATACGCAGGAGGAGGGAGCAGATGAGGGGGGGTCTCTCCTTGGCTTGGGTGGTGGCTCCCTCCTCCTGTCCCCCAGAGGTGGGGGGCACAGAGCAGGAGGAACCTCCCCACCCCCACTGGCTGCTTTCCCACGAGCAGCCGACTGCCACAAGCTCCTGTCTCACAAGTAGCCTTTGGTGCCGCGGGAGTGTGCGCTATTCAAATGTAGCACAGCTCCTGGGAAAAGAGGAAGTGAGGCAAAGTGAAATCCTTCCCTGTTCGTTGCATGAGCTTGCCAGCACGAGTCACACTTCCTACTTTCCCAGGAGCTGCACTACATTTGAATAGTGCAAGCTCCCGCAGCACCGAAGGCTGTGCAATCAGCGTCATGGGAAAGCAGCATCTCATTCTCACATTCTTTCTTTCTCACACCCCCCTCTCTCATTCTCACACACCCCCTCACTCTTTCATTCACACCCGCCTTCCCTCCACCCCCTCTCTCTCATTCACACCTCTTCCCTCGTTTTCGACTGACCCAGGTCCCGCTGTCTCGTTGTTTTCCCAATGTTTGGAGGCTGTGGCAGATTGGATGCGGCAGAGCAGACTGAAGCTCAATCCTGATAAGACGAAGGTGATGGTGGTGGGTAGGGCAGGGGAGGTGCCGACCCCTCTGGTGGGGGATGGGGCTGCCCTCCCATAGCCCAGCAGGTTCGGAGTACGGGGGTGGTGTTGGATCCGGGCCTCTGTCTGGATCGGCAGGCGGAGGCGGTGGCTAAAGCTGCCTTCCGCCAGCTGTATCTGGTGCAGAGGCTGCACTCATACATCTCCGGGCCCGACCTGGCCACTCTTATTCATGCCTTCATCAACTCGAGGCTAGACTACTGTAACGCACTCTACGTGGGGCTTCCCTTGGTTCTGATTTGGAGGCTGCAGTTGGTGCAGAATGCAGCGTCCGTCTCCTTATGGGGACAAGGTGACGGGACCATATTACACCTGTGCTCCGCACTCTGCACTGGCTGCCTATAGCATACCGAGCCAGATTCAAGGTGTTGGTTTATAAAGCCCTATACGGTCTGGGCCGCTCATACCTTGGGGACCGCCTTGCCTTCTGTGCCCCAGGGCGGCCCCTGCGGTCTGCCAGGGGCACCTTCCTGGTGGTCCCCCATGTTAAACGGGGGGCCACGATGGAGAGGGCGTTCTCGGCGGACGGGCTGCGGCTTTGGAACTACCTCCCGGAGGAAGCTCGCCTGGCCCCGGGTCTGATGGCTTTTTGCCGAGCCTGTAAGACCTGACTGTTCGCCCAGGCCTTCGGAGGGGAGGGTAGTTTTAAATTATTTATATTGTGGTTTTATGTATTTTATTATTGTTTTAGTTGTGAGCTGCCCCGAGATGCCGTAGGCATGAGGGGGCGGCCAATAAATGTAAATAAATTCACACGCACCTCCCCCGTCTCATATTCACACACCCCATCTCTCATTCACACACACACCTTCCTTCTTTCTTACATATTCATTCTCTTATATACACACTCCTCATTAATTCTTTCTCATTCTTATACACACACACACACACACACACACACTTACACACACACTCCACACATACTCATTCTCTCTCTCTCATGCACACCACACCCTCCATGTGCACAAACATGCGCGTGCGCACACTCCATGCACAACACACACAGACACTGGGGCAGCGGTGTCAGCTTTGGCCGGGGGGCAGTAGTGCCTCTCTCCTTGTACTGGCTGATGCTTAGGGGCCTGTGGTGGAGGAGCGCAGCAACAGCAGTACCATCAGGTGTGTATGGGGGGCAGCAGTGCTTCCCCCACCATTGCTGAGGGGCCCCGGCTCAAGTTTGAGCAGTGGCGGCGCAGTGGCATCATACAGCGGGAAAGCGAAGCACCGATACTGCTTTCCCCCCAGCTGTTGCTGATGGGGCTCAGGCAGGCCAGCAGAGGCCAAGGCAGAGTCCACGCAGGCCCCCCACCCCCGGGAGGCACCTACGATGAAAGCCTACCTGTTGCTCCAGCCGCTTGCCTGCCTGCCGCCCCTTTCAAAGCTCCCACACCACCGCCATGCACAGGGGCTGCTGTCACGTTTTCTCTGTAGCATGCTAGGGACTACACTTCCCAGCATGCCACAGCAAAAACCATGCCGGTGCCTCAGGATGCGCACAGGAGGGGGCTTTGAAAGTGGCGGCAGGCAGGCGGCTGGAGCAACAGGTAGGTGGGCAAGACAAGCAGGTAGGCAAGTAGGCAATGCTAGGTCCTCCCCCTGTGCCCCACTGCCCAGGCTGCTTGCCAAGGGGGCTTGGACAGGGGTGGTTAGTCACTAGGTTTTTAGTCTATGGGAGACTGCACATGTTGCATAAGGGCAGCTTTGTGTTCTTCCATAGACTAAAACGGGAGTTTAAACTCCTTTTAATTTTAAAAAGTACTCACCGTATTTTTTTTAAAATAAAGCCATGGCAACCCTAGGCCGTAGGCTTGAATTTTTAAAAATACTTCAAAGACTTGAACACCTAACTAAAAAACCCTGAGGCTGATCAAAGTGAGACGATCACAAACATTTTTTAAAAATTGCTTTTCAGCTGCCAACCTTTCAAGGGCTGTATCTCAGTCATCTTACATTCGATTTTTCTAAAATGTTCAGTTTAAACCTCTCATCCAAGCGATACTTCCCTGCAAAATTTCAGAATGGTTGCCTAAATTATCTCAATTTTTTATTAAGTAGAATATTCATTCATTATAATGGAGAGTGCTAGTTGCCTTAACCATGCCTGTATAATTCACAACTGGTCGCCCTCATCACCCCAAGAACAATCTCTGCATCAGACGGTGATACAAATTGAAACTGATCCAAAAAAAGAAACAGGACAAGGCTGAGCTTCCATAATCCCAAACTTTGGACCCTACAAGAGTAATGGCAGTGTCCAAGTCATGGTGAATGTGAGTGATTTTGTCTGCAAAGTAGTCGATAAAAATGTCACAGCAAGCAGTAGATGATTCTGGTTCCTGGCAGAGACAGGCCGGATTAACGAGACCTCTCACCTGCTTGGGCTGTTTATTCCTCCAACACCTTTCTATGGTATCTTTAGGACAGTTTACAATTTTCCAGTCTTCCTACACATTATTTACCCCAGTAGGTTTTGCACAGAGCCTGTCTCCTAGATCCTCTCTCTAACCCAGAGATACAGCTCTCATCCCAAACCTAGGGTCACGCTCACATTCCTATACTGGGTTTTTTATTCCACACTGCTCTCAGATGACTTCTGCCAGCCATCACCAGCTCCCCTGCATTCATTTCAGTTGGCCAGGAGCAGGAGAACTGAGACTGTTAACCTTTACAAAGCCAACTCGCCTGCTACATCCCTGTTTTACTGGGCGTACCATGCCTGGCATATCAACTAATGCTTACTTCCTGTACACTATGAAACTGGCAATTGTTACACTGGAGTTTTGAGCTGTCTGGATTGCAATGCAGTCAGTGCTAATAACTGAAAGGAGAATAGGCACTTTGGTCTTATGAAATGGTGCTAAGTCTGAAAACTTTGGGAATTACGGATCTTGATATCACTTAGGCTGCTTTCTCACATTACCTGGGGGTGGTGTGGTGTGGTGAGAACTGCTGTGAAGGCAATCGTGCCTGTACTCTCATGGGAAATAGCGCATGTAGCCCTATTCGGCTTTTATGCTACGAAAACACTCGCACATGACAGGGTCCCCCCACTGTAGCTTTTACAATCACGGGTGTTCTCATGGCATGAAAGCAGAACGCATTCCTATGTGCGCTAATTCCCATGAGAATACAGCCACAATTGCCCTCAGACACGTTCCTCCCCCCACCCCCAGGTAACATGAGAAGACAGTCTTATTCAGCTGTTCCACCTTTTCTTCTACGTCACACAAATCCCCTCACCCTCAACACAACTTGCTGAAGTATACAAGCAGATGTCTCAGGCAGAGATAATTCAATATTTGGCGAGATGCGGTCATAATAATTAGTGAAAGAAGAATTCTTGTCATACATACTCTTGCATAAGTTTTGGACCAGAGAACTGGTCCGAAAAATGGATGGACTCCATCTTGTCAGCATAATGTGTGAGGAAATGTACCATCTGCAAAAGAAGGTGGGGTTAGTTTTTCTACAAGAAAGTCTTTCTCCCTTAGCACTGCCAGTTACCATGGCTCCTTAATCACAATGGCTGGAAGAGCTAACAACTATAGCATGAAGGCTGAACGTACAGGGTGGTTCTCTCCTCAACTAATTGTGATGTGTTACTGTATTGTTTTATTTGAACCAGGATGCAAAACACTGGACACTTACTGAGTAAAGGTAAGTGTTCAAACACTTGACAGCTATTGAGTCTCAAGATCATTTACATGGTATTGAGATAAACTTTAGCACTACTACCAACACACAATGCTTTTTCCACCAGCTTCTTCCCACAAGCTACTCTGTTAATCTGACATTACGTGCAAATTATTGCCTATGATTTTACCCCTCAAGAATCTTATAAAAGCCATTTTCTTCCCTGGTACAAACTTCCTCAAATTAAGACACTAACATTCCAGTGAATATAACTCACTCAATTATAGGCTTTTTATGACACTTCTCACCTTAAAACAAACATCTTACAGACACTGCAGAATCTGTCTACACAGAACCCTGTGAGGTAAGTCTGTGTGCACTTATGATTCAATGAAGTCAATGGGAATTTGCCCATTGATTTTAATGGGACCAGGATTGGAGCCAATCTTATTTTGCTGATGAGAGAGAGTGAGGTACACTAGAGACTTGCCCAAAGTCACACAGAATGATGTCAAGGGCTGGGATAAGAATCCATGTCTCATGTTCAGCGCTTAGTCTCTCTTCATTCAAATTAATGACTACCAAATTTAACACAACAAAGAAAATAAGTTGCACCTATATCTGTTTTGTTTCCCTTTCAGTGGACATCAGTATTTCTTTGGATGCAGGAACTGGGCATTTTATTCCCCTGCCCTAATTTCTGAGCTAGTCAGTGCTGAGCGACAGCCTTCAAATAGACAAAGCCAAAAGGAAACTCCTCAAGG
Organism: Sphenodon punctatus; assembly: GCA_003113815.1. Taxonomy (NCBI): domain Eukaryota; kingdom Metazoa; phylum Chordata; class Lepidosauria; order Sphenodontia; family Sphenodontidae; genus Sphenodon; species Sphenodon punctatus. The sequence goes on from QEPC01001773.1 coordinate 582,780, forward strand.
CTTCCCTCAGTCCCATTACCTTTGTGTCCATCATTCCCTCTGTGACTTCTCCCATCTCCGACAGGATAGCCAGTGAATCTGGAAGCCCATACTTTGCCCCAGACTTGGGTTTGTCACTACAGAACTCGCTCTGTTGGGAGAAGATTAGAAAAAAGTACATGTCTTTCATTCAATGTGTACAACAGTTAACACTCAGCACAGTGGAGGGGCTGTGTGGAGACAATCCTGCTCAGGGCTGACAGACAACTAAAATGCAAATTAAAAAAAAGGATTATTTAATTCCACGGAAATATTTCCATCGTAAACTAGGAGGCTCCTGTATGGTCAAGAGGGCTTACACTTCTCTCTCTTTTTTTTTTAAATACAGGAAAGCTTGCACCATGAGCAGCAGGAGTGAAACTGACCGGAATCTTGTCATTTTCACTCTGCTGCAGCTATCTCAGAGTGGCACCAGAGCCATCTGCAGAGTGGGAAAGGCAGCACTGCATCTAGTTACACCAGGAATGAGCCTTCAAGATGATCAAGGCTAGCGTGTTATTCATTAATGCTTACATTCTGCAGAAATCTGTTTGAAGCTCTCGCAATACTAGTAAGGACAAATTACCTGAGTCAGCTTCTCACTCAGGTAAAAAAGCAAACAAGTTAGTACTGCTTTTCAAGAGAGATCAATGTGAGTTTAGAGGTTGTAGCAGGAGTTCTACTTCAAGTTTCCAGAAACTGAAAAAAGGGCAATTGGGTTCCTTACCTTGGGACTTGCCCTTCTATGTCCCTCGAAGGAGGTCATTCGGACGCAGGGAGTGATCTTCCTCTCGGCCACAAGGAGGCAGCAAGCAACTTTCAACTGGGCATGCATAGGGAGAGCGAGTCCTTGCTTCCCCAGGTGTATTACAGCCGCAGGAACCGGAAACAAACTTATTTGAAACAAAAAACAAACACAACCTCTCCCGCACTATAGGGAGGAGCTCATCTAACAACTACCCCTGGTATGGGAAAGATTACAGCCCCCCAGGGATCCTGACGGCGCCCAGGTAACATACCTGGGTGGGCCAAATGACCTCCCTTGAGGGACAGAGAAGGGCAATTCCCAAGGTAAGGAACCCAATTGCCCTTTCTATGCCATCTCGTCCGTTCATTCGGACGCAGGGAGGTAACAAAGCAGTAGAGAGAATTCGGCATGGGAGGGGCAGGGCACCAACGGAGAGGTCAGGACCCCCTGAAGCACCCGCCTGCCGAAGGCGGCTTCGGCCGATTCAAACAGATCGATCTTGTAGTGCTTGGTGAAAGTGTGAAGGCTTTTCCAGGTGGCAGCCGTACAAATCTCACCCAGAGATCTAAAGGCCCAGTTAGCTGAGGCCACCGTGGTGGAGTGAAGCAGAGTCCTAGCAGGGGGCACTAGATCCACGGCTCTGAATACTTCAGCGATACAGGCCAAGATCCACTTGGCAATGATCGCTTTGGACGTCCTTTGGCCTTTCGAGTGGAGATGGTAATTGAGCAGGAGACAGGAAGATCCTCGAAAGGCCTGAGTGCGCTCAAGGTAAATTTTGAGATTACCTTACGTTTAAGGTATGCCACAATTTTTCTAGTCTGTGACAGGGGTGAGGAGAGAAGCAAGGGAGGACCACCTCTTGTGAGAGATGGAATAGAGAGGACACCTTAGGAAGGAAGGCGGGGTCCAGTCATACGACGACCGATTCCTCACGGAAGGTGCATAGGGGCGGGTCCATGGAAAGAGCCCCAATCTCTGATACTCTCCTGGATGACGTGATGGCAACGAGGAATGCTACTTTGATGGAAAGGAAGTAGAGAGACACCTCGCGGAGAGGTTCGACTGGAGCCCCAGTAAGGGCCTGGAGTACTACGTTGAGGTTTCAGGTGGACAACTGGAGGGGAGATGCGATGGGCAGCCCTCAAAAACTGTCTGATATGGGGGTGACCCGCTAGGCGCTGTCCCAAGGAAGCCCCTAGGGTGCTGTCCAGGGCTGCTAACTGTCTAGTTAGGGTGTTAGGCCGGAGGCCCTTGTCCAAACCCTCCTGGAGGAATTGAAGGACCTGGGCCATGGTAGGGGAACGGGGTGGGATCTGATGGGAATGGCACCATTTGACAAATATCCCCCAGGAGCACTGGTAAATGCACCGAGTCGACTTGCGTCTGGACGCCAGGAGTGTCTGAACGACGGAGCTGGAATAGCCTAACTTCAGCAGGGCTACGTGTTTCAAAAGCCAGGCTGTTAGTCTCAGGAAACTCGACTGGGTGTAGCACAGGGGGCCCTGGGCTAACAGGTCCGGAGTGACCGGGAGCTCCAGGTGATCCCCTGCAGAAAGATTGATCAGGTCGGGAAACCACGGTCTGCTGGGCCAGAAGGGAGCCACCAGGATGACTGTGGCTCGTAATTTCTTGACTTTGTAAATCATTCGACTTAGTAAGGGAAACAGTGGAAAGGCGTAACGGAGGGCCGGGGGCCACTGCTGATTTAGAGCATCGTGTACTTCTGCCTTGGGGTGTGGGCACCTGCTGAAGAATCGGTCTGTCTTGGCGTTGGATGGGGGAGGCAAACAGGTCCAGGACTGGGAGGCCAAACCTGTGGACTATCAGCCTGAAGGCTGCTGGACTGAGGGACCATTCCCCCGGGTCTACTGATTGGCGGCTCAGCCAGTCTACCTCCACGTTGTCCGTCCCTGGGATGTGAAGTGCGGTGAGTGAGAGGAGATGGGCTTCCGCCCAGAGTAGCAGTCGTGTGGCTTCCTTGTGGAGGGTCTGGGACTGCGAGTAGTATTGTCCGTGAAGACTAGGACGTGTTTCCCTCGCACGTGATGGGTGAAGTGTGCGATTTGGATTGCCTGGAGTTCTAGCCAGCTGATGCTGTGCTTACGATCTCATGCGGACCAGAGGCCCTGTGCTGCTTCCGTCAGTAGATGGCCTCCTCAACCTGTCAGACTGGCGCCCGTTGTTATCATCAGCTTCGTTGGTTCTGTCAGAGCGACTCCCAGGTCGAACCTCTAGGGTCCTCCCACCAATAGAGCGATAGGAGGGTCTCTGGGGTGACTGAAAGTTGCAGGCGAGCTGTTGACGATGGCCGTCTGCTACAGCCGGAGCAGGCTCTGAAGATTCAGTGAGTGGAAGAGGGCCCACTGAAGGTGACGGGTGCAGGAGACCATCAGGCTTAGTGGGGATGCGAGCATTAGCAACGGAGAACGAGGCTGCGTTCATACCAGCCTGATCAGCTTTTGGATTTTGTGCTGTTGTTGTGGCGGGATGAACACCCTTGTCCAGGGCCATGTCGATGATCATGTCTAGGTGCTCTAGCCGTTGTGTGGGCGTAAGGTGACTCTTGTCCCAGGTGATTAGGAACCCGTGATATTCCAGGTAGCTGATGGAGCGGTACAGGTGGGCCTGGGCGAGTTGTTGAGACGGAGCCCTGATGAGCAGTCGTCGAGGTAAGGAAAGATGGTTATCCCTTCCAAGAGTAGGTTCACTATTAGGGGAACCAGGATCTTGGTGAAAGTCCGCGGAGCCAAGCCTAGTCCGTAGGGGAGGGCTCGGCATTGCCAACGACTGCCCTCGTAGCAGAAACGTAGCCATCGCCCGTGGGCTGGCAGGATGGGTACGTGGAGATGGACCTCAAGGATGCCTAAGGATGCCAGCCAGTCGTTCTTTGAGAGGGATAGGGAGATGGATGCCAGCGTCTCCATCTTGAAGCGTTGTGTGCGAAGTGCCTTGTTCAAGTGCTTCAGGTCGAGGAACCCTCTCCAGTCTCCTGTTTTCTTCTGGACCAGGAAGAGAATGGAGTAGAGCCCCCTCCCCCTTTCGTGCCATGGTACCCTTTTCTATGGCCCCAATCCATTGGGAGTCTGGTTCAGTTCTGCAAGCATTGCTGTGTGTTTGGAGGAGATGCGGGAGCGAGGAGATACTCGGAAGAGTTCTCTTGGACTGCATTTGAACTCTATCAAGTATCCCCTCGACACGGTTTTCAGTACCCATGCATCTGTGGTTGATTGTACCCACCTGGGGGCGAACTGCAGTAGCCAGGCACCGAGTCAGGTAGAGGTTGGGCAGGAGGATCCGGAATAGTCATGAGTCCTGCTTGCGGGGGGAGACCTGGATCGACGAGGGAATTGTTGTTGAGATGCGAGCCTGTTGGGTTTTGCTCCACGTCCTCTCTGACTTCTGTTGCGTGCCTGAGAATTCCAGGTATTTCCTGGGGGCTAGCCATGTCTGGGTCCCTGAGAAAAGTGGTGGAAGGTGCGAAAAAAACTTTTGAAGGTCTAGACCTGGTTTAGAGAATGTTTCCTTTCCTTATTGGATGCCTCAGCAAGGGCCTTATCCAATTCAGAGCCGAATAGCTTGCCCCCCTTGTAGGTCCTATTGACCAGGAGATTTTTTTGCATGAGGGTCTGCCCGCCAGGGGCGGAACCACAGCCTGCGCCTGGCTGCCACGTTAGCTGCCATGCCCTTGGTGGCCCAGGTGACCATGTCCATGGATGAGTCTATTAAGAATGCCAGGGTGACGTTGGTGGCTAGCTTACAAGAGAGAGCGGAGGAGATAGGAAAACCGCGCACTTACCTCTGAATTTTCCTTCTGCGGGGGATCCTCCTGGACAGCCTGTCAGGATAGTAGGGTAGATCCCGCTGGCTACCAGTAGGAGGCAGACAATCAATTTTGAGGAGCCTACTATGAGGGATCTATCCTCAGCTCCCCAGTCCTGTCGAGCTCTATTCTTCCTCTAATGATCTAGTCTCTAAACTTTTAACCTTATTAACTATAGAGACTAATCTAATTTTGCCCCTGCTAACTATACCCGTAAACCTGTCCTCAACTTCTGAGAAACATCCGGGTTTATGGTCCCTCTTCCTCCGAATACACCACAGAGTTGACCTCACTCCGGGTGGGAACTGGCCGTCCAGGAGGATCCCCCGCAGAAGGAAAATCCAGAGTTAAGTGCCCGATTTTCCTTTTTCCTGGGGGATCCTCCTAGCCGTCCAGACAGGACAGTAGGGACGTACCAGAGCAGTGCCCCAGTCCTAATCAGAGGGAAGGAAAAGTAAAAAACTCTAGGAGGGAGGTCTCAGTACAGCTTGGTCCTAAGGGTTATGAGGAGGCCCTCTACAGAACTGCCTGCAGTACCCTTCTACCGAAGGCTGCATCTGCCGAGTCCTGCAGAGGAATCCTATAGTGTCTTATGAAGGAATGTACACAAGACCATGCCGCAGCGCAGCATATCTCCCCGTACAAGGCAGTGTTGCAAAAGGCTTGAGAAGTTGCTGCACCCCGAAGGGAGTGAGCAAATATCCCTGCTGGAGGGGTCTTTCCTTCCACTTTATAGGCCTCAGATATACAGAGAGTTATCCACCTAGCTATTAAGGATTTGGAAGCCTTCAGACCCTTTCTTTGAGGGCTGAAGGATACGAATAGGGCTGTAGACTTTCTAAACACCCCTGTTCTGCTCAGGTAAATTTTCAGGGCTCTCCTGACATCTAGGGTGTGCCATATCCGCTCCAAAGGGTGAGACAGATTAGGGCAGAAAGAGGGTAGAATTACCTCCTGTTCCCTATGAAAGCGGGAGTTCACTTTAGGACTGAAAGCTGGGTCCAATCTTAGAGTCACTGAAGACTCCTTGAATGAGCATAGGGAAGGTTCTATGGATAGTGCCCCTAGTTCCGAGACTCTCCTGGCAGAAGGGATTCCTATGAGGAATGTCACATTTGGGGATAGAAAGTATAGGGAAACCTCGGTTCAGGGGTTCAAATGGGACCTTAGAGAGTGCCCTGAGTAGGAAGTTCAAGTTCCATGAAGGGAACCTATGGATTACCGGTGGAGAGGGGATTCTTGCCGCCCTCAGGAAACGCACTATGGGAGGGTGTCCCGAGATCTTGTGACCCCTTAAGGTACCTAGCACACTATTCAGGGCTGCGACCAGTCTCTGGAGGGTGTTGGACTTTAGCCCTTTCTCCAGCCCTTCCTGTAGAAAGTCTAAGATTATCCTAACTTAAGTCCTCTCTGGATTAAACCGTTTAGACTCGCACCACCTCACAAGGAGGCCCAGGTGCTCTGGTATATGCGCCTAGTTGCTGGGCGCCTACACTGGAGCAGAGTATTTAAGACCCTAGTGGAATAACCTAGCTTTTCTAAGGTTTTCCTCTCAATATTCAGGCTGTCAGTTTGAGACACTCTGGCTTGTCGTAGAGGATCGGACCTTGTGATAGGAGGTCTGTTCTGAATGGTAGTCTGAGTGGAGGTTCCTGGCTGAGGCCCTGTAAGTCTGCAAACCATGGTCTTCGTGGCCAGTAGGGAGCTACCAGAATGGTGGTTGCTCGCTCTATCCTGTTCTTCACTATTGTGCGTTGGATGAGCGGAAAAGGAGGAAAAGCGTATAGGAGGCCCTGAGGCCATACATAGTTCAGTGCATCGAAGGCGATTGATTTGTGGTTTGGATGTCAGGATATGAAGAGTTCCGACTTCGTGTTGTCTGGAGAGGCAAACAGGTCTATAGAGGGGGTTTTCAGCTTGGCTTTGTGGGTCATTGAGATTTGCTGGATCAGCAAGATTAGTTTCTGTTGTCTCTGTATTGATAGGAACAGTCTGCTCTTCCTGGTGTCTAGTACCACCCCCAGGTGTTCCAGGGTTTGTGATGGAACCAGGTGGCTCTTCCTCCGGTTGATTATGAAACCATGTTGCTGAAGATATTCGATGACTCTGTGTAGATCTGTTCGTGCTTGTTCTTCTGTCGGCGATCTGACCAGGATGTCGTTGAGGTACGGGTGTATTTTTATTCCCTCTGTTCGCAGGTTCGCTACAAGGGTGATCAGCACCTTGGTGAACGTCCTCGGAGAAGTCGCCAGGCCGAACGGTAGGGCTGTGTACTGTCAGTGCTGTTGTGCGTAACTGAATCGGAGCCACTGTCTGTGGGAGGCTAGTATGGGGACATGGAAATAGACCTCCTTTAGGTCGAGCGCTGTTAGCCATTCCCCTTGGGAGACTGTTGTCCGTATTGACTGTAGGGTCTCCATCCTGAATTTCTGTACCCTGAGAACCTCGTTTAGGATCTTCAGGTCTAAGACCGCTCTCCATTTGGTGGTCTTTTTTGGTACCAGAAATAAGGTAGAGTTCCTGTCTGCGCTTGCGGACCAGTACCTCCTCTATGGCTCCGATGGTCTGGAGTCAGGTGATCACTGATGGCATGGTGGATTGCTGGTCCCCACTGGTGGATACCGGCGATGCACAGAAGTACTGGCGGGGGGAGTGCTGGAATTCTACTGCATATCCCCGTCGAATGGTCCTCAGTACCCAGGGGTCTGTGGTAGAGATCGTCCATTGTGCTGCGAACCATTGCAGCCTCCCCCCTAGCTTTGTTTGTTCGGGGAGGTTGGGGTTTGCGCAGTCATGCATCCGACTTAGGGCGGCCTGCCCCGAGTCGTTGCTTGGCTCTGTAATAGGTACCCTTCTGCTTCTGCCATCGAGGTCTGTACCTCTGCTGATTCCCTCTGTGGGGGAAGAAGGGGCATCTGGAATTCCCGGTGGATCCGTGTGATGCGCCAAAGGGATGAAAATTCTTCTTTTGGACACCTATACTCTGCAGGGTATGCTTCTTGGATTTGTCTGCTGCGTCAGCTCTAAGGGCGGAGCCACTCGGCCGGGTGAGCGTTGAGCCGCGCTGGGCTGAGGCCGAAGGCGTCTGCTGAGGAGGGAGGCGGCAAGCGGCTGCAGCCGCCTGCCTGCTAGCGGTAATCTGCTGAGTCCTTCGAGGTGGCAGGTAGAATTTATCAAGACAAATTCCAAATAGTTTACGTCCCTGAAAGGCCATGATCTTAGCCATAAGCGGCGACGGGCTGTCACATTAGAAGCTGCTGCTCTGGAGGCCCAGCGGAGCATATCGGTGGATGAGTCCGCTATGAAGGAATAGGCTAATTGTATTCTTGTGGATAGTATCCTAGTCATCTTTTCGGAGACTCCTGGGTCTGATGCCCTCTTTATCCATACCATCAGGGCTCTCGAGAAATATGAAGTGAGCATGGCCATTTTGATGATCAAGGACACTTCTTCAAAATTTCTCCTCAAGCTAGAGTCTATTCCCTTGTCCGTTGGATCCCGAGGAAAGCACTCTCCTTCCGTGGGGAACACTAAGTTCCTGGTGAGTGACACCGCTGCTGCAACCACCTTTGGGGTGGCCAGGATGGAGGAGTAGTTCTTCTTGAAAGAATAAAGAGAAAGTTGGGATTTGGACATCCTGGAGGCTCTATTGGGGTTCTGCCACTCCTTTCTGATGATCCTTTCATAAACTTTGTCTAGGATCATCCCTTTATCTTTATCCCCTGCTCAGGGGAGGTACTCTCTTTCTTCTTCCTCTTCCTCTGATGAAGTAGAGGTTTCCTTCTCCTTCTTTTGTTTCAGATGGAGTGCCTTAACTATCAAATCATATATTTGGTCCCTATATTTATGAGGGAATTGTCTGTCTGAGTCGAGAGAGGGTTCTAGTTCAGTGCACTCTGGCTCTCCGTTTCCTGACTGGACTCCCTCACTTTCTCCCCCCGAGGCCTGTTCCAAGATCTCCCCTTCCTCTTCATTGGTCTGTGCTAGGGGGGATATGTTCCTCTGTCTTTTCCTGGGTCTTGAGACTGCCTCTTCTTCTGAGGAGTGCAGAGACCTCACTTCCTCCTGCTCAGAGTCTGAGGAAGCTTGGGAGTTGAGTGGTCTGTTGGGTCTGCAGGGTTTCTTGGGCCGGGGTTGTTTGCCCTTTCCTGCCCTCTTGGAGTGACCCTTAAAGGCTCTAGGTTCCCTTGATTAAGCTGGGGACCTTTTTCATTTAAGCTCGAGGAGGATCTCCCGAAGGACCTCCATGTGGGGGGACTCACTGCTGTTGCCTCCTCCATGGCTTCTGCGCTTGCTGCTGAGCGGTTCTGCGCCTCGTGGGCATGCTGTCTTTCCCTCTGGTGCTGACTGGAGGTTTTTTGTTTTTGTTTTAACTGCTGCCCCTAAGGCACAAAAGGGAGCGTGAAGTTAGGGGGGGCCTTTTTTTATTCCACCTGCCTCTTTCTAAGTGTGATAGGAGAGTGGGGGGGGGAAAGAGAAGAATGCTCTTGCTCCGCTCAAAGCCCCGTCCTTCCGGCGTGTGCAGGAGTCCAGGGGGAGGGGCACTCTCCCGCTCGTCTTTTTCTCGCTGGTTCTTAACGGAATCGGGGGGGGAGGAGCGTCTTCGATCCAGGCTAGCTGCCCCCTGTTGGCAGCGTGGGGGTTTGAGGACTGGATGCTGGGCTCAAGCTGGGCCGGCTCTAAGGGCGGAGCCGCTCGGCCGGGTGAGCGTTGAGCCGCGCTGGGCTGAGTCCGAAGGCGTCTGCTGAGGAGGGAGGCGGCAAGCGGCTGCAGCCGCCTGCCTGCTAGCGGTAATCTGCTGAGTCCTTCGAGGTGGCAGGTAGAATCCGTCGGCTGCCGAGCTCGTCTCCCGACGGGGCGGGGGAAGCAGGTCGTTTGTTACCCCGCCTGTGTCCAGGGGTTGCCTCCTTTCTCCAGCGGGGTGGGGGCCTAGGTCCTGTAGACAGCTCCCAGGGTGTGTGGGGGCTGCTATTACCGCTCTTTGGGTCCCCCATGCCAGTGGGGAAGGGGGATCCCGGGTCATTCTCCTAATCCCCCTGGACAGAGGAAGGTGAACAGGGAGAAGAGTTGCTCTCCCCCTGGCATCAGGAGTTCCAAACTCTTACAATTCAAATGGGAGTTGAGGGGGAACGAGAACGGGGTTGTATTGGGGGCTCACCTGTGCTACCTTGGAGCTGCTGTTCCTGTGACCAGACCTGCCTACAAAAGACCCACCCCGCCGGAGGCAAGTTGTGGAGTTGCGGGGGAACGAGAGCAGAGTTGTATTGGGAGCTCACCTGTGCTACCTTGGAGCTGCTGTTCCCATGACTGGACCTGCCTCAAAAGAGCCGCCCCGCCGGAGGCAAGCTGTGGAGTTGCGGGGGAACGAGAGCAGAGTCGTATTGGGGGCTCACCTGTGCTATCTTGGAGCTGCTGTTCCAGTGACCTGCTCTGCCTACAAAAGATCCGCCCTGCCAGAGGCAGCGCCGGAGGCGCGCGCCTAAGGGCCGTGCGCCCCGGATCAGCACGCAGCCTTGTGCGCAGGGTGGGTGTTGGCCCGTTTTCGTCCCGCTTTGTCTTGGAACTAAACTCTAAATATATGGCATCTGGGAAAAGATCTCGGGAGGCGAGGCAGTCCAGCCCTCCCATACCGCCTAAAAGCTCCAAACAGCAGAAAATGAACTCCTATTTGGTATCCGCTCTTCAAGTTACCTCTCTGATGCTATTTGTAGCCCCGGTTCAGTCTCGGATGAACCCTGTAATTCCTGTGAGTAATTCCTTTGAACCACTTGTTGAATTAATCAGCCCTTCCCCAGGTGATACTGTCTTACATTCCTACTTCTTGGAAGATGTTTCTTCTTCCTTTCAGCAGACGGTTCCGGCTAAATCACGTTTATGTCCTTCGGACCCTTTATATCAGTTCTTAATAGACTATGTTGCCTTGACCTCAAAGACCTCAATATACGCAGTCTTGTATGTTCCAACTGTCAGGGGAAATGGATACCCTGGAGCTAAGTAACAATATAGTTCTGGGCAAGGCGTTGTTAAAAAGGTCCCTCTGGAAGGTACCACAGGGATTTATCCTAGAGCGCCTCAGACAACGGAAGCTCCCTCTGTTGGCCAGTCAGGGGCAGGTTCAACCCTGGAGATGGCCCTGGCTGGTAAGCACCAGGGGCAACTATTTAGTTTAGATCCCGCCAAGCTTTTGTTTTCTATTCGCCGGCCTTCTGGTTGTCTACCAAATTGGTCCTCGATACTGGACGTTGTGAACATCTTCGTCTTCCTTTGACTTTACCTATCACAAGGCACGACATTGGAGCAGTTGACCATCTGCAAGTCTCCAGAGACTGTCGGACTCTTATTGTGTTGTTTAAATCTACTGAATTGTCAAGGGAAATAATGGAGAAAGAATATTTTAAATAAGCATGCAATCTTTATTTCTAAAATTTTTTGCACGACTTCAAACAACATCTATCACTGTCCAGGCCTGCCCCTTATGCCAGAGGTTGTGCAGCCTCCAACACATCAAGATAGCCTGCAGGTAGCTCCACTTACAGTTGGCTCAATCAATTTGCAGGCTAGAGGGGCTGCACAGGGAAGATCTCCCTCGTTCCCCCTGGGGGATTTAATTGATATCTCCCATGAGCAGAAAATGGATGTTGACCCCCATAGGGTGGAGCAGGCGCAGACACCCCAGGTGCCTGTGGAAGACAAAGTCCCACTAGGAACCCAACCATCAGAGTATAAAGATCTCTTCCAGAGTCTGGGACAGGTCGTGCTTAAACTAACTAAATTAAAGGAGGATGTTCCAGTCTTAGTTTCAGCTTCACCTCTAACTGTACGCAATTCTAAGGGACCAACGGGCCATAAAACCTCTCGCAGACGAGGAAATTTGTCGTGCTGTTCCCCTTCATCCCTAAAAAGGGGAATCCAGAGTAACCCAGAAATGTCTCCAGGACCCAATATGGGTAAAGTCCAGGAGTCAGACCCTCGAGCTGATTGCTTGTTAACCTCTCAGGGCTCTACCAAAAGAGCACAGAGTCACCTACAGTCTGTAGTACTCGACCAGGCCCAAGGGGGAGAACCACAAACAGCCATATGTGATGTGGCAGGGCCTTCTAGCACTGAGGTTAATCTGGAGTCCAGCAAGCTTTGTCACACAGGAGCTCCTAGGTCAGTTGTCCCAGACGCAGTCTCGACAACCTGACTGCCTTTGTCTTCTGAGGAAATTTTAACCTTGGTTAGCTGGAACATATCTGGCTGGAACTCCTGTCTGAAAGACCCAGATTTTTTGCCCTTCATTTCTCAATTTGACATAATCCTATTGCAGGAAACAAGGGAGCTGAAGGATTTGGCTGTATCCAGTTTTGATTCTTATAGTCTCCCAGCAGCCCAAATGGCGGCCTTGCAATATTGATACGCTCTTCTTTAGGTGTCAAAGTTAAACTTATGGGCTCGATAAATGCCCATATAGCTAGTTATCATTGTACCTTTGCCACAGGTTTTGAATTATTGATTAACAATATTTATATTCCCCCTCTTTCCTCATTATTTTATTCCCGGGACCTGAACTTGCTTGAGAATTCTGGTGACAAACACCCAGGCGTAATGTTACTGCTGGGTGGAGACTTCAACGTTAGGACCGGAAATTCCGCGTTTGTCACAGATTTTTTTACAGCTTGATGAACATGCTCCCTTTGCTCATGTGACCTCTAGATCTTCTAAGGACCATGTTTGCTCCCGGAAACAGGACTTTTGTTTTGATCACCTCCTTTCAACTTTAGACCTGAGAATACTAAATGGTCAGACTTTGGGGGACATGGAGGGGGAATTCACATTACATTCGCCTACAGGTTCCTCGGTTATCGACTATATTTTAGTCTCAGAAAATTTTTGCTTCATGGCCAAATCTCTAAGGGTTATCCCAAGACAAGAATCTTGTCATTTCCCATTAACTCTCAAGCTGTTAGTTCCACACTTTTGTTCTCCAGGAGAGGTCTTCGGCCCTCAGGAGGTTCCGTGCTCTAGAGTTAAATGGTCAACCTCTGTATGTCAAGCTTTTTTTGAATTTCTTAATAGTGAAGAGGTGACGATTCTATCGAGGACTTTCCACTTATGCCAAGAAACTCACGGACTAATTGATCTCCTAGATGAACTATTAAATCTATTATCCCCTTTCTTGAAAACTAAAAATAAAGAGCCCCATGGTAGTTAGAGACTCCCGGGCTGGTTTGATAAGGACTGCCACAAAGTTAGGGTGGCATTGCGTCAAGTTGTGAGGACATTGCAGGCTCGTCCTTCATCTACTATCCGCCAACAGTTTTTTGAAACCAGACGGGCTTATCGTAGATTGCTACAATGGAAGAAGCGTTGCTTCCAGGAAACATTATGGGTTAAGTTACTTAAAGCTTCAAACATGAACTACTCTTTGTCCTTTTGGAACCTGATGCATGCATACTTTAAGGATGGCCGTGATAATGGAAGCCTGGCCCTTCTTTCTCGGGTAGTCTGACAGGAGCCCTTCGGAGCTCTTTTTGCTCCGCGCAGTCTCTCGGCCGGTTCAATTTCCCTGTCATCTATTGATCTTTTCCCAAAGTGGCCGGATGTGACAGTGGAGGAGGTCTGCCATCTGATAGCTGGCCTTAAGACAGGAAAAGCCCCCGGAGTAGATTACATCTCACCAGAACTAATCCAGAGTGGTGGGCCAGAATATTGGCTCCACTATTCACTCAAATCAACTTAACAGGCCATATTCCAACTGATTGGCAGAAAAGTATTGTCTGTCCAATTTTCAAGAAGGGAAACACTTCTCTCCCCTCCAATTAACGCCCTATAAGTCTCTTAAGTATTATCGGCAAGCTTTATGCCAGATATCTACTAGGGCATTTACGTGAGTGGATGGAGATTAAAGATCCTTGAACCCGAACAAGCTGGGTTTATTCAGGGCCGTTCGACAACTGATCGTGTAATTATTTTGACCTCCCTTTTGGAGAAGTATGTTAAACGCCAGAGGAAGTTGTATTTATGTTTCATCGATTTACGGGCGGCTTTTGATCTGGTCAACCGGGAGTGTCTTTGGCTTAAGTTAGAAGCGTTGTCGATTGATCCACGACTGTTGTTTTTGATAATCGCTTTGCACTCCAACAATACAGATTCGCTATTCTTCTCAGAATCATTTAACAGATAGCGTCCCTGTACGAAGAGGTGTCAGTCAAGGGTGTATTTTGGTCCCCTCCCTTTTTAACCTGTTCCTTAATGTTGTGATAGCCCACCTTGCTGAAATTGATGTTCATGCCCCCAAATTGGGCACTTGAAGGATAGCTGCATTATTGTGGCGGATGACACCATCCTTTTATCACAAACAAGAGTAGGCTTGTTGAGGGCTATGAATCACTTCAATGCCTTTTGTATCTAGGAACATCTGGAGATTAACTTTACTAAAACAAAAACAATGATTAGGGGGGGAAGGGCCTAGAGTTTGTCTGCAGAACTGGTACATAGAAGTTAGCAACATTGAACAGATCCATATTTACAAATACTTGGGGGTTAGAATAGTCTCTAATCTCAAGTGGAATTCTCATTATAGGGCTGTGAGGGAGACGGTTCTCAAAACTGTGGCTGCGTTGCTTAAATTCTATTTCACCAGGGGTGGAAGATTGGTTACTCCAGTGCTGAAATTTTTTGAGACCAAGATTTTGAGCTCTATCTCTTATGCATTCCCTGTATGGGGGTTGAGGTTTCTCACTAAATTAGAATTGGTCCAGAGTAAGCTCTGCCGAGCCTTATTGGCAGTCCCCAGGGGAACTCCCCAGGTGCTGTTGCGACTCGAAGCTGTCTGTCAGTGAGTACTGCTCTAAAAATCTGCTTGTTAAAGTTTTGGTTAAAAGTAGCAGTCTTCAAGCAGACAGGGAATCCCCTGATTTTAGCTGCTTTGGGGGATAATCTTTTGACCCCATGGGAAAAAGGAATAGATGTGGAACTCTTCAAACTGGGCTTCTCTAGAGACTACCTGTTGGCAAAGGGTTTGCCGGAAGCAGTCTCTTTGGTTAAACAACGTATTTTAGACCAAACATCCCAAGAGGAAAACTCCTTATTGAATTCCCAAATGATTGCACCCTTATACAAAGGATTGCTGACCCCCCCCAACACCCCTCTGGTTATTTATTTTCATGGTCACACTCCCAGTGTAGGATTGCCTTTACAAAATACAGGCTCAATGTCTTCCCCTCTGCAATCTTAGAGGGCCGTTATGACGGTACCCCATGGGTGGACAGGGTCTGTATGCTTTGTGATTCTAGGAGGGTTAAATCCTTGGATCATGTAATATTCTTTTGCCCGGCCTATCAATCCCTTAGGTTCAAGTATTTGTCCAGTTTTTTAGTCACTGGCTCTATCGTAGGGGACACTCGGACCCTAATGGTTCTATTTAACCCGGTGGACTCAGCCAAATCCAGGGTGGTTGCCAATTTCTGTAATAGAGCCTTGCAGCTCCATGCTCAATATTTCGAGAGGAAACGAGACAATCCACCTTGAATTCGGTTTATTCTTCTTCGGTAAATTCTAGTAGAGCAACCCATTAGAGGATAAATGTATGCCAGCTAGATTTATCACCTACCTATTTATTTATTTTATTTATATTTACTGTTTCAGTTTGAGTTTAATTTGCATTGTATTGTATTGTTTTATGCTGTATTTATTCATCTATTTATATTGCGTTTTGTAAAAACCCGTGGGGTTAAACAAATAATAAACTAACTAACTTACAATTCAAATCCAGAAGAAAGGAATCCGCTTGCCTGCTTCCTTTACTGCTCAGAGGCAGACAACAACTGGGGAGCGGAGGATAGATCCCTCATAGTAGGCTCCTCAAAATTGATTGTCTCCCTCCTACTGGTAGCCGGCAGGATCTACCCTACTGTCCTGACTGGATGGCCAGGAGGATCCCCCGGGAGAAGCTGGGGTCCTTACCCAGCTTAAGCCACTTCATAATTGCTCTAGATACATAGGAGGTGGTGGTGGTCATCCACAGTACATTAGTCAGAGCCTCGTAACTTTTCCTAAGGCCCACCTCTACTCCCTTGTCAGTAGGCTCCTTGGGAAGAAGGTCCCCCCTCAGCGGGGAACACAGACTGCTGAGTGAAAGAGGCGGCGGCAGCATCAACCTGGGGAAGACTGAAAATCATGTTGCTGTGCTTATCAAAGGAATAAAGGGACTGCTGGACCCTAGATAGTTTGGAAGACTTGGTGGGGTGCTTCTATTGCACCCTTATGATTTTTTCAAATGCTCTGTCTAAGGTGGCGCCTCTAGAACTGTGGTCCAGTTTAGGAATATAATCCCTGTCAGAATCAGCATCCTCCTCTGACGAGAAGTCGGTGTCTTTCTTCTTTGGGACTTTGGGGGTGATCTTAAGGATCCTCTCCGTCCTCCTGAGGAGCTTAGGACCCTGGTCCGAGGGTAGTTCCCTGCCTAATTCCTTGTGACCTTTAGACAGAAGGTCTTCCCAGTCCTGGGGCTCACCCTCTGAGAATTGGTGAGAGGAATTGGAAGCTGTAGTCGCCGAATCGTCCTCCGAAGTAACCTCTAGTACTCGGGGGATCTGGTTTTAGAGGCTCTGCTGTGTTTCTTTGGGGTGTGTGTGTGTGTGTGTTTGGAGTCAGACTCCTCATCGCCCTCCTCACTGGGGGGGGGGGGGGGGAGGAGGAGGAGATCATCTTGTCTTTCACTGAGAAGATTCTTAAGGGATTGCTTCTGTGAGGGCTTGCGCTTGCTTCTTTGCTTGGCCTTCTCTGCGGACTTGGAAGCTCCCTTAAGCGACCCCGCCCCAGAACTTCATTTATGGGAGCGCTGTGCCCGGGTTTGGTTCCCCTCTATGCAGGCCAAAACTTCCATCATTGACTTGAGTGGATCTAACTGGAGTTTCTGGATGGGAGGGAGGCATCTTACTTGCAGGGAGGCAGATGAGGCTGCCTCCTCTTCCTCCTCCTTCATTTCCGAGAGAGAGTGTGTCTCCTTGTGCCAGGTGCACGCCGAGGCCCAGGCCTGGGAGCGCGAACTTTCCTGTCGCTGCTGCAGCTTGAATCCATTCGGGAGGGGAAGAGCGAGTTTTTTCGCTTTCCCCTCTAGCGGGCGCGAGGCCTTCCATCTGTGTTGCGGTGCGCTGGGCTGCGGCTCGGCGAGTCTTGGCAGACTAGTTCATAGCAGGCGGGCCTTTGTGAGGGGGCATACCCAGTGGGTCGAACCTCGCGCCTGCTCTGCCCTGGTCCGTGCTCGAAAGCCGGCACCGGGGGTGGGGGAGGAATTGGAGCAGAATGCTCGGTGGCGCCTCCGGGCGTTAGACTTGATTGGGGTTAAACCCCAGTACGGGCTAAACTGGCGGAGCCCCCTTCAGAGGGAGTCAGAGGCTCAAAAGTCGCTCTGGGTGCAGAGCACCCCGCTGCCGTTCCTTTCAGTCCGGAGGCAGACTTTCAACTGCGGAAACGAGGGCGCGCTCTCCCTACGCATGCCCAGTTGAAAGTTGCTTGCTGCCTCCTAGTGGCCGAGAGGGAGATTGCTCCCTGCGTACAAATGAACGGACGAGAGGGCACAGAATGTAAATTTTAGTTTTCCTTGGCCTAGAAACCTCTCAATCAGAGCCACATCTAACTATATTAGCACAACGTTTCCCCCTATAGCTACTACTGGTAGTTTTTTCTTTGCTTTTTTACTGTTTGACAGTCAACAGTTCAGCCGTCTGGAGAATGAACTTTTAACTATAAAAAGCAGGAGAGATATTGTGTGCAGGTGCATGCATGCGTGTCTTGTGGCTGCCACCATATGAAGATTGTGGTACAAGGCTCTTGGGGTTGGGAACTTTGCCCATCTTTGGTCTAGAGGGGCCACTTCTAAAGGCAACATTCCTCTCTTCAGGATTTTCTGGCCATTAAAAAATGTCAGTAAGTTCTAGCTGTTTTGTAATGTGAACAGGTGCAGGCTGGACACTAAGAACACCACCAAATTAATTCTTATGCAGCCCTTCAGATGTTAACAAAAAATTGCTATTTCTAATTTTGCTTGTTCAAGTCCAAGCTACCAATAAATGAAAAGTTCTGCATTCCATTACAATCCCCCAAGCCATCCACCTCTAACTAGAATGTACATACCAGATCTTGCATCTCCTTCTGAAGCCGCACCAAGGCTTTCCTGGTTCCAACAGCAAACACATAGGTGTCCATGTCTTCATCATTCATGGTTACTTTTATTTGCTGAGAAACAGAGACATTAATCATGACTGGATGTATGCAATGAACTCTCCTGTTTAGACAAAACAAAATGGGCAGAGTAGATTCGAGTTTTCTACTGGAGCAAATATTTTCAAAACATAAGACTTCTTATATATTTTTAAGAATTAGCCTTCTTGAATTCTTCCCTCTGATGTTGGCACCAATGACATAGGAAGGAGGTTCTGGAGGCTAAATTTAAGCTTTCTAGGAAGGAGGTTGAAATCCAGACCCTCCAAGATAGCATTCTCTGAAATGCTTCTTGTTCCATGCACAGGGCCCCAGAAGCAGGCTGAGCTCTGGAGTCTCAATACGTGGATGAAACAATG
This sequence comes from Sphenodon punctatus, assembly GCA_003113815.1. NCBI lineage: Eukaryota > Metazoa > Chordata > Lepidosauria > Sphenodontia > Sphenodontidae > Sphenodon > Sphenodon punctatus. Next base: position 600,934 of record QEPC01001773.1, read on the forward strand.
GTGCAAGGTGTAAGGATTTAGATTTGTTAGGAACTGGGGAAGAGGGAGCCTATACCGGAAAGATGGGCTCCACCTTAACCAAAGTGGAACCAGACTGCTGGCATGAAAAATCAAAAAGGTGGTAGAGGAGTTTTTAAACCAAGATCTGGGGGAAAGCGGTCAGTTGCTGTGGAGCATGTGGTTCAGTGGAGGCAACCCAAAGGGATACCATCATTAGTAGTGATATAGTGCAATCTGGTAAAGAGGACAGGAACGAATCAGGGAAGGAACAGGCAGACATTAGTATGGAACAGACAAGCGTAAATAATTCCAAATTAAACAAAATACGCAATAATAATCCCCAGAATAAGAATAAAAAGAATATGTGTAAGTGTCTATATACAAATATATGTCATGTATCCTGTATATAGGCATATATTTTTGAGCATTTGTGTTTCAATATATTGGAAATCAGAATTAGGCTCTCTGTATGAGGACTTCCTAAAGAGCTATCCTATAGTGACCTTTCTACTGAACTCTTGACCAGATACTGGAAAATCAGCCTGCAAGCTGGAATAGAAGATACAATCAAGTCTGTCTCTTAAAGAAATCCACATTTTCTGTTGACTAGAGTCAAGATACGTGACTCTCACGCAGGGCAGGAAGAGGCCTTGTTTGTTTGGAGTTTACTCATTGTTAATCCTATCTTATAGGATAGCAACCTGTTTTAGAATGTACCAACAGGCTTCTTACTATGTATTTTGAGAAAACTCTCCCCGTCAGCAGTTTTGACCCGATGTCATCTAAACTAATTCCAAGCATCTTTTTCTCTATAAGAAAAGAGAGGAAAGATGGATTTTTCAGAAAGCTTCCTTTCCTGAAGCTTCTCTCACTTCTTTCATATGGCAGTATGGGACAAAGGGCTGGGTAATATGACTATGAATGTATATTAATATGATGCATTGAGTCAACCATAGCAATAATACTTAGAGCATATGTTATATCTTATAGATGTTAAGATCTTTGAATTGGTAAAAGAGCTGTTGTTTGAACAAGAAATGTCTTTCTAAGTCATGTATTTTAATACACACGGTTTCTTTTGTACTATGTCTTTATTTGAACTTAAGTAAACTATTGCTTCATATTTTTATAATATTTCTTGTGTCATAGCTTCATTTATATAAATAAATGGTCTTTACAATACTTTGCTGAGCTGGCTGGCTTATTAGCGAAGTGTAAACTGAGTTTCCACATACTGGAAAAGAGCGCCCTATATCAAGACCAGATCATGTCAGGTCTGGACCACTAAGCGCAAATTCTTTTTGAGGAAACTGAGGCACAGCATATAGACATCTAAAAAGTGAGATAGGAGAATTAAGAGTATTTAGCACTAAATTAAGATATAGACATAATGGGAATCTCAGAGACCTTGTGGAGTGAGGATAAACAATGGGACACTGTAATACCGGGAAAATCAAAGTGGCAGTGGTGGGGTGGTGCTACATGTTAAGAGACAGCACTGAGTCAAACAGGCTTAAAATTTTACATGAAATGAAATGTTCTCTGTAATCGTTTTGTATAGAAATTCCATGTGCAACAGGGAAGCGTATAACAGCTGGAGACTGATCAACCTTAATACAATCTGCGCTACAAACACCAATCTCAAATTCCAAAAAGTAATCAGCCATATAATAATATATTCGTAGGGGAATAAATTTACACAATCCTTAAAGATATAAGGATAATACCCATATAGAACCATGCAATCCATGATCCAACAATTTAAGGACAAAATTACAATAAGGGTTACTTCAACCCTAAGGCCTCTATTACAAATACCTACTGCCGCAAACCCCCTGCAAGCTCTACTCTCAAAGTGGAAGGATATACCATCGCCTGTTTTATTACAGGTAATCCGGCTACGTAAATTTACCAGGCAAGGGTGAGACTAAAGTTAATATTAAAGGGACTCAATCAAAGTAATGGCCAAATTACATTAGGCTCCAAAATACTGCTCATATCTCATCCAGGCCTCTCACAGACTGACTTAAACCAAAGAGTCGTCCAGAAGGGCTCTAAATTTCAAAAAATTCTTTCTACGAGATACATACAGTAAAAAGCATGCAATGCTCTTAATATCCTGGGGGTCTGAACCATCCAAGAGCGTACACGGAAGTGTAGAGCCCGACCTACCAGGGAACCTTCCCAGCAATGGCGCCAAATATCTTTCCCTTGGCACATCATAAAGATGGCAACGTAAAATAATGTAGGACACAGTCTCAGTGGCGGCATTATCAAAAGGACATAGGGATACCCAGAAAACGTCCCTCTAGCACCCATGAGGGCAAGGCATTTACTCGGGCGTGGAAAAATAGTTTTTGGCCCTCGTTGATATTGCCACCTGTTAGATATTCTGCCATATGCCTGGGTTTAGGTACTCAGTCTATATAAGCCCTAACATGAGGAGAAACATTTACCTTACCAATCTCCAGCTGTTGTGCTATATCGGAAGCTCTGGTCAGTACCTCGTTCCTTACTGCACTGGGAAGCTTAGGAGAGAGATATTCTTTAGATAGAAGGGCACCTTAAGGAGATGGGACTATTTTAGAAACCCATGGACTAATAAAGGCATCTTCACTAAGTTTCTTTAATAAGTCCGGGCACTGATTAGAAGAAGTTTTGCACCAAAATTTCAGCGCTTGCTCAAGGGCCACCTGGTGCCAGCTTTTTTGACCGAGTTCTAGCCTTGCAGTGGCATGTGGGGTGCCTTTCGGGTTTCCCAGCAGGTCCATAAGGAACCTAGCTTGGGTTGAGTTGATATCTTGTGAGAAGGGGGCCCAAAGCTCTGCACTGTATAAAATTTGGGCTCTGACCTTGCTGTTATGGACCTGTAATGCTGACCTAAGTGCACTTCTTCCTTGACATGTGAAAAGGCCATAAATAGAGGAGGGGCCCTTGGCCGCTATGATCGCTCTTGAAACATGCTCTCCCCAAGTGCCGCTCTTATGGAATGATGCTGTCACAAACATCTTATGACTATCTTCTGCCCCCAACTGTCCCCCCCCCTCGGCAATATGTTCATGGAACGTTGCTGGTTGGGTCAGGCATAGGAACAAAGACTATTTTGTCTCCTATATTAAAAAGTTCCAAATTATATTTGTACAGGAGTCATGGACTAAGGACCCCCTGGAACTAGATGGGTATATGGCATTTAATTTACCAGTCAATTATCAAACCAAAAGGTCGGGCGTGTGGGGGCTTGGGGTGTTTTGTGTCGCAGAATCTGATCCTTAAGGACCTTATTGTTATAACTTCTCCGCAATTGGCATTGGGTTTTGTAGCTAAGTTTGGAATGTTAACTTTGGTTGCACTTACAATCTATATCCCACCATGCAATGCTGGTTCATACAGAGAATCCATGTGGAGATCCTTGGAAACTTTGGTGGCGGATCTCTGCTATAAACATCCAGAGGGGCTATTAATCATCACGTGCGATTTTAACGCTCGATTAGGCCCCGGTTATCGCTCTATGGACCCTTAGTGTGAAATGCTCCCGGAGGCGTTGGGAGATTTGCCCAAACCTAGAAGCTCAAAAGACACTCGAGTCAATGCATCAGGGATCAGATTGGCCAATATGGTCGTAAGCTATAATTTACACAATCTTAAATGGCACAGGATATAGCGACCCTGCACGTGAATTCACTTATATGGGAATACTTGGTTCTAGTGTGGTGGACTATATATTGGGTGTCCTCTGCAGTTCTCCCTTATGTCACAGATTTTTCTGTGAGGACGGGTTTGGTAGGTGATCATCTCTCTCTGGCACTTAAATTGCTCTCAGCTGGACCCAACCCAGGACAAGATAGCCATTTAGGTTTTGAAGTAGCTCAATTGGACATCCTCAAACCGCCAAGATTTATTTATTTATTTTCTAGATTTTTACCCTGCCCCTCCTAAGAACAGCTCGAGATAGGATAAATCTTTCTCCTGTGTGCTTACGGAGTGGATCTCCCAGTCCCCCTGTAGTAGCTTGCGGGAAAAACTACTTTTGTCCACTGATAGCAGTGAGACTGTATCAAATTATAAACGACTTAGTTCAGTCTGTACCAATATATTTGGTCCCTGAATAAGGAACCGTTTAAAAAAAATTCCTTTAAGGGCAAACCCTGGTTTGATAAAGAATGCCGGCTGATGAGAATCAGGCTCAAAGCTATGTATAGGGAGTACAGAGCGGGCTTTTCTTCTAGAGATGGGCGAACAGATAGCGGTTCGGGTTCGGCCGTTCAGTTCGGCTGTGTTCGGTTCTTGCGTTCGGGTTCGTGCGTTTGGCCGGTTCAGCTTGTCATTTGGTTCGGGTTCGGCTGAAAAAAATAACGCAAGAGCACAGGACGCCGTAATCGTGCTGAAAACCGAAAATTTGAGTGCGTGCGGAGCTGTGTGGCGAGTGAGTGTGTGTTTGTCAGTGGGAAGGGGGTAGGAAGGGGAGAAGCACCACCCTTTCACACCTCTCACACACAAGGGAGCTCTGCTTGCGAAGTGCGGAGGAAGGAAGCCCGTCAGGATAGCGTGTGGGTCTGTTCGTGTGCTTACGCACTCTGAACGTCGACCCCTATCATCATAGGGCACAGAGCTGGGGAAGGGAAAGGGGTCCAAACTCACTACTCGCACTTGCCAGGGGAATGGTAGGGCGGATAGGTGAGGGAGATGCCTGGTCCACAGGTCGATGTACTTGTGGTCGAGCTTTGTGGAGGGGCGTTTAGAGGGATAGTGCTGACGGTTAAGCCAGACCAAGTCCCCTGGTTGCAAACAAGGTGCTGGTTGACGATGGCGATCCGCGTAGACCTTATATTGCTGATGGGCCTTGACTAATGTGGTCTTGGCAAGGGAATGCACCTGTTGCACCAACGCTCCTGCTGCTGGTACCATAGGCAAGGGAAGAATGGGAAAGGTCATCTGGGGGTGATAGCCATAAGTTATGAAAAAGGGGGAGTTCCCCAACGAAGCGCTGGGTGCATTATTGTACGCGAATTCTGCTAATGGTAACCAGGCATACCAATCATCTTGGAGGTAGTCGATATAACATCGGAGATATTGTTCCAAATTTTGATTCACCCTCTCCACTTGCCCATTTGCTTGTGGATGATAGGCCGTGGTGGGTTTCAATTGGATTTGTAGTGTTTTGAATAACGCGGTCCAAAAGCGAGATACAAACTGCGTTCTTCGGTCGCTTACAATTTTGGCTGGCCACCCATGAAGTTTAACGACATGTCGTACAAATAAGAGAGCAGTACGATAAGCAGTTGGCAGCCCTTTACAAGCCACAAAGTGTGCTAACTTTGAAAAATGGTCTACGATGACGAACACTGTTGTATCCCCGAGATGGGGGTAATTCTACAATAAAGTCGAGACCGATGGTCCTCCAGGGTCCCGCCGGCGTTGGAGAAAGTTGCAAAGGGCCAGCTGGGGCTTGCCTGGGGACCTTCGTACACATTGCGCATGCCTGCACATATTGCTGAACGTCTTTGTTCATGGATGGCCACCAGTACTGGCGTTGAAGGAGGGCCAAAGTTCGAGCTATGCCAGGATGTCCCGCCAGAGGCGCATCGTGGTGGGCCCACAACAGCTGCGCCTGACAGGATAGTGGCACCACCACCTGGTGTTCCCTTTTTAGTAGCCCATCGACCTGTGTGTAGGTTGAGTCGGGGGCTGGCACTAATTCTTGGGTCGAGGCTTGACGTAGTTGGGCCAGGGATGGAATGGTGGCAGCAAACACTTGCGGTGCTAGAATGGGTCCATGTAGATGGTTTCCTGTTTCTTTTCCTTCATGATACCGGGAAAGGGCATCGGCTAGCAAGTTCATCTTTCCAGGGCGATACTGAACGATGAATGCGAACCGGGCAAAATACAGGGCCCAACGAGCATGTCGATGATTAGTGATCTGAGCCGTCTGGAGGAAGGTTAAATTTTTGTGGTCCGTAGTAACAGTGACGGGGTGTGATGCCCCTTCTAGATAGTGCCGCCAAGTTTCGAAGGCGGCCTTGATGGCTAGCAGTTCTCTGTCGAGAATAGTATAATTCTTTTCTGCAGGGGAAAGTTGTCTAGAGTAGTAGGCACATGGTAGGGTTTTTCCCTCGGGTGTCTGTTGCAACAGCACGGCTCCAATGGCCACGCTGGAGGCATCGGCTTCTACAAAAAATGGTTGGGAGAAATCGGGGTGTTGGAGGAGTGGAGCCCTGGTGAAGGCCTCCTTCAAAAATTGGAAGCTGTATTCCTGTTCTGATCCCCACACATAAGGGCGATTCTTTTTGAGAAGTTGGGTGAGGGGAGTAGTAACTTCAGAGTAATGGGGAACGTATTGCCGGTAGTAGTTAATACTACCGAGAAATCGCTGGAGGGCCTTAACGGTCTTTGGAGGAGGCCATTGCTGAATGGCTAGAACCTTCTTCTGGTCCATCTGAATCCCCTTGGAGCTGATCACAAATCCTAAGAACTCGATGGTGGTCAGATGAAAGGCACATTTTTCTTGCTTGCAATACAGGTGGTGTTGCTGTAGCCGTTGTAGAACTTGCCGTACATGCGTTACATGTTGCTTGAATGACGTGGAATAGATCAAAATGTCATCCAAGTATGCTATTACAAAAGTGTCCAGCATATCTCTTAGGATGTCATTGATAAGGTGCTGGAATGCAGCGGGGGCATTTGCCAATCCGAATGGCATTACCAAATATTCAAAGTGTCCATACCGAGTACGGAAAGCCGTCTTCCACTCGTCTCCTTGCCTCACACGTAGTAAGTTATAGGCTCCGCGGAGATCCAACTTCATGAAAAGCCGGGCTCCTTGGAGCCGGTTGAGCAGTTCAGGAATTAGGGGTAGGGGGTAGCGGTTCTTAATAGTTACGCTGTTCAGGCCCCGATAGTCTATGCATGGTCTCAATCCCCCATCCTTTTTTGGCACAAAGAAGATAGGGGCCCCTGCGGGCGAAGTTGAAGGCCGGATAAAGCCATTGTGGAGGGCTTCTTCTAGATAGACCCGGAGTTCAGCGAGTTTTGGTTTTGAAAGGGCGTAGATCCGACCAAAGGGGGGCTCAGCACCCGGGAATAACTCGATGGGACAGTCATATGGACGGTGCGGGGGTAATTGTGAGGCCCAGGCCTTACTAAAAACCTCTTGAAATTCCTGGTATTCTTTGGGAAGGGGTGGTAAGGTTTTTTCAACTGCCGCCCCAATGATCCTAGGGGCCGGACTCGCGGGAGTGGATATTGAACAGTTTTGGGCACAATAGGGGGAAGAAAAATGCAGCCGTCGTTGTGCCCACTGAACCAGGGGTTCGTGTAGCATTAGCCAGGGAAGACCCAATACAACAAGAAAAAGGGGGGTGCAAACCACATCAAGGCACGCACGGGGCTCCTCGGCGTCTCGCCCAGTCCTGGAGCCATTTTCCCTGCCGCTTTTGCCTTCGGCGCCTCCGGCTGGGGGCGCCTGTAACGGAGGCGGCGTTACAATACTGGTGAGTGGAGTGGGGTTCACGAGCCTTCGGGGGGGCCGCTGCACCGGGTAGCAGCTGCAGCAGCTGACAGTGTTTGACTCGGTGGCTGCTCAGTTTGTGTGTTTTGGCTGTGTTTGTGTTGGGTTTGGCTGTGCTGTGTGTTTGGGTAGTTGGTGAGTGCTGGTGAGTGTTGTGTGGGTGACTTTTTTGAGTGTGTGTGTGTGTGTGTGTGTGTAAATTATTTTATTTTTTTAAAATTAAGATGACTGCAGTTTTGATCCCCCGGCTGGGGGCCAACTTGCCGGTCGCGGGGGAGGAGGAAGAGGTAGAGGTCGCTGCCCCTATAACACCTCCGGTTGTGGTGTCCGTGTCCGTAGCTAGAGTGGCAGCTTTTAGATATTGGCCACAGCCCTCCCTGCCAGTAATGAAGTCCCCAGAACCCTGATGGTGGGTCCTGGGGCTGGAGTGGCTGTTTCTTGGTGCAGTGGAACTACATCGGAATGTGCGAGGAATGATGGCCCCAGACCCATCACAGTGGGCTGGAGTGGCAGCTTCTGGATCTTGGCCACAGCCCTCCCTGCCTGTAACTTGGCCCCAGAACCGTGATGGCCAGTCCTGAGGCTGGAGTGGCTGCTTCTTGTCATGCAGTGGAATGACATCGGAAAGTGTGAGGAATGATGGCCCCTGACCCATCACGGTAGGTCCCGGGGATGGAGTGGCAGCTTCTAGGTTTTGGTCACAGCCTTCCCTGCCTGTAGCTTGGCCCCAGAACCCTGGTGGCGGGGGCTGGAGTGGCTGCTTCTTGAGGAGGTTGTAAGACATCGGAATGTACGCGGAATGATAGCCCCAGACCTATCACGGTGGGTGCTGGGGCTAGTGGCAGCTTCTGGATTTTTGCCACAGCCCTCCCTGCCTGTGACTTGGCCCCAGGACCCTGATGGCGGGTCCTGGGGCTGGAGTGGCTGCTTCTTGCCATGCGGTGGAAAGACATCAGAATGTGTGAGGAATGACGGCCCCAGACCCATCACGGTGGGTGCTGAGGCTAAGGTGGCAGCTTGTAGATCTTGGCCACAGTGATCCCTGCCTGTAACCTGGCTCCAGGACCCTAGCGCTGGGTCCAAGGGCTGGAGTGGCTGCTGCTTGATGCTTTTGAAAATCGGTTCTCTGTGCAAGGAATGATGACCCCCCCAGACCCATCACGGTGGGTGCTGGGGCTAAGGTGGCAGCTTCTGGATCTTGGCCACAGCCCTCTCTGTAGAGGTGTTATGTATAATGCTTTGTTAAAGAACCCCCTTTCCGTGCCACTGGTGAATAGGGATTGATGAGTGGGGAAGAGTTGAGTCAGACCAACAAACCCTCTCTGGGTTCTATGGAAGTGATCCTATGCAGAAGGAAAAATAAAATCAGGAAGTGTCTGAACTTCTACAAGCAACTTTAATTTTATTACAGTGATGGCCTTGGATTGTCTGACCTCAGTAGCTGTTATCAAGTAGTAACATTTATATCATGCCCTACATAGAGCATACAGCTGAGTGGGAGTAAACAAAACTAAGATAGACATGCCTGTTAATGGTCATGAGAGAGAGAGAGAAAAACTAGTAATTAAACTTAAAGTAACAGTATTTATTCAGTCAGTGAGTGTCGACGTTGGAGATACAGAAAGTAAGCAGAATGTTTTGCATAACTTGTAACTTGGCCCCAGGACCCTGATGGCGGGTCCTGGGGCAGGAGTGGCTGCTTCTTGTCATGCGGTGGAATGACTAGTGCCATTGGCAAAAGCAGCAGCAGACATTGGTTGCCGGGGCAGGCAGTCAGGTGGCATGGCATCAGCGGCACTCAGGCAGACTGAAGTAGGGTTCGAGCTTCACAACCTGGGCGGGCAGGCAGGAAGCGTGGCATGAGAGGCAGTAGGGCAGGTGGGCTTGGCCAGGCTCTGAGCTAGGCAACCTGGGTGGGAAGACAGGAACCTTGGCATGGGAGACAGGACTGATGCATGCTTTGAGGTTGGCGGCAAGCTGGGCGGGCAGACAGGCAGCGTGGCATGAGAGTCAGTAGGGTAGGCAGGCTGGGACATTGGAAGCAGGGCACTCAGATAGGCTAGCAAAGACTGTGCAGCGTGAGAGAGCGAGAGACAGTCAGTGTCACACAGGCGGGCCGAGATCGTGTAGCCATAGGCTGGCTCACAGGCTTACAGTTTGTTTCCCAATGCCACCCTGCATCCTGAGGTCAGTCAGATAAGGCGGCCGAGGCCATCTAGTATGAGAGAGAGAGAGAAAAGGAAAGAGAAAGAGGCAGCGCAGGTGCTAGGCATTGGGAGGGAGGGACAGCACCTCAGCAGCACAGGAGCAGTAGCCCTAGCCCAGACTGAGGAGGAGCCCTGTCCCAAGACTGCCGCTGGCATGGGATGACGTGTGCCACTGCACCATCACTCCTTGTCCAGGGGCAGCTCGGGGAATCCCAGCAGTGGAAGGTTCACCTTCAGGAACAGCAACTGCTCCACCAACTTGGCTCCCAGTCTCAGGCGGTGCGGGGCGCAAATGTCCCCCACGATGAAGAACACCCTCTCACTGGGGAC
>QEPC01001773.1:615805-626913 GCA_003113815.1 Sphenodon punctatus
TAAGCTAAGCTAAATAAATGAATGAGAATATGGGGGTAGATTGGTTGGATGGGTGAAATGGGAGGAGGATGGCTGAATTGGGGAGCTGGGAAATGCTGGGAGAGAGGGAGCCTTCTGAAACGCCTGCTGTTCAGGAACAGTGACTAGCTCAGAAGGTATTGGGAAGGGGGGAGGGCAGACAGTTTTGTTTCTTGCTGCGCCCGCCTCACCACAAGCCCTGTTGGCCACGGGCTAGGCTGCATGGAGCCAATCGCAGACTGACAAGCCAGTGGTCTGAGGCAAAAAGGGATGGTGATTCGGCAGGTTGGCTGCTACTCCAAGCCAGTCTCCATCCTCCACCCCTGGAAGTGTGCTCCTCAGCTTAGTCAGATGACTCCCACTCCCTGATACGTTTGGCCTTCCAGTGACCTGACAGTAGACCATGTTTTAGTCACCCGAAATCAACCAAATGCGATCCGAACTGACCGAAGTGTTCAGCCATTTCGATGTTCGGAATTGAGTTCGGTTCGGTATGTTCGGGTTCGGTCGTCCAAACAGGCAGAGTTCGGGCGGAACGCCAAACTTCCGAACCGTTTTCGCCCATCCCTATAGGCTTCCTCCTGATTTTGTGGATCTGAGGGTGGAATATAAAAAACTAATTAGGACTAAGAAAAGAGAATATGCAGAGATGCAGTGAGGAAGCCTACTGCAGGTGGCAGAACAGAAGGATGTTAGAAGATTTTGGTAGCTTGTAAATGGTGCATTCATCAGGGAGCCAAGCTTGACAATACTACCGGTTGACCTGCAAATATGGGTTAAGCACTTCCATGAGCTATTTGCTGCAGATAGTGGGGAGCGACAGCGGGTTATCCCAGATTTTGGTCTTGCGGACATCCCTCCTTGGCCTCCGGTTCTGGAGAACGAGGTGGAAACCTTGGTAGACTCATTTAAAAACAATAAAGCCCCAGGCCCTGATCTTATTTATATTGAGTTTATTAAGACTCATAAAAACTGATACCACTCTTGGCTGCTCTATTTACAGCAATTGATAATTCTGGAATAATTCCAGCTGAGTGGGGCAAGGCGGTGGTTGTACCCATATTTAAAAAAGGCTCCAAAACCAGCAAATTATAGACCCGTTAGCCTGTTGTGCGTGGTAGGGAAAATATACGCTAAGCTTCTGCTCAAAAGGCTTACAGAATGGATGCAGCAGGCCAAAGTTTTAGCCTTGGAACAGGCAGGTTTCCAGAAAGGGCGGTCGACCATGGAACAATGCTTTGTGCTATACCATCTAGCTAGTAAATATAGGAGTCGGAATGGCATATTTTACGTGGCCTTTTTAGACCTTAAGGCTGCTTTCGTCTCAGTGGATAAAGGGATCCTCTGGGAGAAACTCCAGAGGACCTCTATCAATGGAAGACTGCTCAGCCTGATCCATGCACTATATGATAATTCTTCGCTAGTGGTCAGGGTTGATGGACAGGGTCACGTTACCCCAATAGATACTTCAGTTGGCGTTAGGCAGGGTTGTGTGTTGGCTCCAGCCCTTTTTAATTTCTATATCAACGAAGTGATCATGATAATGGCTGACCCCAAATTTTGCCCCCCACGATCGGCGTCTAGGGCAATAGGCTGTCTGTGTTATGCAGATGACGTTGCATTAATGTCTCAAACGCGTATAGGTCTGATCAGGCAAATGAACACCTTTGCCGCTTTCTGTAAAGTCAATAAATTAACCATCAATTACAGCAAGTCTAAGGTCATGGCCTTCACTAACAGGAAGAAACACTATCAGTGTGTCAGAGGGCCACTCGCTTCAGCAGGTGGCATCCTTCCGATATTTAGGGCTTGGCAATAGTGATCATCATAATATAATCAAATTTGACATAGCTATAGGAGGGAGATTGAAAAAAACAAAACATACTGCAGCAACTTTTAACTTAAAAAGGGGAACTATACAAAAAAAGAGGAAACTGGTTAGAGGGAAACTAAAAGGAGCAGTTACGAGGGTTAAACGCACGGAAGAGGCATGAAGATTATTTAAAAACACCATCTTGGAAGCTCAGATTAAATGTATTCCGCAAATAAAAAAAAAAAGGTAGCAAGAGGACTAAACCTCGGTCAGTGTGGCTAAATGGGGAGGTGAAGGAGGGTATTAGAGCCCAAAAGGCATCCTTTAAAAAAATGAAAAGCTAGTCCTAATAAGAGAATAGGGAAGAGCATAAGCATTGCCAAATTAGATTAAAATGTTAATAAAACAGACCAAGAGGGAATTTGAGGAGCGACTTCCTAAAAACGCAAAAAATAATAATAAAACCTTTTTCAAGTAAATCAGACACAAGAACCAAGTTGGGCTATTAGAGGACTAAAGGGTAAAAGGGGCACTCAGGTAGGATAATGACATTGCAGAGAAGCTGAATTAATTATCTGCTTTGGTCTTCACCACTGAGGATGTTGGGGAGATACCCATGCTGGACTGAGTCTTTGTAGGTGATGGATCAGAAGACCTGTCCCAAATAAGTGTGAATCTAGAGAACGTTCTGGAGCAAACTGACAAACTAAATAGTAACAAATCACCAGGACCAGATGGTATTCTTCCCAGAGTTCTGAAGGAACTCAAATATGAAGTTCCAGACCTACTACTGGTAATTTGTAACCTATTGCTTAAATCTGCCACTGTACCAGAAGAATGGAGGGTAGCGAATGAAATGACAACATTTAAGAGGGGCTCCAGAGGTGATCCTGGAAACCACAGATCGGTGAGCCTGATGTTGGTGCCAGGCAAACTGGTGGAAATGGTTGTTAAGAACAGAATTACTGAGCATATTGGTAAACATGGCTTAATGGGGAAGAGTCAACATGGATTTAGAAAAGGGAAGTCATCTATCACTAACCGACTGGAATTTTTTGAGGTGTGTGCCTCACTAAGCTATTGGAATTTTTTGGGGGTGTAAACAAGCATGTGGATAAAGGTGAGCCGGTTGATATAGCGTATCTGGACTTTCAGAAGGCATTAGATAAGGTCCCTCATGAAAGACTCTTGAGGAAATTAAAACAGTCATGGGATAAGAGGCAGTGTCCTACTGTGAATTGGCAACTGCTTAAAAGATAGGAAGCAAAGAGAAGGACCAAATAGTCAGTTATCACAGTGGAGAGAAGTAACTAGCGGAGTGCTCCATGAATCTGTACTGGGTCTGTTGTTCAATATATTCATTAGTGATTTGGAAAAGGGTGTAAGGAGTGAGGTGATCAAATCTGCAGATGACACAAAGTTATTCAAGGTAGTTCAAACACAAGCGGACTGTGAAGAATTGCAGGAGGATCTTGCAAGACTGGGTGACTGGGCATCCAAATAGCAGATGAAATTGAATGTGGACAAGTGCAAAGTGATGCACATCGGGAAAAATAACCCAAACTATATGCAGGGCTGTGGAGAAACCCTCCTGGTTAGACTGCCCCTTAGGTTCCGCCCCACCCAATATCCAGACCATAGAAGTATATGTACTCACCTTAGCCCACCTGACGGACCACACCTTACATACCTTACCAAAGAAGGAAACCTAGGTCAGATAACCTAACTGGTCATTTTGAACAGGGTCAACTGGGGCTGTGAGCCAATAGCTGAGACGCTAGTGTTGCCCTTTAAAAAGGCTAGTGAATTTCCAGAGAGAGACCCCTCATGGCCAGCCGGCAGCTGTGCTGGACTGACCTGCAAACACCCAGCTTTCTCCATCTAGCTGAGCAAGAACTGAACCCTGCATAGCTAAGACACCCACGCTTACCATGCGGAGAAAAATACTGTGAGTAATTCCATCTATACAGAGAAGTAGGGTTAGGGACCGTTTAGGCTTACCATACAGGTTACCATACCTGCTTGTATTTGCTCACGAGTTCAATGCCTTTTCCCTACTTTTTAGATTCTTGTAATCTGGTTAACTTAGCTAGTAAAAACTATAAATCTTGTTTTCTCTAGTCAAGAGTGTCTGGTGTATGTGCGTGCTGCGACCCAAACGCTTCCCAAGTTCAGCTTACGCTGGGAAAGCAGTCTCTTGCTAGACTAAGAGCCAGCAAGCCGGGTAGGGGTTTCCAGGGCAAAACTCCCGAGTGTACCATACCATGGACACGCAGTGAGGAAAAGAGCTAGGCATAGAGCATCCCCCTACGGTGCCCATTACGCCACAAGGCCCCCCGAGCCAAATGCAGGTCCGCAATTCGTGGATTTTCTGCAGAATCTCCCTCCCATGGCAGAATCTACTGCCCCACTTCTCCCAGCGAAGAATTTTCAGCCTGCGCAGGGGAGACGCGGGGCAGGAGATTCCACAGGTGGAAAGGGATAAAGAAACCTTTGGGGGTCCTCCCTGTAGGCCAGGCTGCGGCGAGTGGAGGGGCTGAAGAACTGGAAGCCCCCACCCACCCAATGCAGTCCAACCCAGTGTGGTGTGAGGCGCAGAATTGGGCCCTGAGCCTCCCAGACTCCCATGGAATTTAAAAAAAAAATGCCACGGGGGAATCAGGGCCCTGATTATATCTATACAATGCTGGGTTCTAAATTAGGAGTTACCCCTCAAGAAAGGGATCTTGGGAGTCACTGTGGACAATACATTGAAATCCTCAGCTCAGTGTGCAGCGGCCATCAAAAAAGCAAACAGTGTTAGGAGTTATTTGTAAAGGGATAGAGAATAAAACTGATAATATCGTAATGCCTCTATATAGATCTATGGGACAACCGCACCTAGAGTATTGTGTGCAGTTCTAGTTGCCCAATCTCAAAAAAGACCTAGTAGAACTAGAAAAAGCACAGAGGAGGGCAACAAAAGTGATTAAGGGCATGGAACAGTTCCTGGCTTGATAGGTTAGGAGAAGAGATGACAGAGGAGATATGACAGAAGTTTATAAAATCATGAGTGGTGTGTAGCAAATAGGGAATGGTTATTTACCCTCTCCAAGAGTACTAGAACAAGGGGACACTCCATGAAATTAAGTGGTAGGAGATTTAAAAACAAAGAGAACCGATTTTTTCACTCAGCACACAATTAACTTGTGGAACTTACTGCCAGAGGAAGTGGTCACAGCAGGTAGTGTAGCTACTTTTAAAAAAGGACTGGATAAGTTCTTGAAGGATAGGTCCATTAATGGCTATAGCCAAGTAGGTTTGGGGAATGTAACCTCTTACTTTTGGGGGCTGGAACAACAGGGAATGGATTGCCCATTGTAACCTGTTGGGCACGTCTCCCAAGACGTTGGAAAACAGGTTTCCGACGTTTCATAGACGTCAGAGACAGGATGCTGGGATTGATGGACAGTTGGTCTGACCCAATATGGCACTACTTATGTTCTTAAGTATCCAACAATATAAAGAATAAGGGTTGTGATATTGCTTACTACATCAAGTGCCAAAAGGCATCAGAGGGCAAGGCCTTTTTTGTGCGATTTCTGTGGTGTCCAATATATTTTAGATGGAATCTTTTGTTGAATGAAGAATAGTCTAAGATCCACAGAGGCATTTTTAACAGTGTTCAGTATATGGTACCATTCAGAATGCTGTATGGGTTGTGTTCAAATCTCCTTCCACACACACAAATCTAAACTAACCGAGTCCCTCTACATTAGCAGTGCATGTATGGTGGACATGGGTCTGGGGAGTTTATGTAACAATTCCAGAATTTCCAGTATCACTGGGGGCTGTTGACCAAACTGTTCTATTAACCAGTGCCTTAGGTGCAAATATTGCTACTCCACTGAGGGTGGCAAATCATAGCATTAGAACACAGATAGGTCCTCATTTTTAATGAATCCGTAAAACCAAATGATCTCTCTATTTCACCAGTTCTTTTAAAGTTATAGGCGGTTTCCAATTTGCAAGTCTGGATTGCCTTATATAGGTGCATTCTCATGAAGAGGAGTTCCTCATTCTATTGAAGTCAACAGCAAGACTCCTATTGATGTCAATAGAATGAGGACTGCATCTAAATCTATCACCTCCAAACATCACATATATGCAGGTATCATTCCAACAACAGAAAAGGCTATTCTTTCATTTATGTCTAGCCTGAATAGCTTTGTTTTTCCTCTCTAAGAATGCAAGTGAAATATTCAACAAAATTAGAAGGTGAAGTTCTAACTCAAGGTCTGATGACACTTGGCAACATAGCCAAATTGTAGGAAGAATCCGATTATAACATAAGACAGCCAAGGCTTACATGCTTCCTAACCAGGAGTTCCAATATGTTGGATATATCATTGGGCATTCACAAACAGGACAATAATGCCCCGCCCCGCCCCGCCCGCCCCCCCCTCCAAAGTGGATGTTTTCAGTCATTTATTAGGTGGTCAGGATCATCCAAAGCAGCTACCATGCAGTGACCACCACAAACATCATTTACAAAGAAACAAAAGGCTGCAGTGCACTACTCTGAAGTAAGTTGTTTGTGGATCATGGCCAAAGTAGTCAAGATAATACCAACGTAAGTTGATTCAGTAAAAGCTAAGTGTGTGCGCAAGCTTTCAAAAGAGACAGAGCTTGTCTTCATCCAGGAAACCTCTGCCCTCATTCCTGTCTGAAGAACTCCAAGGTTCAAAACAAAAGCTTTTGCACATTCACCAACACAAGCTGTCTTAATAAAAAGGTAACTACTTTTTTTGTCTCCTGTCTCTCTCATATTTGAGACAAACAGCAACTGCACTTTAAAATAGCAATGAAGCTATTTAGAAATAGATCAGAATACAATCCTAATTTTTCTTACAGCGTGAGTAAAGGATAAATCCCCTGTGGAAATATTTATACCTAGACAGGGAACATACATGGGGATAAGCTCCTACTGATCCCAAACACTAACACAAAAAAGTCTTTTTAAAAACAAATAGCCACACATCTCAAAATGGGGCCATAGACTTAGAATACTATTATTTATATAGCACAAGCAACTTACTTGGTGCTGAACAGTTGTGATTAGACAGGTCCCTGCCCTGAGGGGCTTACAATCTAGGACAGACAAGGGGAGGAGAGGATCACATAGGGAGGAACAGAGATAAATTCATGAAGTTGCAGGTACTTAACTTCATTACAAGGGGAGGAGGGGGTTCAGAAGGATAAGACAAGATATGGAGAAGCACCAGTGAGCAATCTATGGCGATGAGGAGTTAGGGGAAGCCTGATGGAAGAGGTAGAAAGGGATCTGAAGGTCAGGAAATTATACTCCATGATCCTACACCATAACAAAGACATGAAAAGTATAATCCACCAGGACTGTGACCCTAGCACAGATGGTATGATCCCTCTTGGAGTCACAGCCCCTAGTCTGCTGATCAACTGTACAAGCTAGACTGGAGTGAAGAATACCCAGGCCATGGGCCACACCTAACCCAACCCAACCCAGCCCCTTTCCGTTAGCCTGCTGAGGCAAGGGGAGGAAGGGCAGAGTCCATTCCCCCTCCACCTTGTCAAACAAAAAGGTTCCTCTCACCTGAGTTAGACAATGGATTATCAAGTACAGACACCCTTTATAAAAGATCTCAAGAGACAGAAGAACGGTTAGCAAGTGTTAACAAGACTGTCATTTCACCAAACCACCAAAAAATCATGAGTGGCATAACAAAGCAAGAAAATGATCAGGAATAACATTTGTAGATCACTTTACAAAAATATTTTGCTTAAGATGGAAAAAGCAACATTGAAGACCCCAGCTATTTGCCTCTGGAAAACAGGATAAGTATGGGAGTAGAGGGAAAAAACACAACAACAAAAAGCAGGCAGATTACATAATAAATCTACAGAACTGAGTGCATACCACTTGATCACAGGCTGGCCTCATCATACGAGCAAGGACATTCAGTAAGTCTTGTCTCTTGAGGAACTGAAAGAGAATATTTTAGTTAAGTTGACAATGCTAGAGTTTTAGTACAATATGCTTAAATTGAATTTCTAGGGCCATGAATTTTGTTTTACTTACCATAAATTTTACCTAACTAGACCTCTCAAGGGAGTGGACCTACAGATGTAGAAAAACTGTTGCTGAGTCTCTGAACAACAGTCTCCTGCATCTACATCGCTGACAGAGGGTATTTTCAGACGTGATGCTAGAGTATTTATTTATGTGTTAGATTTCTTGGCCACCCCCTCCTGCCACAGCATCTCGGGGCAGCTCACAACAAACAATATCATAATATAAAATAAGTTAAAATCCACTTTAGTGCAGGTGCCAGCATCATCTTTGAAACAAACCACCAGATGTTACGACGGTCTGGCTCCCGACTGTGGTGTTTAGCCCGGGCTGTCACTCAAGGAAATTCCCAAGTGACAGCCTGGGCTAAGCTTCACCATGGTTAGGAGCCAGCCACCAGACCCAGAGTAAAGCAGGCTATCACGTTAGCCCACTTTACTCCCACGGGGCCGGGGGC
Source organism: Sphenodon punctatus (assembly GCA_003113815.1). Lineage (NCBI taxonomy): Eukaryota > Metazoa > Chordata > Lepidosauria > Sphenodontia > Sphenodontidae > Sphenodon > Sphenodon punctatus. Next base: position 624,182 of record QEPC01001773.1, read on the forward strand.
CATGTTGGCTGTCATTGGCCACCCATCAGCCGGGGGGGGGGGGGGGGGGGGGGGAGAGAAGGGCGCTGCATGCAGCGTGGGGACGCGCAAATGCACGTCTGTGCATCACCCACCCCTTTCCCAGACCACCGTCACACTTCTTTGGCAGCCCAGCGGAACCCGAACGGGGTGAGGGCTGCCTCCACCATCCAGAGACGTCCATGGTGGCGGAGGTAGCCCATCACATCTACAAGCACTCAGATCTATAGCTGCAGCAGCAGTTAAAAGTTCTGAGGGGGTTCAGTTTACAATCAACCATGGATCTCTCTCTTGGGTGGGTGGGGGATGCTGTTGGAGCAAACGCTCCAATCCACATTGCAATAGGCTCAGCATCCAACTAGAAACTACGGAGGTGGATGCCACGCCCTTGCATGGGGTTCTCGCTGGAAGTTAGCCAGCCTCAAACTATTTCTTCTGCTTCAGCCATACCTCCCGTGTTTCTATCCATATAGATAATAAAAGGCTTAGAAGCTGTGCTTGCCCATACTCCTTCATTAGTATTCATGTCACAGCATAAATGCTTATCTTAAAATTATGTAAATCACAGAAGTACTGTGCATATCTTGTTTCCTGAATACTGTATATTCAGAACCCAGTCTGCTTCTTAGCTATAAAAAGCTATCCTGGGATTCTCCCACCCTAGAGAGGAAAAGTGTTGGTCCAATCCTCAGCCTTGAGATATTAGCAAGACTCTCCACCTTTACCTTTAGCTGAATAAGCATGCCTTCACAACACACCCTGCCAGAGCACCACAAGTTGTATATGTGTTCATTTTCCTGGTTGAGCTTCCCTGTGCTTGTAGCTTCTTTATTTGTACCATCATCCCCTAAAAGAAAGAACATACGTTATTAATGAAGGGGTGCAGGGGCTAACATCGTGAACCTCAAAAACTGAGAGTATCATTAGGATTAGAATTGCCAACTCTCAGTGCCATCTCAATCCTTGCTAACAACATACCTTTCTGCAGCATCTAGCCTTACTGCTAAAAGGCATCTAAAATTGCCATTAATTAATTAATGCTGCCACACAGATGACTGCTTCTCTCCCTAGCCCATTCACACAAACAAACTGCAGGCACAACAACAAGGGCAGAACTTACCAACAAGGGCAAAGTTACTTTCCAGCAGCTCCCTGTGAGTGTTGAACCAGGCCTGAGCAAGCCGGTTGTTTTTATTCTTCCCAATAATGTAGTTCATAATGTATGCAAGAAGACCAGTTACCATCAAGATCTCCATGTAGTAACTCTCCCAGCTGTTTTGAAGATGTGCAGGAACCTGGGGTAAAAGGAAAGGTGCAATGGACTAGTAGGTGCAACAGACTTTGCATGACCATTTATTTTGGAAGATGTATGTTGCCAAATTCTAGCCCTAAATAATTGGATGACCCTTAATAGGATCATCCAGTGAAGTGTACCCCACTATGCTAATAGATTAGCAATCAATCATGTTGGAATACTTAAGAACTGTTTACAAAATACACTCAGAAGCAATAATGAGGATTGTAACCAAAAGTAAAGGTAACAGCCAACTATCATGGTAGCACTTTCCTCTGAAGACATTACAGGCTAGGCAGCAAGATTGATGGTAGGATACTGCCACTATCATAAAAGGACACAAGAGCCACAAGAATCCTGAAGCCATTTACATTGAGTTGTTACACACTCTTCAGTTGGATTCTTTCAGAGGAGGCTTTTTCTACAGTAAAGTCTGGTTACAACATTTAAAAAACAAATTATGGGATAGCAAGAAGTGACACTTTCAAGGTACTGGTTCTGACCTATATAGCCCTAAACGCTTGGGCCCCAAATATGTGAAAAAACTCTAATCTTTCAGGTCCCATCATGGCCTCCGAAGTCAGGTGGGAGCATCCTCTTGCAGGTACCATGTGCCTGCCATATTTCCACAACAAGAGCATGCAGAGAGGTGTTCTCAGTGGCTTCCGCACAATTATGGAACTCACTCCGCTTGGAGATTTGTCTGAGCCTGTTCATCTTCCAGAAGCAATGCAAGATCTTTTTGTTTGGCTAGACATTTGACAGGCAGGGATAATGTTGCGTGGGGCTGGTAAGGCATAGAGGGTTTTAAAGCAGTGGGGCAGTAAGGTATTTTTAAATATATATATATATATATATATATATTTTTAACAGGTTTTAAAAGCGTTTTGTATATTGTAAAAATGTGCCCTGGGTCAGGGGTGGGGTATAAATCTGAGTAAATAATTACTAGGTCTATATTCAAACAGGATATCATCAGAAAGGAGTAAATCATGAGTAACAGTTTATCCTTTACAGGTAATGAGATTTACAGGTAGCATGAGATCCTCAACAGAAGATTGTGGAATAGCTGTAGAACAGTGAATGGCTGGAATTCCCTCCCATCACCCCATACACCCTTAGGGAAGGTTATTGAACGGGCAGTGGCACTGCAGCTCCAGGCGCATTTGGACAGCGTTGGTTTCCTGGACCCTTTTCAATCTGGGTTCCGCCCCGGCTATGGTACAGAGACGGCATTGGTGGCTGATCTCCGCCAGGAGATGGATGCAGGATGTTCAACATTCTTGATCCTGCTAGATCTCTCGGCTGCATTTGACACCGTGGACCATGGGCTGCTGCTGAGACGGCTGCGAGACCTGGGGGGGTCTGGACGGGACTGTCCTAGGGTGGTTCCGTTCATTCCTCTCGGGGAGAAGCCAGC
>QEPC01001773.1:627068-654928 GCA_003113815.1 Sphenodon punctatus
TTTTCAACTGACCCAGGTCCTGCTGTCTCATTACTTTCCCAATGTTTGGAGGCTGTGGCAGATTGGATGTAGCAGAACAGACTGAAGCTCAATCCTGATAAGATGGAGGTGATGGTGGTGGGTAGGGCGAGGGAGGTACTGGCTCCCCTGGTAGAGGGGGTCCGCCCTCCTGTAGCCCAGCAGGTTCGGAGTCTGGGGGTGGTGTTGGACCCGGGGCTCCAGCTGAATCGGCAGGGAGAGATGGTGGCTCAGGCCACCTTCCCCCAGCTGTATCTGGTACGGAGGCTGTGTCCATATATTTCCAGGCCCGACCTGGCCACCTTCATTCATGCCTTCATCACCTCAAGGCTAGACTACTGCAATGTGCTGTACATGGGGCTACCCTTGTTTCTGGTTCGGAGGCTGCAGCTGGTGCAGAATGCAGCGGCCCGTCTCCTTATGGGCCGTCGCATAACACCTGTGCTCCGTACTCTGCACTGGCTGCCTATAGCGTACCGAGACCGATTCAAGGTGCTAGTGTTGATCTATAAAACCCTACACCGTCTGGGCCCCTCATACCGGGGGGACCGTCTTGCCCTCCGCGCCTCAGAGCGATCCCTGCGGTCCACTGGGGGCGTCTTTTTGGAGGTCCCCCGTGTAAAGTGGGGGGCCGCAATGGAGAGGGCATTCTCGGTGGCCGGGCCGAGGCTCTGGAATTCCCTCTCGGAGGAAGTCCGTCTGGCCCCAGGTCTGTTGGTGTTTCGGTGAGTCTGCAAGACCGAGCTGTTCGCCCAGGCCTTCGGAGGGGAGGGTGGGGTAGGGGGGGATTTTTGAAGAGTTTTTTTGTTGAGGGGGGTTGTATTTTTAAAACATTGTTTTAATGCATTTTATTGTGTGTTTTTATGCTGTAAGCTGCCCCGAAATGCCGTAGGCATGAGGGGGCGGCTAACAAATATTTATAAATAAATAAATAAATACACACACAATTCAGTCTTGGCAGCTGCTATGTAGCAGCCACCTGTACCTACCTCCATGATGCAATGTAGCTACTACAATACTACTATCTCACATCACATCTGTATGGTCCAATGTTATAATAGTAGCTGGGGAGCTATTCAGTAGGGTCATATCTGAACAAGCCGGATGTGTTTGTATCCGTTTCCTAATCCTATCCTAATGAAGCTAATCTCTGTTAAGGCCTCCAGAAGTAATTGTAATATATCATTACTAATAAAAATGTTCTGCTCCTTTCTGATGTCTGTAACAAAGCGTACATATATCAAGCATGCCAATTTAGTCACAAGAATGAATGAATAATCATTGAGTTGACAGACAATAGAAAAAAAATTAACAGCATGGTGACCAGAACAGAACACCTGTACCTACATCAACAATTGTTATAGGGTCTTTACTTTTGCCAGGCGATGAATCAGGTTTCTCATCATAGCCTTCAAATTCTTCGTCATCATAGGGTTCACTCTCAGTATCTCCTTCCTAAGAAACAGTAGTACAGACAACATGAACCTCCAAAGCTTGGCAAGCAAACTGCAAACAGCAAGACACATCATATTCTTCAAACAACTGTCGTTGAGATTATCATATCAGACTGATATATGTAAATTGACAAGTATTGAAGTTTTTTTCTTTAATTTAATGATCTCATGGCATTTCTGTAGAAGGAAGACACAAGGATTTGGCTTCCTGTAAACACAGGAACATGTTTATTTGCTACTTCATAGAAGTTGACATTTGCCCATGTATAGTATCTTTCAACCCACAGGATCTAAAACTGACATAAGCATTCTCAAAGGACTGCTTGCTTTCAGCACTGAAATGCATCTCCCACTGTGGTGGAATGTAGGAATGCTTAACAAGGTACAGCAAAACTACACAACAGTTTAGAAAGGGAAATGAGAAAGACCATGGAAACTGTGGGGACACTGAAGAAAAACAAATTAACTCAAGTTCGAATCTGAACAATATGTCCACTTCTACAGAAGTCTGGACTTCTGTTTTCCAACTCACTGGAAAAGTTGAAAGATGGCATATCTAAGGGCAGAGTGCCCTCTAACATCACACCAGATGCACTACTGCTTCTTACTTGTAAATCACCCTGAGTCTTAGGGGGAGGGTATAAATGTAAATAAATTTCTGTATCAGAAGGTACTCCTTGGAGATATCCCATCCAAATGCTGAGCCAGCCAGATCAAACTCTGTGACAACTATAAAGGGAATGACATCATAAGGCAGGCAGCATGGCTGAAGTAAAAACAAATGTTGAATTATGCCCTCTCATTCACTAAATCATATCTGTAGCATTAAAAAAAATGTGACAAAAAGCAACAAGTGCTTTTAATTCAGCATCACCTGTGTATCTCCATCATCAAAGTCATCCTGGTTTTCATCTTGACCTTCGAGTTCTACTGTAGCCTCCTCTTCATCATCTTCGGTAGTGATGATCCTCTGTGGAGATTCTGTGATAACATCTTCAATCACATCTTCAAATTCAGCAAAGTCATTATCATCATACTCCACAATGTCATCACCGTCCTCAAATTCATCAAACTTAGCCAGAGAAAAGCACCATGGGATGAGCAAAACCGCAAGGAAGATGCATACACACTTCATTGTCACTACATAAAGCAACACAAAACATTCTTAGACTAAAGACGGCACTAGTTTAGTTCACCTAAGATACTAACACATTAAGTATTTTATAGATAAACCACTTCATTTAAATGATTAGTTAAGACAGATGTATTCATACAAATCCTTCAAGAATGTCAAATATAAATGAAATTTAAACACAAGTCCAGAAAATTAAAAACTGAAGTTAAGTCGTACCTTACACTGTAATAATAATCTACTCACCAGTTTAGCTTAAGTGAACTTGCAAGTGTATTTTAACAACCCTGCCTGCAAGTCCCAATCAGAACTGGGGCTCAGACTATGGGTAAGGCTGTTCTGCTTTAACACCTGATCAGCAGGAGCAACCTACCCCGCAACGTAATTCCCAGCCCAGGGCTTGTATTTGCAGACAGGGGATTTAACTGCAAGCCTCAGGCTGGGATTTGCAATGGGGGTGGGGGGAGGAACAATAGAAGCACACCCACCTCCCGACCTCCATACCAGGCTTTTTAGAGCCCTGCATATATGTTTTACACATGCACATAAGGATTCTCAGATAAAAGAACGCTGGGTGCGAATGTGCATATTCAGGACACCTATATGTCTGAATTTATTTGTATTGGTTTTGTACAGAGAGCTTGACAATGCAATCAAAGTATTTGTAGAACAACTATTTCCATAGGCTCCTGTCTTGGCACAATAAATAATTTGAGTACACACCTAATAATGAAATAAAGCAATTGTCAAACACAGTCCTTAGTCAGCCGGGAAGCACAATATGACCCATGATTTCTAATAATGGCGATTAATACAGTTCCAAGAAACAGATTCCTGATCTAAAAATAAACATTAAAAAAAAGACACAGCAAAAAGGAATGTTTTACTACACCCCAAACACAAAGTTTTTACAAATCAATACAAACTATTGAACCATGGTAGCATGGTATCTTTTAGTATTTATTTATAAATATGCTTGTCACATGGTCCTTTAGAAGATGTATACTATTTAAATGAAATGCAACTTGTTCCCAATGCTAGCATAATTCTGTACATCTTTCTAATCACTTTGTTCTTGCAATTGTACTACCTCAAATAGCATCACCAAACAATCATTAGGGGAAAAAACAAAACAAAAAACACAACCTGAAAACACCAACCTTTTAGACAAGCACCTCCCCACCCATTATACATATTACAGGGCACTGACTGCACACCTGCAATATGTATAGCGGTGGGTCGTTGTTTGTCTAAAAGCACCCAGTGTCTGCTGTAGTTAGCACTCAGGGAGGAGCTAGTGTGTGTCAGGAAAAAAAAAAAAATGTTTTGCTTAAGGCAGCACCGAATAGTAAAAAAAATATTCTTAAGTTTTTCCGAGTTTCGGCTCGAAGTGTTCAGCGGGTCCTCAGTAACTTGGCCGAATACTTGATGCTCTGTAAAATACTCTGTAAAATAAAACTGAGTATTTTCCAAGTACCAAGTTCCCTTATATACCAGGAAGAGGAAAAGCCCCGTATGTTGCCCATCCAATGATTTACCTGAGTACCAGGGTAATTCCTCTTTACCGAGATACTCAGTAAAAAATGAGTAATTTCGAATACTGAATTTCAGCACTAGTTTTGCTGTGTCAAGCCATCGATACAGCAATTCTATCATAGCAGGAGTTGGAAAGGACCTCAGCGGTCTAGTTCAACACCCTGCTCAAAGCAGGAAATCCAGTTACAGCATCCCTGACAGATAGTCAAATGTTTGAAAACCTGAAGCAAAGGAGAGCCCGCCAGTGACCTAGGCAGCCTGTTTTACTGTCGAACAGCTCTTACCATTAGGAAGTTCTTCCTAAGGTTGAGCTGAAATCTGCTTTCTCCTCATTTGAGCCCACTGGTTCTAGTCCTGCCCTCAGGAGCAACAGAGAACAAGTCTGCTCCATCTTCTATGTAACAGCCCTTCAGATATTTGAAAACGGCTATCATGTCTCCCCTTAGTCTTCTCTTCTCCAGGCTAAACTCCTTCAACCTTTTCTCATAGGACTTGGTTTCCAGACCCCTGACCATCTTTGTCACTCTCCTCTGAACTCATTCCAGTTTGTCAATGTCCTTCTTAAAATGCAGTGCCCAGAACTGGACACAGTACTCCAGATGAGGTCAGAATAGAATTAAACTATTACTTCTCATGACATAGACACCATGCTTCTGTTAATGCAGCCTAAAATTGCATTAGCCTTTTTAGCAGTTGCATCACACTGCTGACATGTTCAGCTTGTGATCAACAACAACCCCAAGATACTTTTTACATGTACTGCTGCCAAGCCAGGTATCACCCATCCTATACTTGTTCATTTGATTTTTCTTATCTAAATGCAGAACTTTACATTTATCTCTGTTGAATTTCCTTTTAAAAAAATTATGATTAGTTTATTGGTCCGGCTTTTGCCATACCCACACACCGTATAAATACAGAAATACAAAAATACAATACAACATATTAAAATAAATCTATACACAATCAAAATCAGTGTTCCTAAACTGACCACATACAAAATTAATATTATACATCCAAAATCTTTTATAAAACCTAACCCCACGGGGTTACTAGCATACTGGTCCTAATAGGGGAGGTGATCCAAGACCCACACATAACAGCTCATCCACGCAAAAGTTATCATCGCCAAGTTATCATAACCTTTACCCTACATAGGGACCCCTGACAGGTTGCCTTCCCTTCGCAGGATATGCATGCGGCTAATACTTGGCCCCTGGATCGTAACTGCCAAGATATAACCAATGGCCCCAACAACAGAGTAAATATCCATAAGGGGCACAAGGGTCGCAAGGAGGGTTACACAAACACAATCACTCAAATCAGTTCTCCATTCTTGGGGTTCCCCCAATGTTGCACATTTCCCTTCCTTATATAAACCCTACTTTAAAGTAGGCCGGTTAAGCTCCACCACCTAGGCAATTGTCTATACAATTTAAAAATCGGGTTCTATTATAACCGTAACCTTAATAGAATTTCGTTTTGGCTCAGCTTTCCAGCCCGTCAACATCATTTTGAATCTTGTTTCTGTCTTTTAAGGTGTTAGCTATCCCTCCCAGTTTTGTGTCATCTGCAAATCTGGTAAGTATTCCTCCTCTACTCCTTTATCCAAGTCATTAATAAAGATGTTGAACAGTAAAGAGCTAGTCAGCGTATCTGACTCTCTTTCCCCTCTCAAAATGGAACACCGGCATGAGCCAGGCTGTGGCTTGGTGGGGGGTGGAATGTTGTGTTTTTTGAAAAAGGGGGGAGCAGTTGACCTAACAAGGGAGAGGAGCTGGCTTCTTAGCAGACTGCAGGACTAAGACGGGACCAGCTCCTTGTAATCGCATGAAGAACCTGTACAAAGACAGTGAAAAGGAGCAATCAGCCTCTCAGTGTGCTAGGAGGAAGAAATCAACTGGCAGAGTGGTCAGCAATGGTAAGGACTGAGACATTGGACAAAGTGGGCCCCACCATCGACAACAGTTCAGGGAGAACAGCACCATCAGCCACACTCTGTTTACAGGCCTGGACATTGGTTTTGAGGTGGGAAGCTTCCCAAGTGTCAGGGCCCCAGCCCAGCGGCATGCATCTCAGGTTCCCAGGCAGTCAAAGCCCTGGTAGCGCTGCTGGGTGGAGCCTGGGGTGTGTGGCCCAGAGATGCAGGGCCCGAGAAGAGCCGTGCAGTGTGCTCCTCAGGTTGCTAGGCAACCAGGAACCCAGCTGCAGCACAGTGTGCGGCTGGAGAAGCGTGGCCTTGCGGGGTTTGGGAGCAGCCTCGCCGTAATAGTGGCGAGGGCGGGTCCCAGGGATTGGGAGGTGGCAACACCTGGATGGGCTCAGGGAAACCAGGATAAAACAACCGGCGGGGTTTCTGTTCCCCGCCGGTAATCATTGTGAGGTTGGTCCTTGGACTTGATCTAGTAGTGTGTGTTTTTGGATAGTGTTGTGTCTGTGTTTGTAGTGATAAAGAGAGTGTATGAGTCAGTGTGTGTGCAAACCCACCCCTTCCCTCAATTCCTTGCATCTCAGTCGACGAGTGGAGCGCCTGGTACGAGTGACCTTCCCTGTCCCTGCCCTCCTCTTCCTCCACAGCAAACCTTTACCCCTGAAACCAGATCTAATACCCCAACACATCATGAGGTGATCCTCTGTTTACAGGAGTGAGTGTACATGAGTACTGCGTGATTCGAGTTTCCCGTTTCCCTCCTCCCACCTCAAGGGGACTCGCCCTCTCCGCCCTGTGATGATCTGGGTTGCTCTTCAAGCAGGAGAGAACGCCCGAACAAGAACCGGAGGGTCCTTATTTCCCATGTGGGCCCCTTTGGTTTCGGAGGATGGAACTGTCAGGACTACGGGACTGGGGTTTGGTATCCCTTCTCTACCCCTCCCACCCTAACACCAAGTTAATATAAGTGTTGATTTCAATCCTTGTTATATTCAAAACTGTTCACTGTTACACTGAATTTTGGTCCAATATCTCCCTGTTAAATAGTTGGAATCCCCGTAATAAATTTTAATGACAAACCCCTTGGTTGGCTATCCATTACAATATCCTGTTACTTTAAAACAGGTGAGGAAACTATTTTATCTGAGGGCAACATTGGCAATTTCAAAGTGGCTCATCGACTGCACATGCAAAAAAAAACCTGGGTGAAAGGCTTTGCTATTTTCTACCAGTCAGCTGTTCAGCTGGAAGCATCAGTCCAGTCCTTGCCTGCATACTATAAAAGCTCCAGTCTGTGCCTGGCTGGAACTGGAGCTTTCGCACCAGCAGGAAAGCTCTCCTCATCCACTGCACATTGGACCAACATACCCCTAAGTGTGTGACACCACCAGCCGTCACTGGGGAAGTGAACCCAGCCACAACTGAAGGGGAATGAAGTTGTATTTGACTCACAGGCTGGAGGTTCCCCTCCTTGCTTTAAATCACACCACACTTGCTTATTCCAAGACATCATGTTTGGTCTCACTCTGGGCTTAAGAGTGGGTTTGTTACCTGTTTCACAAGGAAAACAGAAAAAGACTGAATGCCAAACTGAGAGGCAGTGTAAGCCTGGAATATGAAGCACTGACCTTGGACTTGTGTTCTAGTCCCAGGTCAGCATTCACCAATTTTGAGTGAAATCACTTCACTTTTCTGTACTTGTGTTTCACTAGGTGTTTTTGGTCTACCTTGTCATGAGCTCTCTTGGACAGAAACTTGTTTCTTGCTATTTGTTTGGGATCCTGTTACGCCAGGCAATGCACGATCTCAGGTACATCTCCCCATCTCCCTCTGATGACCTATTGACAAGTTCAGTGGAGCCAAAGCCTGCCTCTTTCACACAGATGCTGAGCAGCTACTCCATTTTATTTCATTTTTTTTAAGTTGCCAGAAACAAACAGGAGCAATTGACTCTCTCACCAATGTGATGCTCCCCCCATGCTAAGAATAAGCCAGTAAGAAGATAATTTCACAAACACTTACACGCATAGCCCAACTGAAAACATTGTGACTGTAAACGTTTTCTGGATCAGGAACCAATTAAGCAACATAAACAGGAAACATATAGCAAAAGGACCAGCAAAGAACACAAGCAGAGGGTTTAGCACACTCCACAAATGTTATGTAAGCTTGACATGAGGAGAGGATTAGTATAAGAAGGTTGACAGACCCACTCAGCAGGACTGTGCAATCCAATTAATGTCCTCATCTGCTCTAGAATAAGCATTTTGTAACCCTAAGACCATACTCTGCTACCAAGTACTCTGCAACTTTTGTAAGACCTTACAAGGATGGATTTAGATAGTCAATTGACGTTATCTTAAACAGACTTAAGTGCCAGGGCACCTGCACTAGAACCAACATAGGTATCACCACACTTTTGGATGGCCCTCGGGTGACAGGGTGTCTACACATTATGTTAGCCAAAGGGGAAATCAACCGTGTCACCAACTATGCTGTCATCTCTGGCAGTGCAGTTCTCTCTGTTTATGCTGCCACTCTGACCACCAGAGGGAGTCCATCAACTGGAGAATAAATAGGGAGCTATCCCAAGCCCAGCAACCCTACAGTTCCCAAAGCAGCAAGCCCCAGCTGGAGAGTGAAAATGACAAATCAACAGCTCCCAAAGCCCAACCAGCTGCAGATTGGAGGTGAAATTAACAAGCAGTTCTCTGAGTGGCTGAGGGGATCAGGTGGGCTTTCTATCCCCAAAAGAAGTAGAATGTCCCCTGGTGGTGTGGCTAAAGATTCAGCGACAGCAAGCTGCCAATGAACAAATGTTAGCACTGCATTATTAGATGCACCACAGGTGAGGTCTCCTCAGCAGTTGCCCAGCTTTGTTCCAGCCAGCAAACCCATGTTTGAAGTGACGAAGTGCAACACTTGCCCCTATGTTAGCTGGCAAGAACAATGGCAAACATTATGTGTAGAGACATCCATAGTAATTCCACAGCTACTATGTCCTCTGTTTGAGGAATTGAGGCAATAGACCAGCAGAACTGTTTCTCTGGCACAAGAAATAGAGGCAGAGGCAGCTGTCCTGGTTTCACACAATTAGAGTGAGTCACTAGATATAGCAAGGGGAGGGGCCAAGTAGCAAGCTATTCCACAGATCATGAAGCCAAACCTCATGGGAGCACCTGATACTCAAGCCCCTATATTATGGGCTGCCGTTGTTGCGTCTAGGGAGTGATCCCTGCTCTAGTATTAAACCCTTTCCCCTGCAAACAGAACTCCAGAGTCTCTCTCTTCAGAGTCTCACTGCAACACTTTAAAGGGATATGGCCATGGTTAGATAAAATACGATTAGCCATCCCAATTGGGGTTTGGTTTTTGAGCGCATGCCATGCTCTTGCCTCCACTCCAACTGTTAGTACATTCTTGGAAGCAGGCAGGCAAGCGAAATACACATTGGTGTCTGAAGTAACACCCCCTTTCTGTTTCAACACCTGAGCCAATTTGCCTAAAGAGAGGAAAAGAAAGTGGAGAGCAACAGCCGAGAACTCCAAAATCCCTAGGTTGGTTGCTAGGTTGTGACCCAACAGAGGGTCTGTCAGTATGAAAAATTTTAGGAGTGGGTAGAGGAGAAATTTAGGGGTGTAGAACTGTAGGGCTGGAAGAAAGCACAAGAAGTCATCGCCCCTACTGCACAGAAGCAAAATTAATTAAGTATAAACAATTCCCAGATTAATTTTAGATTAGTCATCCAGATTAATTTTTAAAAACTTTCAACTGCGGTGACTCCACAGATTCCTTGGATACCTTGTGCCACTCTGCAACTATTCTTAAGACACAAGCATATGTCCAACTCACTTCAACAGGACTTGTAACCATACCAAGTGCCCTTCCTTAGGCATGTAGCATAGCCTGAGGAAGGGCCTTGTGCAGCCGGAAAGCTTGCTCATCTTCACCAACAGCCGTTGGTCCAATAAAAGATATCATTCAAACCACTGGCACTATCTGCCCAGAGGATTGCACTGACATAGTTATAAGGTTTCTCCTAAACAGAGTCTCTCAAAACTACCAGGTCTGATCCTCAAGTGTGGTCACACCATATGCAAATAGGGTAGCAGTTCTGACATTTTATCTCCTTGGCATGTCTTTATTGCTGTCTGTGGTCATGGGGTCAGCAAGCTGAGGAGTCACTGTCCTAATACTTAAATCTAACCTTCCTGCCATTCAGTGGGATTTTTAAAGTCTCTCCCCTCTTGGAGGCCATGGGGGGAAAAAAACAGCCTAACCTGTACTGTTCAATCTGTAGTTCTGGCTTCTTACATACCTGCATGGCCTAAAAGCTTGGACACTTTCCCTGACAGAAGCTGGTCCCATAAAAGGTATCATTTGTACTACTTTGTCTCCATCTCTCCCATTTGGGACCAAAATGGCAAGTATGTTTTCTCTATATGATGCTTGTCCCAAGTGAGAGAGATGGAGACAAGGTGGTTTGAATCATACTTTTTATTGGACCGACGGCTGTTAGTGGAAACGAGCAAGCTTCCAAACCACACAGGCTATGTAGCTTTCCTAAGGCTATGTAGCTAAAAGCTTGCTCATTTTCATCAACAGCCGTTGGTCCAATGAGGGCATAAAATTTCAGGTCGAACTCTGGAGCAAAACACAAAATTTAGTCCCCAGACTTTATCCTGATAATAAACTGTTCTTGCCCTACTACACCCCTGAACCAGCCGCCAGCCTGAGTTTTCTGGGTGCCAATGGCTCTCAGGCACCTGCAAATTTCACACCCTGGTCCAATAGAAAATATCATTCAAACCACCTTGTCTCCTTCTCTAGATCAGAGATGCCTAAACTGTGTATCTGAGGACCCAAAGTGGGGTTGCACCATCTGTGTATGGGGTCACGATCCTGACTGATGTTTCTCCACATATTTTGAGAGCCCTTTTTCAAGCATCTAAGGAAGTAGGGTCACTGTCTATGACAGCTCATACCACCTTCTATCTGCTACTCGGGTGCTATTCTGCCTCTTCTTCTACCTGAGAGTCATATACTTATATGACTTTGTCATATAAAGGGAAGGAGGGAGACCCACAATATATTTAAATCTCAAAATAAGGTCATACAGGCCTTGGGAGTCACTGCTGTAGAAAAACCGTTCTAATCTTTCCCAAATTTCTGCAGCATTTGAGGGGAGGGGATAGTGATAGAGTGCAGCACGGTACGTTGCGCATGTGTGTGTGGTGGTGGTGGGTGGAAATACCTCCTCCCCACAAACTCTAGATGACTGGTTTAAATTATCTGGTTCATAATCAATATGGAACTCTAGGCATACAGATTCAAGAAGAAGGCACAGACTTTCCACAAAATACAAGATCAGTTATGGGCAGCAAACCCCATTAATGCAAGCTGTTAATACCTCACAGAAATAAGGAAGTTACTACAAACATAACAACCAGTTGCCTTTCTATTAACATCATATCTAACAGAGGCAAGCATAGAAGAACACTGAATATTACCCTCTGAGACTGTAAAGTGCTGCATATGCCTAGGAACACTGTAGAAATGAGTACGAGTACCCTATGACAAGTACAAATTACTTGACCATATATGTCAATTTAGCTGTTTAAAGTTTATTTTAATGCTACTAATAAATAATAATAATAATAATAATAATAAAGTGCTAGCAATAAACCTGGCACTGAACATTAAACTAGAGACATGCCCGGAGCATACAATCTCAATGATTAACTTGTTCAGTTCTCATCAATTTATACTTCTGCAAAACGTGGCGAGGGAGAGACGTTCTAACCCTGCCAAGGTTTCTAAATGGGGTGGTGGTTGGTATGTGTGTTTGTAAGGAGTGGGGCTGCAGAAGTCACAGGTGTGACCTACAAGTTCAAAGCACCCCAGCTCACCTCCCATCGCTGCCCTAGGCCTGGGATTCCCATGTGCTGGGGAGGGAGAGACAGTGACACGCACCACCCAATCATGACGGGATACAGAGCCAGGGGGAACCAGCACCTCATAGCAGCAGGGCCATGAACACCCCCTTCAGCACCAGGAGGAGAGGCCAGCCTACAGTCAGCCCCTTCCTTACGTCCCGCGGAGAAAACAACGATCAGTCCAGCCCTTACCTTAACACAGTGCTGTTCTACTGCTCCCAGCGCCTGGATCCTTTACGCTAAACTCCTTCACGCACCTTCCGTAATTTGCTGCCGCGCACGCATGCGCGCTGCAGCTGAAAAGAAAGGGCGGTAAGACACCGCCTCCGTTAACTTACGGAATCAGAAGGAGAAATTTTGTGGTCCCCGCCCCCATACCACCGCGTTTGACCACAATCCTTAAACCACTTACTCCAAAGCAGCCCCAAGTGTCAATAGGCCTACTCCAGAGTAAGTGGTTTGAGTAAGGGTGCCCCAGTGGCTGAAACCCTCAATCACGTACCCCACCAAAGCAGCCCCACTGAATTCAATGGGACCCAACAAGTGGTTTGAGGGTTTCAGCCACTGGGGTCTATGAGGCTGCCAGAGGGTTTGAGTAGTCTCCGGGTAGGAGGGTTCTGGGGCTGCTTCAAGGTTGGCGGGCCTTCCCCGTTTACTCCACTTGCCGGAAGGAGGACTAAGGAGGCGCCTCAGAATTTGTAGTTCTACATTCACGCCAATGGGAGGTCTACGAAGCTGCTTCGGCCCTTGGGGTAGTGGATTCAACACAATGGGAATGTCCCTTTGCCCCTCCCCCGTTGTAAATCCCAATGGGAATTTCTGGGGTCAGGTCAGAGGGCACGCTGCTCCCCCCCCCCCGCTCTCAGTGCGCACGCGCCTCACGCAACAGCGCAGTGACCTCATCCCGTCACCCACGCAGCATCTCCTCCCGCCTCCCTTTCCCCCGGTAACTCGGGAAGCGGTGCCTGAAGCCAGCGCGGCCTGAGGAGCGAGCTAGCGAGTGAGTGAATCTGGGAGGGGGTTTTGCGCGACGGTGGGCGCCGACCGTCGCTTTTCCGTGGGGGGCAATGACGGCTGAGGGGCCTAGGCCTAGGCGGGATGGGGGGAGCCTCGGCCTCCCGTAGACAAAGGGCCCGCCCCTCGCGCTCCAGAGCGGGGCACGGCCTGAGGGGAGACATTCCGCGCTCGTCACCCCCAGCAAGACTACTGGACCCGTTCGCTTGCCGGGCAGGTGACACCCCCCTCTTCCCGCATGAACCCGGACTCTGCTGTTCTCCCACCATATCCCCAAGAAAGCGTAATGCCCCCCTTATTCCTCTCCACCCCCGTATCCCTAAGGGAGGGTAATGCTCCCCTCCCAGCCAGGTTCTCGTTTCTTCCTCTCCCACACACGCATTCCTAGGGAAGTGTAACATTTTCTCCCCACCTTCAGTGAAGAGTAATTTCCTTCCCAGTATTATGCTTTATGCTCTCCCATGTCTTTCTCTCTCTCCCCCTATTGCCAAGGAAGACTGATGCTCCTCCTAAGCCAAGTTCTTCTGTCTTTCACCCCCATCCCCAGGGAAAGTAATATCCTGCCAGGTTATTGTATCTTAATATCATGTGCAGTTCGGGTTGCCCCAACTCAGGAAAGATGTAATAGAATTGGAACAAATTCAGAGAAGGGCAGCAAGGATGGTAGAAAGGATGGATGGACTTCCAGATGATGTGAGGCTCAACAGGTTAGGGCTGTTTAGCTTGGAGAAGACGTGACTAAGGGGGGATATGATCAAAGTTTATAAAATTATGAGTGGTGTGGGAAAAATAAATAGGGAATTGTTATTTGCCCTTTCTCATGATAGAAGAGCAAGGGGACACTCTGAAGTTAAATGGTGGCAGTTTTAAAACAAACAAAAGGAAAGTAATAATAATGTAGTAGTTTTTATTTTTATATAATGCCCCCTGCCATGGCACTCAGACCACTTTACAAGGAACAGTGTAACATTTTAATTCTTACAGCAACCTTGGTTAGGCTGAGAGAATATTGTGACTGGGCCCAAGGTCACCCAGCAACTTTCTGGCTAAGGCGAGAGGGCCTCTCCCTACCTCCTGGTCCAAGTACCATGTGCTTAGCTGGTTTTTTTTCCACTCAGCGGATAATATAGTTGTGGAATTTTTTACCAGAGAAGACAGTGAAAGCCAGCACCATAACTAGCTTTAAATGAAAACTGAATAATTTTTTGGAGGCTAGAGCCATAAATGCTTACTAGTTGGGGCTTAAACCCCTGGCTACCAGTAGTTGGGAGTGGTTGGCAGGAGATGGGTCACATCTCCATGACCTGTACTTGAGTTCTCCCAAGCTACTGTAGTTGGCCACTCGGAGACAGGATGCTAAGCTTGATGGACCATGGATTTGATCCAGTATGGCACTTGTGTTCTTGTGTCTTCCCACCCATCCTCAGGGAAGAGGGACCTCCCCCAGACCAGGTTCTTGGGTGTGTCTCCCCACCCTCCTCAATTCCCAGGAAAAATAATGACCATCCCCAACCAGCTTCTTGTCTGTTTCTCCACCCCCATTCCTAGAAAAGGTAATGCTTCTGTTTTCATCCCCAAATCCCAAGGAAGAGGAATGCTATCCTTTCCCTAGCTTGGCTCTTGTGTAGTCTTTTCAGCTTCAGGAACGGTGCAATATTGCAGGTTGCAATATTGTCAAGTTCAGTGTTATGTGAGAGGTTCTGTATCCCAAATTGAATGATCTTGGAGAGGAAGGAGGATGCTGTATTTTTTCTGTTTGTTTTAATTTTGTTTTGTTTTTGTTTCCTTGTGACATCTTGACAGGTGATGGGTACAGTGTTCTGACATGCAATAATGTGGGAGAGGGGAGATTGCTTTTTCCCCCCTTTCAAGGCAAAATGACTGAAAGGAGCAACTGGGATGTAAGGAGCAACTGGGATGTGATTTTTAAACACTTCAGTCCCTCTGCAAACATGTTCTGGAAGGTGTAGCTTTTCCATCATCAAAGACAGGAAGACCCCTTGAAGGAAGGTCTCTGTAGTGCAGATTATTTGCTTTCAGTGCAAATAATCCTGAGTGGACAAAGCTTCAGTGCTTCTCTGTGGCCAGATTCTCACAAACATTCTAAGTACCCTTTGGTAGACTACTTTAGGAATACCTACATGTTATCCACATTTCCACATGCTCCTGTTTTCTATGATAGTTCCATTTCTTTTGCACTCACACAGGTATAGCTACTTTATGTAATCCTACTCCACTGTAACACAAATAATCACAAGTCTCTTTCAGACGTGCGGAAGCTACCTGAGGTAACTGTGTTGTGTGAGCAGTTCCTCTCCCTAGTCTAGAGAAATCTCTCTTCCTTTGCACATACCAACCAAAGCATGATGCTCTTGATGGAGAGCCTTGCCATGTCATGGACTTCCTCTCATTCATCCAACAGCAGAATAATCCTGGGGTGTTTTTAAACAGGGCGGGTGGGGCAGTCGGTTCCGCAGTCGGTGAGTGGGGCAGGTGCATGGGCATCCTGCAGGGGGTGGGAAAGTGCTTCAGATGAGTGCCCTTCTGTATGCCCACCCCCTGGTCCATGCCCCACGCACTCTGTACCTGCATGGGGCACTCTGGATTTTTCCGGAATGCCCCATGCGTGGACTGGGTGCGTGGGTCACGGGTGCATGCACCATAGTCAAATGAGACGGTGAGTGTTCATGGTTGGGGGGGTGTTGTGTAAAAACACTCTGTCTCATCAGAGTGGTTCAACGGGGAAGGCTGCACACAGAATTCTCAAATGTATCAGAATTTACAGGACAGTCTATACTTCATGAGAACAGGCAAACTTGTCTCCCTGCCCTGTCAAGTTACTCAAAATTTTGTAGATGGAATGGGAGCAATCCTGATTCCATTGAAGTCATGGGTTAAAATCTTCACTCCAGTGGAGTCAAGGTTGTGCCCAATGTGTTGCTGGTTGCATGCCGCTGCTCACCTAGTTTCTTTCTACTAAACTGATTTAATTAGCACAGTGAGAAATCATTATTAAAAGCCTGCAGCCTGCAGGTTTTAGAATTAAAATCTGTTGCAGTCTTCTAGTTGTAACATAACAAGCAACAGACACCCAAGAGATTCATGTTTGGGTAGCTTGTCATAATAGTTGCTGTGCTAGGTCAGAGCAATGGTTCATCTAGCCTAGCATCTAGCCAGTCTCCCACACTGGCCTGCATCAGATGCTTAAGAAACAGGAACATATGAAGTTATCCATTCCCTCTTGTTGACTTCCAGATTTCCAGCCTCACTTTATTCTCTTGCATTGTGTGTCTAGCATATTTCAACTTCCAAGAAGTGTGCCTGTGCATAGGGAGTGAACAGAATATCGGCATTAACTTTTCCCGTAAAGAGCTCTCATTTGATTTCCCACCCCACCCTAAACTAACCTACGAGTGTAGCCTGGTGGATAAAGATGTTGAATTTGGAGACCAGACTCAAATCTCATTCTAGCCATGAACTCACTGGGTGGCCTTGGGCAAGTCACTGTGTCTCAGCCTCGGTTTCCCATCTGTAAAATGGGATTAATAATGAAAGGGTGGTTGTGAGGGCAAACTAGATAAATGAACATTTAAAGCACTATCGAAATGACAAATAATGACTCCTATGCTTTAGACTTGCAGAGTTGATGATTCCAAACTAATAGCTACCCTGCATGGAAAACACTGCGCAATATTTATTTAAGCTTGCAAATTATTTCCTCTCTGAACTAGCTATAGCACATGTTGTGAATGCAAAAGTTGTTTAATAAGATTATTAATAAAGGTAACAAACTAATACACTTCAAAGAGTTGTGCTTTATGATCACCATTTTGTGTCATGAGATTTTAGTGAACCAGGCATCTACTGTGTAATTAAAAATTCCAGTATTACATTTTAAATCCCAGTTGCATCAGGTTAATTACATTTAAATCCCAACTTCATCATTCTGACATAAAAATCTGAATTGCATGAAGATTTCAGTGCAGTCTGCCTTGATCCTAAGAGCACTTATGCATGCCATACTAGTAAAGTTGAAAGCGATGGCATACACATAGTTGTAAAGTGTGTAAGTGCTTGCAGGATTGCACATATTAAACATTCTGTTGCATTCTTCATACAAATAGAATCTTGTCCCTCATCAAAATTTTCCTTAAACCTCATGGATGTGGAATGTATTGTGTGTTGGTTGGTTATTGGCATCTAGGTGCATGTTCATAAACCTTCTGAAACACATTGGACTAAGAGTCTATAGAAGGGAAGATATTTATTGCATTAACTAATCCCGTTTCCTCTGTGTTGCTGTCTTACAAGATTCTAAACTTGAGTTTATTAGCAGGATTGTATATAATTCATTTAACCAGGCATAAAAAAACTACTTTCCAGGCTAGAATTTGCATTGGGAAAGGGGACCCAGGGCTGTGACAATCCACTCATCAGGTCAAAAAGTATATTTGCCAGAGGCAAGCAGATGCATGAATTCTTGTGGCCTTGTTATGACTCAAGCTTGCAAACATTTATGTCCATGCAGTGTAGGAATGGTGAGTAGTCAGTCCCACTGTTTTTTACTTTGCAGGATTAAACTTAGATTTTAAAATCCGTGGAGCAAGAAGTGTACCTTTACTGTTCGTAATGCTGTGCCAGTTAATGCTGATTTATTCTGTTTTTATGAAATACAGTAATATGTTTATCTTTTTGACTGGGAATTTATAAACGGTAGTGAGTAGTAACATTGTTTTAAATAGCCTTCTTTATTGTGTTAAATTTTTATTGTGTCCAATTTTGGACGCCTCATTTTAAGGACATTGGGTGAAAACAGATGTGTGCCTGGAGCAGCTGCTCCCTAGCCTGGCCTGGGGTGGGAAATCGCAGGCGATACAGCCTAGCTGTCCCACCCCCTGCATGGCCCGGGTAGGGCCGGGAGCACAACAAATGTGTGTGTGGCTGGTCCCACCCGTGCCTTGCTTCCAGCACCCCAACATGACGGACAGCCATAGTAGGCAATGCCCTAGCCATAAACTCAATGAGGGGGCCACCATACGGGGCTGCACAGATGTACTAACCCACATTATCCCACATGGGCAGTCCTTAGCCCAGGCTGTGACCTCAGAGATTTTTCAAGGACACAGCCCGGGCTAGCTTCCTACCCGCCCCAGGGCAGAAACTGTCTGGTTGTGCCATGACATGTGCTGCTGGCTCCCAGGCCTAAGCAGGCCACCAGCATGTCTGTTTTTACCCATTGATAAACTGGAGCAGGTTCAGGGAAGGGCAACAAAGAATATAAACTGCTGGAAAGCAAGTCTTATGAGGAAAGGTGGAAGTAACTAGGTATGTGAAGAGAAGACAAAGGGGAGAGATGATAGCAGTGTTAGAATATCTAAAGGGCTGCCACTAAGAAGATGGCAAGGAACTGTTTTCCATTGCTACAGAGGGCAGGACTAGAAATGATGGACTTGAGCTAAAGGAAGATAGGGGTCCGTTCCTGCCCTAGCCATAAACTCACTCGGTGGCCTTCGACAAGTCACTTATCTCCTAGCCTCAGTTCCCCAACTGTAATAAATGGGAATGCATGTGTCTCTCTCTCCCTGTGTTCCCCTTGTCCATCTTAGAATGTAAGCCCATTGCGTAGGGACCTGTCTCTAATAATAATTGTAAAGTGCCAGGTACACTGCTGGTGCTATATAATGCTTAATATAATAATAAATTAGGAAAAACTTCTAGCACAGCTACTTGGCAATGGAACACGTTGCCTAGGGAGGCTGCAGGCTCTCCATCACTGGAGGTTTTCAGAAAGAGTCTGGACAGCTATCTTTGGATGTAGCTGTAATCATTCTGCATCCAAGCAGCGGTTTGAACTCGACCATCTAGGTACCTTCAATGACTAGAAAAACCCGGTCCAGAGAAGCCTTTTGCATCTGACTCGCAAATATTGGGGGGATGTTAACTTGTATATTCCGTTTATAACAGGTATATTGCCGTCATGAACTGGAACAAAGGTGGCCCAGGCACCAAGAGGGGCTTTGGTTTTGGTGGGTTCGCCATAGCGCCTGGAAAGAAAGAAGAACCTAAACTCCCTCAGCAGTCCCACAGCGCTTTTGGAACTCCTGGCTCTTCAGCTGGGTTTGGCAAAACAGGCCCACCTCAGCTCCCTTCTTTCTACAAAATTGGATCAAAGAGAGCAAACTTTGATGAGGAAAATGCGTAAGCTTTCTGTGTTTGAATATATGCTGTTTAGATTTGATTCCCTCTTTAAACCTGTAGGGCACAGGGGTGGCCAAAGTTCCAAACTCAAGGACCATGTATTAATCTTTATATGACCGAGAGCCACAAAGACATAGACTGAGCCTCTCCTGCTTCATGATTGGCTGGTGCTCTGCGGTCCTAGCTGCTGAGATTCTGAGGAGGAACTGTAATTTGACTGCTGAGACTGGGATACAGTAAACTAAGACACAGGACCAATAAGTCAGCATGGGGACAGGGACTGACCCTGGCCAAAAGCTGCACTTGATTTGGCCAGGAGCCGCATGTGGTTCCTGAGACAGTTTACCCACCCTTGCTGTAGAACCAACCGCCTTTACATGAGGGGGATATGGGGAAGGCAAACAGACTGCAAATAAGCCTAAACTCTCTCTGCTGTAGTTGCCCTGTATGCGAAAGGTGAAAAAATCCTTCCCTGCATCATATGGGCATTTGTAAAGCTTAATTCATTAATATTTGAACTCTCTCTTGAGGGCCTCCAGTGAGAGCTGCTAGAGAATTGTAGTTTTATTTTTTAACTGTTATATGGAGTCCAGAATCAGCAGCTTCACGAAGAGTTGATCTGCAGAACTACTGCATGATTTGCTATAGCTGTATACTGACTTGGCTCATGACTATGATGTAAACTAGTGTGTCTGAATTGTCAGGTACTTTGAGGATGAGGAGGAAGATTCCAGTAATGTCGATTTGCCGTACATTCCTGCAGAGAACTCCCCCACTCGCCAGCAGTTTCATTCCAAACCAACAGACTCTGACAGTGAGGATGATCCCTTGGAGGCATTCATGGCTGAAGTGGAGGTGAGTCCCAGCTTCCGAAATTTCTCTGCACTTGGCAGCTGAGAACATAGCTTAGAATTTCAACCAATACATGGCTCTTGAACCTTTAATTTCTCCCTTCGGCTCCTTGCTCGGCACTTCTAATTTAGGGTATTCTGCTCCAGCCAATGAGAGAGCAGATCTTGAATGATGAAAACTTTGCAGGTGGACCAGACGCAGCCCACTCCCTGCGGTTTCCAGTTTGAGTTCTGCTTTCAGACTGTGTGGATGCACAGCCGCGATCCGCAGCTGGAGCGGATCAAGCTGAGAGAGGCCCTACCTGCCCCCCTCCGTTTTTAGGAGGCAAATAGCAGGACACCTCAGTCCCTGACAAGTGCGGCTTATGAAAGCTGCTGCCCAGCAGGAGCTGCAAGCAGTGAGCTTCCACCCGGGGGATTGGACTGTCCAGCCGCACTGTGACTGGGGAGGTAAGTACTTTTCCCTCCTTGTCCACTGTTGCCCCCACCCTTCTCCTGGCTTGGATGGTGGCTGGGAGTAAACAGCTGCAGGTGAAAGGAGCCCTCGCTCCACAACCTTGGGAAGGCTGTCTCGCCTCCCATCTCTAGGGTCTCTCTCATTGGGAGAAATCAGCTGCGGAAGAAAGGAACCCTCACTCCAAATAGCCTTGGGAAGGCTGTCTCGCTTCACCTCCCACGGGACTCCCCCAGGGGTCGCTTGAGCTGGGGCTTCTCCTCGGCCCCCCTTCCTCCCCTGACTTAGGTTCAGGAGACCGGGCAGAGCCCTTTCTGAGGGGCTCTCCCCTTTCTCCCCCTGGACACAGCTTTGGCAGCTCAGGCAGAGCTCTGGTGGACCTACCGCCATTGGGGGGGGGAGATCCGATGGGCCACAGAGCCCAGAGGTACTGGGCTTGCACCCGAGGAGGGTGTGGCAACTGCTGACCCGAGCCACTGGGTTTGGCACCGGCCAATTGGGGGCTCTAACCCTCTATTTCTGCCCCCCCTAGAATGGCAGGGGGAGGGGGGGGCGATGTGCCCAAGGCTCAGCCTGGGCAGCGCAAGTGACGGGAAGGAATAGACAGGCGACTGGGTCCCCACGTGGCCTCCGTGGGTGCTGCCATTTTGAGCTCCCCGCATGCAAGTGGGAGCTAGGATGGCCATGCGGCCAGCATGGGCACCACCATCTTGGGCCCAGGCATACATGTGCTTTAAAGCCAAGCGGCCATGGGGCACTTGGGCAACTTGGAGGTGCCCCCCGTCCCTTAGAGTGCCTCCATATTTATTTGTTTATTTATTTTTAAAAATACCTTTATTTGTCATGGCTTAAAAGCATTAACCCTGGCATTTCTGTCTCTGTTAACCTACAGAGACATGAGTTACATGAGGTCAACCGACACCGGTGACACAGAGAGAGGCTAGGTGACAAGAACAAGAATGCGGGCACTAAACGCAAACCCGTACAACCCATCACAGACGAGGCAGACCTGGAGGAAGACCGGCGTGCCTCACCAAGCCTGCCTATTCTCTTATCAATACCACCCACCTCAGCCACTACAGTACCCCACCCACCTCAGCCACTACAGTACCCCAACCTGAGGTGTTTTTGTGGCACCTACAAACGGTCAACAAGTTGCAGGACCAGGTTCAGAAGCTAGCAGTTTCAGACAACGAGGGGTCGAAAGGAGCCTTCAAGGGAAAATCGAGATCAAGAGGAAAAGGAAAACGGTAACTCAGGAACAGGCCTCACCGGTACTGCTATAATTTCGATCAAGGATCACCTGAGGAGCTGTCTGAAGATGAGGACTCTGACTCAGAGATTCTAAGGGCCTTGTAGTGGAAGGGATACAAAATAAAGTGCCCAAAGGAAGACAAGAGGCACAAGGGACTAGAATCCTCTGCAGACTCTGATTCATCCTCTGAGGAGGGTGAAATCTTGGAGGAGGAAATATTATCAGATGACGAGCACCAGGAGCATCTTTTCCATCCAGCAGTATGTCAAAGATCCTGACTAAGGTTATGGAGGTCCTCAGAATCCTGTGCCATTGCTCGCAGGAGGACCAGGATGAGTCAATGAAGGGAGGGGCACAAGTTGCTTCTACCGGAGAAGAAGAAAGACCTTGGCCTCCCAATTCCCCAGGCTTTCTATAAGATTCTCAAGTCGGCATGGGACCTTCCCGCCAGGAAATCAAGGGGATACAAGCTTCCGGCAAACCTCTATCCTTTCCAGCACAACAAGTGTGTTCCATTCACCCTTTCAGCAGTGGACTCAGCAGTAGCGGCACTAGCAAAAGAATCAGCAGCCCTGCCAGTCGGAGACTCTGTACCCAGGGACCAAACGGACCGAGCGATAGAAGCCTCACTCAAGCGCTCATGTAAGGCAATAGCAGTGGGCCTCAAGCCCTCTACAGCCAGCATGCTATTCAGCTAGGCAATAATGGCCTGGGCTGAAGAGGCAAACAACATGAACATCTTGGTAGCTCAACATGAGGCCCTGATGAACAGAATCTCCGCGGCTTCAACATGCATTGCTGAGTCATCCATGGACATGATGAGATTGGGACCCAGGCCGTAGCAGTAAATGTGGTAGTGAGATGGCACCTCTGGCTCCGCAACTGTGTGGGTGATGCAGCAGCAAAGACGACACTGATGGCGGATGCCTTCATGGGGGACAAGCTGTTTGGTGCCACCCTGGACAAGAAGTCGAGGAGGCAAAAGATAAGAAGAAAAAGCCGCTCGTTCATGTCCGTGACAAAAAGAAGTCTTTCCATTTCGCCACCCGCAAATCCTACCCGCATGAGCCTACAACAGAGTCCAAATACCATAAACCCAAATGGGTAGGGTACCAGAAAGCCCGCCTACCACATCAGAGAGCGAGACGGACCCAAGCCCTCTGGCCCCAAGACTACCCAATAAGACTACCCAATGACGTGCCACACAACCCTCCCAAGCAAACCCCCCAGCTTGGGGGAAGGTTGTATTGCTTTGTTGAAGTTTGGAACAGGAGAGTATCCGATTCCTGGGTGAAGGCGATAGTAACCGGGAGGTACCAGATCACGCTGACTAGGTGGCCCCCAGGAAGGTTTGTTCAGTCTCCCACCTCCAAGAACCCGGAGAAGGAAGTGTAAATAGCACAAACCATAGAGTTCTAGGAGCATCGAACTGGTCCCCACCCAAACAGCAGGGTCAGGGATTCTATTCCATCATCTTCTTGGTTCCCCAAAAATCGGGAGACCCCAGAGTAGTTCTTGTTCTGCAGTTTCTGAATCACTTCACACACTACAAAAGGTTCAAGATGGAAACCTTTAAATCCATTCTGCTTGCACTGTCAAAAGGGGACTAGATGCTGTCCATAGATCTAAAGGGCGCATACCTGCACATTCTGATCTCAGACAACCACAGATCGCTGCTGTGCTTCTATTCTAGGGGAGCGCACTGGCAATATACTACACTGCCGTTCGGCTCGGCTACGGCACCCTCCACTTTAACGAAGATCCTCAAACCCCCCCCCCCCCCCCCCATAGTGGAACTTCGGAAGCAAGCAATTCACGCATACTTGGACGACATTCTCCTATGATCCAATTTGTTCCGCAAAGCAGAGAGCGATCTCTCCAGGACGCTGCACTGTCTCCAACAGTACGGCTTCATGATCAACTTCCCCAAGAGCCAACTACCCGTGTCAGAGGCTCCGACATCTCAGGGTCAACATCGACACATGGAGAGACCTCGTCTTGGTCTCAAAGGAGCACCAAATGAAAATCATAGCGTCAACCTTGAGGCTGTCACAACGCCGAGCAGCACTCATGAGCGTATCCCAGATCCTAGGACCCCTGGTGGTCTGCATAGGCCAGGTGCAATGGGCACAAATGTACCTACAGCCCCTTCAGAACTTCCTCCGGCCTTTCCAGGCAGACATCATGAAGAGAGCAAACAAATCCATTACCATTCCCAGCGCTCTCTGGAACGAAATGAAGTGGTGGATCTCCAAAACACCATTTACAGCAGGAGTCCCCACGATGGAGGCCACTCGGCTGTCCATCACAACGGATTCCAGCCTCGGAGCCTGGGGAGCCAGAGTAGCAGACGAGGGGGTGCAGGGAAAATGGACCAGAGGTGAGCAGCAGCATCAACCTCCTGGACCTTGGGGCAATCTGTCTGGAACTTCAGGCGTTCGAGTGGAGAATTTGTGACAAGCACGTCCTAATTCGGACGGACAACATCACAGCGATGGCTCAGGTAAATCATTGGGAGGATCCAGGTCGAAAGCCCTACAACTCAAAGCATAGACCCTGTTCAGATGGCTCGAACCCAAGGTGCTGTCAATAAAGGCAGTACACATCTGAGGAATTGACAACCTAGAGGCCGACTGGTTGAGTCGCAGGAATCTGGACCCGGGCAAATCGGAGCTCCACAACCAAGCATTCCAAGAGGTGGTGCAGGTAATGGGTCAACCAACGCTAGACCTATTCGCATCAAAGAACAACCACAAGACACCCCGTTACTTCTCCAGGAGGAGAGTCCCAGGGGCTCTGGTCATAGATGCCCTGCAACAGATATGACCACAAGAGCTAGTCTACGCATTCCCATCAATGGCCATACTCTGCAGAGTGCTCATCAAGGTATGGGCAGAGCGAGCAGAAATCATCCTCCTCGCACCTTACTGGCCCAGGAGGCCCTGATTCTCCAACCTCGTCGCACTCCAGACCCAATGTGTTACAGCCCTATCTGGGACTACTGAGGCAAGGGCCCATACCGCATCTCAAACCTCAACTATTACAGCTGATGGTGTGGAAACTGAAAGGAGCTCCCTAGCAGCAGCAGTCTATTCAAACAAGGTGCTACAAACCCTAATGACTTCACGCAAGGGTTTCACCAATAGGATATACTCAGCAACCTGGAAACAATTCTTCAAATAGCACCAGGACAGGGCCACAGTCAGCGACACCCCAAGTATTCCAGAGATATTGGAATTCCTTCAGGATGGCATGGACCTAGGCCTTAGACCAGCAACCCTAGCTAGGCAAGTCTCAGCCATAGCAACAATCCTAGCTCCGGATTCATCAACATCTGTCACCAGGAGCAGCACATCTGGTGATTCCTCAGGGCAGCAAGGCTCAGAGCTTTCACCACCCATGCGTAGATTCCTGAACTAGAACATGAATATAGTTCTAACAGCTCTCAACCACCATTCGAACCGATGAGAGTATCCCTATGCTTCCTCACCATCAAGGTGGCTTTCCTAATAGCCATCACATCTGTGAGAAGAATCTTGGAGCGCTATCCATCACACTGGAGCTGTATACATTCCACAAGGACAGGGTCCATACCCTGCCTTCATACCAAAGGTCAACACAATCCATCATTCACAGGAGATAGTGCTGCCCACCTTCTGTCCGAATCTGTCGCACCCTACAGAGAAAGTGTGGCACAAGTTGGACGTTAGACATGCTATTAAGGTCTACATCAAACAAACTCTTTCAGAAAATAGATCGTCTATTCATTCTTTACAGGGCCTCACTCAGAGGGCGCCCTGCTACCAAAGCAACACTTGCCAGATGGATAAGGGACTGTAATCAGAAGCCTACAGGGCAAAAGGTTGCAACCTAGAGGGTTGGGTCCTGGCCCACTCTTGTTTGGCTGCTACTTTTGGGGCATTGGCTTCCAGGGCCTTTGCAGAGGAAATCTGCAGAGTGGCTACCTGGTCGTCAATTCATACCTTCACCAGACACTATAGACTGCACACGCTGGCTTCCGCAGACGCGGCATTAAGCCACAGGATTCTGCAGACCGCGCAGGTGGACTCCTTTTCTCTCCTGCTGGATATGCTTTGGTATCACCCAAATTAGGAGTGCTGAGCAAGGAGCTGAAGGGAGAAAAGAAAATTGGGGCACTTATCAGCGAATTTTCTTTCTGTTAGGCTCCTCTGCTAGCACTCTGGCCCACCCTTGGGGCCTGCCGGCAGGAGGAAATACTCAGCACTCTGTTCTCATGGGGCCATCCCAGCCTAGTTTGTCTGTGTTCCTTTTTAGAAGCTTTGGAAGAATCAAACTGGAAACTGCAGGGAGGGGGCTTCGTCTGGTCCGCCTGCAAAGGTTTCATCATTTGAGATCTGCCTTCTCATTGGCTGGAGCAGAACAATACCCTTAACATAGGAGTGCCGAGCAAGGAGCCTACCAGAAAGAAAATTCACTGATAAGTGCTCCAATTTTCTTTTTTGGATTTTGAGGGAGCCATGTTAGGTCTGATGACAATGTAAGTACAGTAGAGTCTTAAGTTGAATTTTGTGGGAACTATAGAGCTCAACAATAATGAGTTAAGTTTGATTTAACAGAAATTGAGAGTTAAAGAAATAGGGCAGTGTAACTTACTCAGGCACTACTCTCCTAGCTAAAAATATCAGTACCTGTGAGTAGATTAATGATTTCTTGGTGCCATGTAGTTAAAAGACTGTAGTTTTTTTCCCTCCAAGCTTTTAGTGCAATGCAACAGTACTCCTGCTCAGAACAGAAAACAACTGTTTTGTTGGCAGCATGTGGTTAAAATACTGCAATAGCTGCTCCGAAGTTTTCAGTGCAATGCAGGAGAACCCCCATCCCCTGCCTGGATTGCAAGCTTTCCTCAGATGAACAACTGGGAACTGAAGTACTATACCTGCCTATGCTGCAAGTCCTACACCAGGTTCCAAGCTTGCAGTGCAATGTGTGGTGCTCCTGTTCCCTGCCCTTCGGTTGAGAAAGGCTTGCAATGGTGTCAGGGAATGTGGACACTCCTGCAGTGCACTGGAAACTTGGAGGGTTTCACATCAGTGGAGGGCGTTACACCAGTGCTTCAATAAACACACAAGGGCATTACGCAAGTGCTCTATAGCAGGGGTTCTCAATCTTTTCTAGTAGCAAGCACTGGAGTGACGTAAGTGACTTCTTGGGAACACTGCATAATTTGCATGAATGGTTTGCATAAATATGCATAGATTGTCTCCTCATTGCAATTCAATTTAATTCATTCCAAAGAAGGACTGTTTCAAAAGTGCTCCTGAGTACTACTGAGAGGTAGCTTGGGGAGCACATTGACACGTTGTCCAAGTACTCTGGTGCTCCCGAGCACCAGGTTGAGAATCCCTGCTCTAGAGTTCGTAGTAGCTACCAGTTGCATTCTGGACACAATTCAAGGTGCTGGTTTTGACCCATAAAGCTTTAAACGGCCTGGGCCCTGCATATCTGAAAGGCCGCCTCTTCCCCTTTGTTACATCACACCCCCAAAGTCAGGCAAGGATGCATTCTCCTCTTACCTCCTTCACCTCCTCCGCTGGGTAGCTCTGCTGCTGGCCGGTAGGTGGCAGATGACTGAAAACTTCTTTTGCGCATGCGTCAGGAGCTACCCGGCCTCTTCAGTTTCGTTCATCTACCTCGGCCGGTGGGACGTGCGTCGCATCAGCTCCGTCGACCTTTTGATACAGGGGGCACAGTTTTGAGATTTCGGGTAGGTGCCCGCCCGGGACCTAATCTGCTAGCTTCCTGTGCTCCGCATTTCCAAAAAAAAGAAAAAGAAAAAAACGAGCTGCGGGGCTCCATAACAATGCTCCGGGGAGGCGCGGCCACGCCCGTGAGCGGGGGTCAGGCATAGAGCCAGAAGCTCTCCTTGCAAAAAAACCCACAACAGTCTTGTGGCTCCGGGGCGGCGCTGCCACGCCCGTGAGTGACGGCCATTAAAAAGAGTATAGAGGGCTAGATCCCTCCGGGGAAACTGTTTAGAGCTCCGGGGCGGCACGGCCGTTCCCGTGAACTCATACTGGCCTGGCATTATATTCAATCGATC
>QEPC01001773.1:655906-699039 GCA_003113815.1 Sphenodon punctatus
GAGGGTGATTGTCACCCTAGGGATAATACGGGCAGGGCAATTGATGCAGCTCTTAAAAAAGCCTCAGAGGCCTCATCAGCAGCCCTCAGAGTAGGCATTGCTTCCTCCTATGTGTCCAGAGCCATGCTTGCCTGGCTCAAGGAACTCCAAGACCCAGAGATTTCCAAAGGTAAAGCCCAAAGATTAAATTCCAGGGTCTGCATGGCAGCTGCCTTCCTCGCAGACGCGACCACGGATAATCTCTCTTGGTCTGCCAGATCAGTAGCAAACAACATTGCTGCCAGACGCAGGGTATGGCTACGCTCTTGGGATGGGGATGTCACTGCCAAAAATCTACTGACATCTGCCCCGTATGCAGGATCCAAACTCTTTGGCGTATGCCTAGAAAAGGTACTGGAGGACGCCTCCAGCAAAGACAAAACTAAAACTTTGCAACAAATAGTCGCCAGGCGAGGTTCTTCTAGACCTCAGCCCTTTCGTTTTAGGGGCTTCACAGGTCCCCCCAGAAGATTCCCACGCCCCGCTCACAGGTGCTACACTCCTAGCTTTCCCTTCAGGGGCTTCCGCTCGGGTAGATATGACAAACGCAGATCGAGGGCCCCCCCTCCCGGCCAACCGAGACAGGACTCCTGACTATACCACCTCTCGGGTTGGCGGCAGGCTCCAACAGTTCCACGACGAGTGGGCTCGCTCTATCACGGAAGCCTGGGTCCTGTCATGCGTGCGACGGGGTTACGCCATCGAGCTGGACAGCAGTCCTCCACGCAGATTCCTGGTCTCCCCGATATCTCGAGACGCTGTCCAACATCAGGCGATGCTATCAGAAATCCAGAGACTTCTCGACATCAAAGCCATCGAGAAAGTCCCACCCATACAAAAACGAACAGGCCTTTACTCCATCCTTTTTCTCGTGGCAAAAAAGACAGGCAACTGGAGGACTGTTCTGGATCTGAAGGCTCTCAACCGACATGTCACGAAAAAGAAATTCAAGATGGAGACGGTGTCGTCCATCTGCCGCAACATCCACAAACACGACTGGATGGTGTCCTTGGATTTGCAGGATGCCTACCTCCACATCCCAATCCTACACTCTCACAGGAAGTGGCTCCGCTTCACGTACAACCACCACCATTGGCAATTCACGGCCCTACCGTTCGGTCTGTCCTCAGCTCCCAGGACCTTCACAAAAATCTTGATCCCTCTGGTGGCCAACCTGCGGATAGAGGGCATTCATGTCCACCCCTACCTGGACGACCTATTGATCAGGGCCCATTCCCCGGAAAAGACCTTGCTGGACCTCCACCGGACGATCCGGTATTTGGAACAACACGGGTTCATTGTCAACAGGAAAAAGAGCCACCTCGTACCTACGAGGAGATTGCAACACCTGGGAGCCATCATAGATACCAGCTCCGACCTTGTCTTCGTTCCACCCGACAGAGTACAACGCATCCGGAAGCTAGTCTCGTACCTCAGATCCTCCCATCACGTGAGGCTCAAGACCCTAGCGTCACTTCTCAGGCTGTTGGTCTCCTGCACAACCCAAGTCACATGGGGCAGATTCCACCTCCGTCCCTTGCAGAGGCTGATAGCTCCTTTTCAGAGAGATCTTACGGGCGGACGAAATCCCAGGGTTCCCATCCCACAAGGGCTAAAGAACTCCATGTCCTGGTGGTTAGACCCCACGCGGTTCTCTCAAGGGGTCCCCCTCACAGAACCCAGAAGGGAAATAGTCACGACAGACGCCAGCCTGATGGGCTGGGGTGCCCACACCTCGACCCGATCGGTACAGGGAACGTGGTCGACGCAGGATGCACGTCAACAAATCAACTTCCTAGAACTGAAGGCCATTCGTCTCGTCCTCCAACAACTCTTCCCGTCTTGGACCGAGCTCCATCTGCTGGTTTACACAGACAGCACCAAGGCCTATGTGAACCACCAAGGGGGTTCCCGGTCTCTTCTACTTCAGCAGGAAGCAACCCGGCTCTTCAAGTGGACTCAATCACACGTCCAGTCCCTGAAAGCGCTCCATATCAGAGGCCAGGACAACACGACTGCAGACTGGCTCAGCCGCCAGGTGCTGAACCCCCAAGAATGGTCACTAAACAAGACCATCTTCCAGACAATAGTGGGATGGTTCGGTCTGCCAGTCATGGACCTGTTCGCCTCCAGTGCCAACTCCCAACTTCCCCGCTTCATGGCAAGGGAGACGTGCAGGGACGCGGAGGCCATAGATGCCCTAAACCAACCTTGGCCCGAGGGACTCCTCTATGCGTTCCCTCCGTTCCCCCTGATCGCCCGGACAACCGCCAAAGCCAGCCTGGAGAGAGCCAACCTCATACTAATCTCACCCTGGTGGCCCAGGAGGCCCTGGTTCTCGGAACTCATCCATCTCAGCCAGGGCCACTTCAAGAAGCTCCCCTTGCGGACGGACCTTCTACATCAAGGACCAATTCTTTGCCCGCACATTCGGACACTTCAACTAACAGTCTGGCTATTCAACGTTCAGCACTGAAACGAAAGGGCTATTCAGATCCTGTACTAAACACTTTTCTAAGCTCAAGGAAACCTGCTACTTGACGTTCATACCAGCATACTTGGAAAGCTTTCGCTTCCTGGTCAAGGCTGAAAGGATCAGACCCTAGGCTAGCAGGGATTCCCCAGGTCTTGGACTTCCTCCAACAAGGACTAGAAAAAGGGCTCAAAGCAAACACTCTGGCTAGGCAGGCAGCTGCTCTAGACTCTGTCCTCCGGGCTGCCTCCAGTAGGGCTGTCTCGTCTCACCCTCACGTCAGGAGATTTATTCGGGCAGCTAGGCTGCTCTCCCCCCCACAGTCGTCCACAGAGTCCCTTCTTGGAATCTAAACCTAGTTCTAGAGGCCCTCACCAAGCCACCCTTTGAGCCACTCAAACACGTTTCCCTTTATCTACTCACACTCAAAACCGTTTTCCTAGTGGCAGTCACATCAGCTCGACGTGTTTCGGAGCTGAGTGCGTTGTCTATGGAAGACAATTTTTGCATATTCCACACTGATTCTGTTACCCTCCGATTGGACCCTGCCTTCATTCCAAAGGTCAATTCTTACTTTCACAGAGCCCAAGAGCTAGTTCTGCCTTCCTTCTGCCCCAACCCAGTCCACCCTAGAGAGAAAGCGTGGCATAAATTGGATGTCCGGAGGGCCCTCAACATTTATTTGGCTAGGACTCGGACTCTCCGCAAGTTCACCGCCCTCTTTGTTAACATTCGCCCTGGCCTTCAGGGCCTCAAGGCATCAAAAACCTTGCTGTCCAAATGGGTCAAACATGCCATCATCGAAGCCTACAGGGCGGGCGGCAAGATTCCCCCCTTGCAAATATGGGCCCACTCAGTACGAAGTGCGGCAACGTCTTATGCCTTCAAGGCTCAAGCTTCTTACGAAGAGATCTGTAGGGCTGCCACTTGGGCTTCCCTACATACATTCGTTCGACACTATAAGATTAATATCTTCCAATCAGCTGAGGCTGCTTTCAGCAGACGGGTATTGCAGGCGGTACTGGACACTCCCAGTGCTGTCGGCTCCCACCCGTAAAATGAGGGATCTGGCTCTGGTACATCCCAGCGGAGGAGGTGAAGGAGGTAAGAGGAGAACGGAGAATTGGTTACTTACCTTCGTGAATTCCTTTATCTCTTACTCTCCTGATCCTCCTCCGACCCTCCCTGCCAGACAGCACTGACGCTTTTCTTCTGCATTGTTGTTCTCGTTTAGAACCACTCCATTTACTGATTCCAGTTCTTATGCCTGTTGCATGATTAACTATGGTTATTTCCTTATACTGTTGCCTTAAGTTGTTATTGTTTGATCTGAGATACCTTACAGGAGTACTCGGCTATATCACACACTGAAGAGGCCGGGTAGCTCCTGACGCATGCACAAAAGAAGTTTTCAGTCATCTGCCACCTACCGGCCAGCAGCAGAGCTACCCAGCGGAGGAGTATCAGGAGAGTAAGAGAGAAAGGAATTCACGAAGGTAAGTAACCAATTCTCCTTTCTTGCAAGTTCCATCATTGCACTGTGTTCGTATGGCAAAGGCACCACAGAAAGGTGTTCTTGGTGGCTGCTCTAGAGTTGTGGAATTCTTTACCCCAGAGATTTGCCATAGCCAGAGTCTAAGCGTTTTCTGGAAAGACTGTAAGATTTATTTGGTCAGACATTTGGCTGCCAGGAATAGGGTTTCGAGATCTGTTCTTGTTTTTAAGTATTTGTATTCTACTGGGTTTTAAACGTTTTATTTCTCACTGGGGGTCCTCCTGGACGGCCAGTCAGCATAATAGGGTAGATCCCTGCATCAACCAGTAGGAGGCAGACATGACGATTTTTGTATACAGTGTCCCAGGGATCTCTTTTTCTCCAGTTGTTTGTCTGCCTTCAAACTAGTAGGAAGCAGGCGAGCTGCCTCCTTGGGGATAATAGGAACAGTGGCAGCAACGAAAGGAATTTTCATAGAGTTCCAGGTGCCAGGGGAGGAGGAAATCCCCCCCTGTTCATCCCCCCTCCTGGTGAGGGGGTAAGGAGAGTGGTGCCGGGAACTTCCCTTTTCCTACGGGCCGGGGGCCCCTGAAGAGCGGGAGTAGCGCTTGACCTGAGGAGGGTGCTACCGGATTCGGGATCGCCCGACCCACTGGGAGCTGGAGGAAATCACAGCCTCTGCCGCAGCTTTTGATCCCGGTAAAGCTGGGCCGGGGAGGCTGCATACACCAGATCCACTCGTGCGAAGGAGGCGGGAAGATCAGGTAAAGGCAGCGGCGCTCTGGGACGGGAATGAAAAAAGGGTGAAGAGCAGCCCCCTTCTCCCCCGCCCCAACCCGCACTCGGGGACATCGTAGAGAGGCCTAGGTGGGCGGCCGGTTCGCAATGACGAACCGTTCTGCGCCATTGACACCGCTCCCCCTTTACCCCCCCAGCGGGGCCAATAATCGCCCCGGGGAGTGTGTGGGTGGTGGTTCGCCGGCAGACAGCCGCGGAACCAGCGGGGAGGGTAGAGACAGGCCACGAATCCCCTCCCCTCCCCCAATGGGACACGCTCCCTCGCATGCGCGAAAGAGAGCACGCGAAAGAGCAGAAACACCCACTTTCCCCCCGCCGGTGGAAGAGAAGGGCGCAGTTTGTTTTCTCGGCTGTCGGCCCCCGGTGATAGGCCCAAATCGAATTTGGGACAATTCACCCGTGGATTGGGATTCCAGACAGCCATGTCTTTCAAGAAGAAGGTGGTAGCAGCAGCAGCAGAAACAGGCGAGGAGAGAGCAGTAAGCCCCGCTCGCCCCCTGCTCCCCAGCACCCACACATGGAGGTCTTGAAACAGATCCTGGTGGAGTTGCAATGCAAGCTATCTCCCCGGAGACAGAAGGGTACAGCGTTTAAAGGCTGTTCTAAGGGGGAAGGGAAAGAACCCCAGACCCAAACGCCCACGCAGGGCCCCGGGACTCCTCAACCTCGGAGGAGGAAAACTCGGAAAAGGTTATGTCAGCCTCTTCTTCGGATGAAGGGAGGCGCACTAAAAGAAAGCAGCCTCTCAGAAGGATTAGGGAGAGTCTCTCTCCCCCCCCCCCCCCCCCGGCATAAATATGGAAGGGGAGGTGGAGGAGGATGACCAAGAGTCAGGGGATAGGAATGAACCGGAGTCAGGTGATGAGGCAGAACCCTCCTCCCCAGAAGATGGGGAACTGGAGGACACAGAAATTGAAGCTTCAGCTGACCCCGATAGGCAATTCCCCATAAAATATAGGGACCAGATTTTCGAACAGGTGATCAGCGCATTACACCTACAACAGAAAAAGAAGCAGGCCTCCTCGGAATCCTCAGAAGAGGGAGCAAGGGAGTACATTCCAAGAGCCAGGGACAGGGGGATGGTGCTGGACAAAGCATACAAAAAGATCATAAAAAGGGAATGGCAAAGGGCAGGGATGCGGCAAGCCGGAGGCATGACTATCAGGTGCCACCACGAGACCAACTCAGGCTAGGGGGCAGACTCCAGGAGTTTACAAAAAGGTGGATAGAAACCACCCCAGATTCCTGAGTAATACAAACGGTACAGAGGGGTTATTCAATAGAATTCGACTGATGCCCTCAAAGCTTCTTCATTGCCTCACCAAGGTCTCAAAACCCACAAAAACACCTAGCAATGGCTACGGAATTCAAAAGTCTCCTATCCATCGGGGCGATCGAGAGGGTACCGTCAAGCGAACAGGGATCAGGATTATACTCAATCCTGTTTCTGGTACCGAAAAAATCAGACGAGTGGAGGGCGGTACTCGATTTGAAACATCTAAGCAAGTCCATCAGAACAAGAAAATTCAAGATGGAGACGCTACAATCAATCCAGTTAGCAATAGCCAGAGAGGAGTGGTTAACATCACTAGACCTCAAG
The DNA here is from genome assembly GCA_003113815.1 of Sphenodon punctatus. Lineage (NCBI taxonomy): Eukaryota > Metazoa > Chordata > Lepidosauria > Sphenodontia > Sphenodontidae > Sphenodon > Sphenodon punctatus. Next base: position 662,312 of record QEPC01001773.1, read on the forward strand.
GAGGCCTATTGCATGTGCCAATACTGCCGACCCACAGACAGTGGCTCAGGTTCAAGTACGAACATCTACATTGGCAATACAGGACCCTCCCTTTCGGTCTGGCAATGGCTCCCAGAACGTTCACCAAGGTCTTGATTCCCCTGATAGCGAACCTGCGCAGAGAGGGGATCAAGATCCACCCCTACTTGGATGACATTCTGGTTCGATCACCGTCCTACGACCAGGCGGTAAGGGACACCTCCAGGGTCATACAATACCTACAAGACCACGGGTTCGTCATAAACTTCAAGAAAAGCCAGTTACAACCATCCCAATCCATCGAGCACCTGGGAGTGATAAGACACCCAGAAATACGAGCTCTCCCTCAACCAACCGAGACGCCAGGGTTTGCTCGGCGTAATCAATCAGATACACAGGAAGCGCAGGTCGAGACTGAACGAACTCGCCAGTCTCCTCGGCAGTATGATATCCTGCATGGGAATCATAAGGTGGCCAGATTCTACACCAGGCCCCTACAATGTTTTCTGAGACCGTGTCAGGACCGTCTCACACAAGGGGAGAACCCCTGGATAATGGTACCGGATGCAGTAAAAAGATCGTTCCACTGGTGGACCCAGAAGGGGAGGATCAGAACAGGAATCCCACTGACAGATCCAGACAGTTGACCAATAACCACAGATGCGAACCTACGAGGTTGGGGAGCGCACTCACTGGGCAAAGTGGTTCAGGGCAAGTGGTTGGCCTGGGAGAAGAGACACCACATAAACTGGTTAGAATTGAGAGCAGCATGTTTAGCCCTTTGAGAGCTCGCCCCAGTGATCCGAGGAAAACACGTGATCATCTATACAGACAACACAGTGGCAAAGGCATATATAAACCGCCAAGGGGGATCGAGGTCGGAAGCCCTTCATCAGCAGACTGCAGCCCTGATCAGATGGGCGGAGAAAAATCTAAAGTCCATCAGAGTGGTACACATACCAGGGATCAACAATACACAAGCTGACTGGTTGAGCCAGGAAACCCTGGACCCGGGGGAGTGGTCACTCCATCCAGTGACATTCAGCTCAATAGTCGAAGCGTTTGGAACTCCACAGATGGACCTCTTCGCTTCTCCAACCAACACAAAGAGATTAATGACCAGGTTCCCAGATCATCAAGCAGAAGACTTCGATGCCCTGAACCGGACATGGCCGCAAGGTCTCCTATATGCTTTCCCTCCTTTTCCTCTGATACAGAGGACAGTGGCGAAGGCCAAGAGCAGAGCTGATATTAGTGACTCCATAATGGCCTTGGTGACCGTGGTTCGCAGATCTTCTAGAAATGACACTCGAACCTCCACTCAGACTCGCAGTCAGACAAGACAGTCTATTGCAGGGGCCAATTCTTCACAAGGACCCTGTAGCCCTCAAACTAACGGCCCGGAGTTTGAGAGCGAGGCTCTTGGGAAAATAGGATATTCTCCTCAGGTCTTACACACCATGCTCCAGTCTAGACGCCTGGCAACCAAGTGCATTTATCAGAGTACTTGGGGTTGCTTTGCGGAGTGGTGCCAGGAAAGGGGGGAGAGACCAGGGAAAGCCTCAGTTAAGATGATTCTGGATAGCCTACAAGAGGGCCTGAACAAGGGTTTAAAACCTAATACCTTGCAGAGACAAGTGGTGGCAATAGGAAGTGTTCTTTGCATGGTTCGGGGTGAAAGGATTTCTAGTCATCCTCATATAATTCGTTTCCTTAGAGCAGCTAGGGTCACTTCCCCTCCTGTGAGTCGTCATTTCCCTAATTGGGATTTAAACTTACTTTTAAAGGCTTTGACCACCATACCCTTCGAGCCTATGGAGGAGGTATCTCTGTACTACCTGTCTCTAAAAATGGCTTTGATAGGCATTACATCAGCCCGAAGGGTATCTGAGCTGGGGGCCCTGTCCATGGAGCCAAACCTCTGCTCCTTCAGAGAGTCCTCTGTAACGCTCAGACTGGACCCATGTTTTCTCCCCAAGGTAAATTCTCCTTTTCATAGGAACCAAGAGATTTTTCTCCCATCTTTTTGTCCTAATCCTTCTCCTCCTCAGGAGAAGGTATGGCGCACACTGGATGTCACCAGGGCACTAAAAATTTACCTAGACCATACAGGTTTCAGAAAGTCATCAGCGCTGTTTGTGTCGTATGGTCTGCACAGCAAGGGGAAAAAAGCTTCAAAAGCTATAGCTCGTTGGATAACCCTATGCATACGAGGCATATCGAGCTCGGGGGAAAGTTCCTCCAGAGGGGATCTTCGCCCATTCCCTAAGAGGGTCTGCTACAACTCAGGCCTTCAGAAACGCGGCCACATATGGGGAAATTTGTAGGGCAACCATGTGGGCTTTGGTACATTCGTTCACGAGGCATTATAAAATTCCTTTGCACGAATCAGCCGAAGCAGCTTTTGGAAGAAGGGTTTTACAGGCGGTGCTGTAAGCGGCAACTGGATCAGCTTGGGGCACTCTTCATTCAAACTCTCCCTTCTCATAGAATAGGTTAATCCTTGGGACACCGCTTGGGAAAGTCCCTATTATGCTGACTGGCCGTCCAGGAGGACCTCCAGGGAGAAAGGAAAATTGGGCACTTACCTCCTGAATTTTCCTTCTGCTGGGGGTCCCCCTGAACAGTCACACCCTCCTGGAATGAAGAGGAATTCTGGGGGGCAGGTCGGAGTGTTTTTTTTGTCAAGAGTCAACTCGAGGGAAAGGTTGATGGACGTCTAGACTGTGACCATATAATTGTATTTATTTATTTTTTAAAAGAGTTTCCACGGAAGGAACTCATTTATTGTTATTACAGAGTTCACAGTTAAATTTGTTAGTTTTCCAATTTTGTCTCTCTAGTAGAATGTTATGATAGATTAAAAGGCTGGAATATACTGGAGAAAAGGAGATCCCTGGGATACTGTATACAAAAATCGTCATGTCTGCCTCCTACTGGTTGATGCAGGGATCTACCCTATTATGCTGACTGGCCGTCCAGGAGGACCCCCAGCAGAAGGAAAATTCAGGAGGTAAGTGCCCAATTTTCCTGTGTATATTTTGTATTTGCCACCTTTCGGGGAAGAGCGTGGTGCAAAACTCAGTAAACAAAATACTTCAGTAGTTTAACCACGTGCTGCCAAGGAAACAGTAATACACTCAACGGTTTTTGTGCATTCCACACCTGCATGCTGTTTTAGAATAATTATTGAGGTGGAATTCCACATTGGAATATTTTAGCTTCAAGGGTACAGAAGCATGGATGGCAGTGACCAGGTCCAACTTTGGAAGAAAGGGTCACAGATGGAGTCTCACCTTAGCCACTGCTGCAACCTGAAGTTCCAGGCATATTGGTATATTGCAGCAGTCACAGATCAGGATCACCCCTGGTTTTGACCCTTAACACGTGCATCCTGGCGCACGATAGCCCCCGGCAGGGTGCAGGACCTATTAGATCGGTCCGCCCCCGGAGACTTATGGAACCGGATCGGTTCCGGAATGCTCTGGGGGAGTTTCCCCTGGACCTTGACACCCGCTCTGTCGATGATCTCGTAGCCTTCTGGAACACCTTGTTGGCCGAGACCATAGACAGGGTGGCTCCCAGGCGTCCGCTGCCCTCTCGAGTCTCCCGCAGGTCTCCTTGGTTTACTGAGGGTCTGCGGTGTTTGAAGCGGGAGAGCAGGCGGTTAGAGCGACGGTGGCGCCGGACTCGCGACCAGTATGATCGATCGCAGCATAAGAGCAGTTTAAAGGCTTATGCTGTGGCGGTGCAGGCAGCAAAGAAGCAGTTCTTTGCTGCTCTTATTGCATCTGCAAAGTCACGTCCAGCGGAGCTTTTCCGGGTGGTGAAAGGCTTGGTCAGTCCTGCCTGTCTCCGCCTGGACCTGGAGCAATCCAGTGACCGCTGTGACCGGTTTATCGAGTACTTTGTAGATAAGATCGCTCGCATCCGCCACGATTTCGGCACCACAGTTATTGCAGAGGATCATCTTGGGGCTATGGATGCCCCGTCCTGTCCTGTTTTGTGGGATCGGTTTCAGATGGTGTCGCCTGCCGATGTGGATTCCTTGTTGGGATCTGTTCGTGCCACTACTTGTGAGCAAGATCCATGCCCGTCCTGGCTGGTGAAAGCCAGCCAGGAGACGTTATGGCCGTTGTTGGCTGGGGTGGTTGGTGCCTCCCTTCGGGAGGGCAGGGTGCCTGACTGCCTAAAAGAGGCTGTGGTTAGACCCCTGCTCAAGAAACCATCTCTTGACGCTGATGCTCCTGCCAGTTATCGGCCGGTCTCTAATCTTCCCTTTTTAGGGAAGATTATTGAACGGGCTGTGGCACGACAGCTCCAGGAGCATCTGGACCACATCGGTTTCCTTGATCCCTCCCAGTCTGGGTTTCGGCCTGGGTATGGTACGGAGACGGCATTGGTGGCCTTGGTTGACGATCTCCGTCTGGCGTTGGACCAGGGTCGTCAGACCTTACTGGTCCTGCTAGACCTTTCGGCTGCATTCGACACAGTCGATCATGAGGTGTTGGTGACTCGCCTGCGGGACCGTGCTGGAATTGGCGGAACGGTCTTGGACTGGTTTCGTTCATTCCTGGCCGGGAGAACTCACCGGGTGGTCTTGGGGGAGTGTACGTCTTCCCCCCGGGACCTCACGTGTGGAGTCCCGCAGGGTGCCATTCTGTCCCCCCTCTTGTTTAACATCTATATGCAGCCGTTAGGGGAGATCGTGAGGGGGTTTCAGGGCATGCAGTGTCATCAGTATGCTGATGACACTCAGCTCTACCTCTCCTTTTCCACCGACCCAGGCCATGCAGTCTCCTTATTTTCCCAGTGCCTGTCAGCTGTGGGGGCTTGGATGAGGTTGAGCCATCTGCAACTGAATCCTGACAAGACGGAGGTGATGTTGGTGGGCGAGGGCTTGGGGAGCCTGGGGGTGGTTGAATCTCCTCTTGTTGGGGGGGTTCGCCCCCCCATGGTGTCTCAAGTGCGGAGTCTGGGTGTGCTCCTTGATTCGCGGCTCAGCTTGGAATCTCAGGTTGTGGCCGTGGCGGGGAGTGCGTTTCGGCAGTTACATCTTGTCCGGCGGCTTCGGCCGTATCTCTCAGACTCCGACCTCGCCACTGTCATCCATGCCTTCATCACCTCGAGGCTGGATTACTGCAACGCGCTCTACGTGGGGCTGCCCGAGAAGCTGGTCCGGAGGTTGCAGCTGGTGCAGAATGCCGCGGCCCGTCTCCTGACGGGGGCGGGTCGCAGGGAGCACATGACACCAGTGCTCCGGGCTCTGCACTGGCTGCCTATAAAGCACCGGGCCAGGTTCAAGGTGCTGGTTTTAACCTTTAAAGCCCTTCACGGCCTAGGCCCTGCCTATCTGCGGGATCGCCTCACTCCCCATGTACCCGTGCGACCCTTGAGATCGTCCGTGGGAGCCTTTTTGGAGGTTCCCCGGGCGAGGCGGGTGGCCACCGATGTTAGATCTTTTTCGGTGGTCGCCCCTGTGCTGTGGAATTCGCTTCCGGAGGAGGCTCGGCTGGCGCCCACTCTCCTGCTGTTTCGGCGTATATGTAAGACCTGGCTGTTCCGTCAGGCTTTTGGCGGGGGGTAGGGGTGGGGTGGGGCTGGGGATAGGGATGGGGGTTTTCCCCATGTAGGGTATTTTAAATTGTTTTAAAATTTTATTATTGTTTTAAATGAAATGTTGTTCGCCGCCCCGGGCTGCCCTGTGGGCAGGAGGGGCGGGATATAAATTTAAAAATAAATAAATAAATAAATATCCTGGGGGGATGGAGATGGACAGAAATAGATACCACTTGCCTTTTCCCTATGATAGTCTTTTCTCCACCCCCTGCCATACCTACCCACCACAACACTAATTGGTTCAGTGGGGCCTTACTCCCCTCCCCAGACTTCTTGGCTTGGGAACCACTGACCTAGTAGATCATCAAGCTATAGTCAAATATGGATTAATATACTTTAGAGGTCTTAACCTGTCAGTTTCCTGCTTTAAAATGAAACACAAGAATGTGAAAGTAGTTACTCATGTTCAGCTTCTGTTAGCAACACGATGGCAGCTAGTATAGAAGTACTTCTAAAGTATTGCCTCTGCAGCAGAGTGGCCTGTTCTGCTTGGGTTGAACTCTTGCTCTTATAATAGGATTTACAGTGGTTTTCCCCCTTCAGATTTATTACGTTTATCTGTGGTGATAGTTCCTCTGTATATATTAACACTGCGGTAAGAATTTTCCTTTCCAAAGCTTGTCCATGTTCATTACATGGTACATTTGCATCTCATTAGGATCAAGCTGCTCGAGACATGAAGAGACTGGAAGACAAAGACAAGGAAAGAAAGAATACAAAGTAAGTTCTATTTATATTTCACAGATGCTGTTTTTCCAGTTGGAAGTACATCTAGAGAATGTCAGGGCTTTTTTATGTAGATCCAGAAAGCCAGCGATATTTAAATATACACTCATTAATAGCATGGCATCACTTCCAGTACCAAAAGATCTATGCAATAAAAAAGAATCAGAGGAGAGAAGAGTACAATTCCTTGAGGCACTTCACAATAAAACCTATTGAGCAATTCACTTACAAAAAACCCCACCTTATATTCATTTTACTGGGAGATATTTGTATAGAACTTTCCTTCTGCCTACACAACACCCCAAGTCTCCATACGCAGTGACCACCTTGTGCACAAACCACTCTAGCCATGGATGGCTGGGCACAAGTGTCCTCATGGTTGTCCCAACGATATTTAAATAAATAAATTCCAGATTTCCCAAGCCTAAGATAGTGAGAGACTAAAATGAGATCCTTGCATGGCAATGTATTATGTTGTCCCTAGATTGCGAGTCTGACCCTGCTCAAGCTATTTCTTAATAATGATTATTGATGGTTATTTTTATTTAAACCTGTATTTATATTAGAGCAGATAGCTCCATTGGTGGTGGTATGCTTAAAAGCTTGTTGTAGCAGCATAGGCTTTAAAACATATAAACAAAACCTTCTAATAATCCTCCAAATGTAGTTTGTGGGGAAAGAGCAGCACCCTGTGTTCCCAACTAAAAAGAGTTCTGTACTATCCCCACTTGGAACATCTTGAACTTGGAATTGGAAACAGATTTACATTTGGATAACTATTTTGTCTGACTTGATCAGATGAAATAACTGCACTATGGATACTCAATGTGAATGTGATATATGATCTATAACCATTATTGCATGAAGCTGATTAGGCTATAAGTGAGCCCAAAACAAAACACTGGATTCATACGAGCATAGGATTTGGATTTTCTATTGTAGGCCGTTTGTCTCTTTGAATAGATACTTTTGATAATGCCTTTTGGTCACTCCAAAGACATAAGTCAAAATTCTCAATTTCACAAACCTTCCCAATAGAAACGGCCTTAAAAGGATTCCCTCCGGTCATGCTGGTGATAGTAAAATGCAGTTTGTGCAGGTTTATTGTTGAGGTTGTACGTATTTTGAAAAACTCCCATGGGTCGGGATTATGCAGTGATTTGATTGCTGCTTAATGTCCTTGGTGTTGAGTCTTCCACTGAAGTATGGAGCTCAGCACTAATCATATGAAAGTACGGAGCTGGGTATGTGGAACATTTGCAGGGAAGTTTGTTTCTCCGCTTGTTTTTCCAGGGGTATTCGTGATGACATTGAAGAGGAAGATGACCAAGTGAGTTCCTATGCAGTCTTTCTATCTCTTTTTATCCCCCTAAAGCTAATAAATACAAGCAAAACTTTAATATCATTTGAAAGACTTAGCAGATCAAGAGAGTCCAATAGTTTGCCTGCTTTGTCTACATTTCCAGATACTTCACAAAAGGGAAAGAGAAAAACAGTCAGAGTAAACACCATTGTTCTGTTCTTTTTGAGAATCTTTCAGTTGATTGAGTTTAAAGTGCATGCTGTTCTCAGGGTTTTAGCCGCTCTAAAGTTATTGTAGGTGTTTTGCTGCAGAGCTGCATCATTAAGTCATGCTTGCAAACCAAATTTTGTGACTTTTTGTGAGATCCATCTCTCACTCTGTACCAACTTTGAGACTGAGCCTCATAGATATTACCATAACAGAAATAACATGAGCCCTCTAAAATTATAACTTGTTCATTTGATGTGTAGTTTTAATTTTAATCTACACTTTAATGTAGAATCCTGCCAAAGTGCTTCCTGTCCTGAAGGCCATATTTTTGGTTAAGTGTTACATGCCGGTGCTTGAACACACTGCTTTGTGTTCAGTTGCCTAATTGTGTGCATGTGCACATACACAGTCAATTGATCTCACAAATGCACGATACCCTATGTGCAGAAGTTAATTGCATGCAAACACTGCACTAGCATACACACGTAAATTTGAACCTTTGCCATGTTTTTTCGTGCAAATTTTTGTGGACTGAGATTTGCAGTATACGTATATACTTATATTTTGTCTAGTGCGGGATCCTTCAGCTTGCCTGTGAATTGGGACTTGTACCTCTTTGAAGGGTTATTTTTCATTTAATTTCATTGGGAAAGGGTGTTAATTATCCTTTAGTTTGTCAAAGCAAAACAATTTTTTTGAGGATGAAGAGTAGGAAAAAATATTTGGGGAATTGAGGTTTTCAGAACCTTGGATTTCAAGCAGCTCCTTGTTCAGAGTCCCATGTTTACCAAGCAGCAGCATGTGTTCTGTAGATGTAAGAATAGATTCTTCCATTTAATAAAGCATGCCAGTTCTTGGTACACACTTTTTTGTTAAACAGTCTTTTGAGAATACAAATGTATTTTGTGGTACTAACTGGACATTATAGCTGCTTTCTTTATTTCTTCGGATTGTCCTTCATCTGGTTTAACTTTGCTATATACTAAGAAGAGACAGTTCTAGAAAATTTTTGTCCTTCAATGGTAGGTGTTAAAGCAAGTAACAATCCAATGTATGCTAATTACACAAAAATATGGTTGTATTTCCACATCGTATTTGTATGCAATACTACTGTTGTGTTTTGCTGCAGGAAGCTTATTTTCGCTACATGGCAGAAAACCCTAATGCTGGTGTGGTACAAGAAGAGGAGGAGGATAACCTGGAGTATGATAGTGATGGGAATCCTATTGCACCATCCAAAAAAATCATTGATCCTCTTCCAGCTATTGATCACTCAGAGGTAGGGATGGAATTTCTTCCATAGCTTGATTTTAACTTGAGGGATTTGAGGAGTGGGCAAGGAAGTGGTGAACATTCATCACCTTGGGATGTCATACTCAGTTCTGATTCCTAATCTAGTGGCTGATAATTCACAAGTTCGTTCTCTTTGGGTTAGAGGCATCGAATTAGTTCAGGTGATATGAAGGAGGCTCCTAGACAGTGTGAAATAAAATTTGTTAGCTCCTGCATGGTTGGTGGCAATAGTTAAAATCACTGTCTCTTCTAGATTGTAAGTTCCTTGGAGCAGGGACCTCTCTCTGATTGTTCACTGCCAGGTACTTTGCTTGCACTGTATAAACTGAGCTCTGGATGATATGTTAGTCAATTCAAATAAACAAAGATCCTTCCAGAAGTGCTGTTGGGTAACTTCAGAAAGTAAAAAAAAATTAAAAAAATAAGCCTAAAGCTTCGTTTGTTTTTGTAAAGACCCTCCTACAGAACTGATTTATTGGTGGTATTTAGCATCAGCAATGTAATGCTTGAATCCTAGACTAAAGGTGGGCAAATGGCAGCTCAGGAGCCACATGCAGCTCTCAGGCACTTATATTGCAGCTCTTGCCAGAAGGGGCTGCCTGGGGGCGTGTCCATGCGGCTCCCTCAGGAGCAAGAGAAGCCAAGCCACCATTTTTCACTTCTGCTTCTGTCAGAGCCTCTTGGGAGCAGGGGCAGTATGCCCTGAACCACTACTGCTGCTGCCAGAACCCAACCGGACTACCTAGAAGCTGGAGCTTTGATGTTGTGGGGGGGGCGGAGACTTACGGAAAGACATGCTGTCCTGGCTCTGGGATCAGGAGAAACTGTGATAAATGTTAGTCTTGTGGATCTCTACAGTATGAACATCTTTTTTGTATGTGGCTCTGGGGAACTTTCACCACCCCTGTCCTAGACTGATTTTGAGTAATTGGACCTATAGATTGAATACCCTCCGTTTGAGAAGAACTTCTATGACGAGCATGAGGAGATCACCAGCCTCACCCCACAGCAGGTGGTGGAGCTTCGGCAGAAGCTGAACCTACGAGTAAGTGGAAATCTTTACTGCTGCTCCTTTGCATCGCTTGGGCAGTCTAGCCACTTCCTGGTCATGGAGATTTTAGTTGCCCAACTTGAGACATCCAAGAGGGATGCCTCATCTGCAGAGAATGAGTGCCGCCTTTGAGACTTCTCAAGTTGGACTTCCCAAATTTCCAGTGACTGCTGCAAGGCTTAGCCAATGTTTTTAAATGTACCGAGCTTTGCAGTTGTTCAATAAGTGCATGATGTGTCTGAAAATATGAGGAAAGCAGTATTCTTGGCTTTTCACTTATTGAACATGCTCATCTGTTGCTCTATACCTTGTGTGACCACACATATGATACACCTGATCTACCTAAGATGATCTACCCAGAGGCACAGCTCCCTGCTCTCATGGGTCCTCAGAGACAGCCTTCCTTGCCACACCAAAGACACACTCTTAACCTCTGTCCCCTAGGTGCTCTCCCTGTGGTGCTGGTCCCCCTTCCCTCCCCAGAGGTGAACTCTAAGGGATCCCTGCAATCTACTAGAAAGTAGCTCATAGTGTTGCTGCCCCTGCTCTAGGTATATGAATGTTATATACGTAAACCTTTGCATGGGGTTGAGGGTATTTTTTTATTTTTTTGCAAGAAAAGATTTTTCTCACTTTCTGAAAGAACTTTCATGCCACCTCCAGACAGCTGGCACTCCTGCTTCCTGCCAAGCTATTGGGGAGGAGCAGGCGTACCCTTCCTGACTTCATGGAGGCTGTGACTTGCCCTGTGGGTGGCATGAGGTGCTTCAGCTCCCTACTGATTGGCTTTTTGGAAAGAAGGGATCGCTCCCTCTCCCTGGACACAGTACGAGCCCCAAGTTGAAGACTACACTTCAGGTGGGTCCCCCCAGCATTCCTGTTTCCCACTAATGAGCTTTTTGGTCATGGTGCAAGAGCACTTCCACCAGCAGTGCAAACTCAAAGTTGGGGCTTGCTCTGTCTGTGACAGTAAGGGATAAATACTTAAAAAGTTAAAAATGCAAAAGATGCAGATATTTTCACAGCTTTTAAAAAAATATTTAAGAATATGGTCATACTAAGAGCAAAATCCACAAAATAAGCAGGGTTAGGGGCCAGACATGTAAGCACAGAGTTCCTTTTGATGTGCACGAGGAGACAGAATAGCAGTCTGTTCAACTCCTTTAACCTACCCAACTACACAGAATAGTCTTCGCTAGCTGGAATAAAGTAAAAATAAGGTGGTATTAGGTTTGCAAGAATAGTAATTTCAGAGCTTTCAAGTTTTTATTTTATTTAAATTTATTTTCCTTAGGGGTCAGCAGTGGGTTACAACTCTCCAAAATCTTAGAGACAGATAAAACTGGTTAAAATACCCTTATCTCAAACCCTATCCCTGCTTGCCAAATGCCCTAGACAAATAATAAGGTCTTGCACTGCCTCCAGAATAAGAGCACACTCAGGCTCAGACAAACCTCCAGTCAGGTGGAGTTCCCATAATTGTGGGGGTAGCCTTAGAGAACACCTCTGTGTCCCCTTGGTATGCAAACTTAATAGGCAGATGGTACATTCAAGAGGACTCTCTCTCAGGCTGCAGTGGAATGTGGGAGGAGACAGTCTTTCAGATATGTGCGGTCCAGTCTGTTTAGGGTGTTATAGGCCAAAACAAGAATGTTTTAGGGATGGTGTGTGTGTGTGTGTGTGTGTGTGTGTGTGTGTGTGTGTGTGTAAAAAAGTAAAATCCGTATCCGTTTCCCCTGAATGTAGTTTGCCTATAGGAAAGAAAAACAGTCTAGAAAAAAAATGTAATAGAGCCGCTATGGAATAAAGTTAATTTTCAGGGATGCTCTGCCCTAAGACACCTGTTGACAATCAGGTGCTTAATGTTAGTGACTTTGAGGGTTTTTTAAATGGTAAAACTGAAATGGCCTCGTGAAACCTAGCTTAATCTAGTTTTTTGTACCTAATCTGTAGGTATGAAAACAATTCTGTTTTGAATCCTACGCAGTAATCTTTTTTCCTTGTCCTATGTGCCTGCCTCTGCAGGAAAGAACAAATCAGTTGAGATGATCTACTTCTGCATCATGCTGTCTAAATTTTTGTTCTAGCCAAATCAGTATGTGGCTTGGGTGAATCATTTAGCCTCCCTTTCTCTATCTGTCAAACAGGTATATTGTTTCTCTCCTTTGCATGGGTTTGTAAGTTCCTCTAAAATCAAAGAGTTGACTGGCTGGACTTGCACCTCATGGCTCTGAGAGACTCTGATTTGGGGGTGGGGGGCAGAGCATTTTACAAATGTTCCCTTCCCTCACTTTGGTACAAGTATTATGATTTCCCACAGAAATTGTTCAGTAGATGACCTTTTATTCCTGGAGGTGGGGTAGTCTTTTATATAACACTTGTCTTTTATAACATTTACTACATACACCTCATCTTGGCCAAACTGAGCATTCCTGTAGAAAACTCTTTTCTCCTTCTGCCCCCTGTCAGTGCTCCGCATGGGTAGCTCTGCGTATGGCCAATAGGAGGCAGAAGAAGAAAAACCCTCCTGTGCATGCGTGGAGCTGCCCTCAGTCACTCAGTCTTATCTTCTGCCTTCGGCCGATAGGACATGTTCTCGGCTTCGCCGGTTCAAAAAACCTATAAAAAGAAGGAAAGAAAGCAAAACCTTAAAGAAAGGAAAAAATCAACAGTGCGTGCCCGAAGGAGACCAGGGCTGCAGCACAAGCGGGCGCGGGGGAAAGTTTTAACACCCCTCCCCTCCCTAGCGTTGCCGTGCAAATGCCCGGGAACCAAGGATCTGAGAAGGGTGGAGTCGCATCCCCAGAGTTGCCACGCAAAGTGCCTGGGAACCGGGGAGCTGAGAAGGGTGGAGACGCATCCCCAGAGTTGCCACGCAAAGTGCCTGGGAACCGGGGACCTGAAGGATTTGAGCTCCCTTCCTCCACCTCTCCATAACCGGATGGGCGCCGCGAAACGTGCCCGGCAGCCCTCCATGGCAACTGTGAGTAGAGCCCTGAGGGGCCGCGCGCCTATCACGCTGGCCCAGACTGAGAGAGAGGCGCCTTGCAGTCCCCTCCTCTCTTGCTCTCCTATTCTAAGTGCCCCGGCGGCCCAGACAGAGAGAGAGGCGTCCTGTTTTCCCCTCCTCTCCTGCTCTTTTATGTTAAGTGCCCCGGCAGCCTACAGTTGGCATGCCAGCACAGAGGGACAAGCGGCGGCCTCCAACTCTGCAGCCTGCGCTTCTCCTTGCTCCTGCCCACACACGTGTGGCCCTCAAGGGACAATGGAAGCAGTAACTGAAGGGGCAACAGGGCAGTCAGCCCCAGCGCAGGGGGATTCCCCCACAGACATAGCTTCCCTCGCCTCAGCCATGGCACGGATCCAGCAATCCCTGGACCGGCTATGGGAGCTACAGGGCAAGGGAGATGGCAGGCCTGCCCCTCCCCCCAGCCACACAGCCTAAGGCAGGAAAAGCCTCAAGCAAGGCAAAGAAAACTAAAAGGCCACCAGGGGGCTCCATGGCTAGGCTGCTTAGATCTCACTCCTCGGCTGAGGAGAGTGGGGGGGAATCTCAATCAAAAAGAGCGAGAGGCGCCTCTCACGCAGGCCTGGATTCAGAATCTGACCACAAGTCAGGGCAGGAGTGGGAAGACTTTGAGGACTCTCCTCCACAGGAGGTGCAGGATCCCAGAGACAGAGAAAGAAAGTTCCCCCTGTCATGCAGGGGTGAATTCATGTCTCAAGTCACCAAGACTCTCAAAATAATAGAGAAACCCCTAAAAGAGGCCTCCTCTGACTCTCAGGAAGAGGAGGAGCGGGAGTACCTGCCATCCTATCACGGCAAGGAAATGGGGGTGCCCTTAGATAAAGCCTTTGAGAAACGGATATTAGGTGAATGGAAACAACCTGAAAGAAACCAAAGGATGAACAAGACCCAAACTTCCCTTTACTCGCTATCTCGCAAGAAAGACCCCTTGTTAAAAAAAAACAAGATAGACGCAGCAGCAGTCTCCTTGGCAAAACAAACAGTATTCCCCACAGAAGGGGATTGCTTCCCAAAGGATGCCACTGACAGGGGGATAGAGTCATCCCTGAGGAGGGGCTTAGACTACTCAGCCACCTCAATGAGAGTGAGTGTGGTATCCTCCTATGTGGCTAGATCCTTACTAGCCTGGACCCAAGAGGCCCAGAACGCTCATATCTCTGATAGCAGGGCTCAGATCCTGGCAGCCAGGATCAATTTAGCTACCGTCTTCCTGGCAGACTCCACTACTGATGCTATGCTGTGGGCAGCCAGATCGGTAGCATCCTCGGTGGCGGCCCGACGTAGCTGTGGCTGCGTTCGTGGCAAGGGGATGCAGCCGCAAAGAACCTGCTCGCGGCAGCCCCCTATAAGGGATTAAACTGTTTGGTATCTGCCTAGACTCCGTCTTGGCAGATGCAAACGATAAAACAAAACAAAAGACACTACAGCATATGGAGAGTAAAAAGAATCTTTTTCGGACCCCCACGTATAAACCTAGGGGAGCCTCTGGCGCCAACTACGGCATATTCAGAAGACAGGGCCAATCTAGATTTGACCAGTCTAACCGATTTAACCCCAGAAGGGGAGGTAGGGCTCAGGGCTTCAGACAGCAGCGACAAAAAGCCTTCCCACAAGCCCAAAGAAAAACAGAGGCATGACTATCCAAGAACCAGCAGAGGTGGGAGGCAGGCTGCAGCCTTTCTTAACAACCTGGAAGCAGTCAGTCTCCGACGCCTGGGTTCTAGACTGCATCAAGAACGGGTACCACATCGATCTAAAAAGTTCCCCCTCAGGGGTTCATCATGTCCCCAAGATAAGCAGACCATCACAAACATACTGCGATGCTGGGGGAGATCCAAAGGCTCTTGACAATCAGAGCCATAGAGCCAGTACCCACAGAACAAAGTAAACTGGGTCTATACTCAATCTTATTCCTTGTCCCAAGAAGTCAGGCGGCTGGAGAGCGGTATTAGATCTCAAGAGACTGAACAAGTCAGTCCGATACCACCGCTTCAAGATGGAGACGGTTACATCCATCTGCCAGGCCATCAGAAGCCAGGATTGGCTGGCATCTCTAGACCTCAGGGATGCATATCTGCACATCCCGATATGCTCCTCCCACCGGATGTACCTTCGCTTCTGCTATCAGGGACAACACTACCAGTTCCAAGCACTGCCGTTCGGACTTTCGTCCGCACCGAGGACGTTCACAAAATCCTGGTACCATTAATAGTGAATCTCCGCAAGGACGGGGTTCACCTGTACCCCTACTTAGACGATCTACTCATACGGGCGAACTCTCAGGAGAAACTCCAGAGGAATGTACACAAGACCATTGCATAGCTCGAGAACCTCAGATTCCTGGTGAACAGGGAAAAGAGCCACCTAGTCCCAACAAACTGGAGCACTTAGGGGTACTCATAGGTACCACCTCAGGCAACGTATACATCCCAGCAGCCAGACAGCAGTGCATCAGAGCCATGCTCCAGAGCCTAAAATACAAGCAGAGAGCAAGGCTAAAGTACCTGGCTCAACTGTTGGGTCTATTGATATCTTGCACAAAGCAAGTACAATGGGCGCGATTCCACCTTCGCCCCTTGCAGCAGCTGCTCAGGCCTATGCAACTACAACTTACCAGAGGTCTCAATCCGTGGGTCAACATTCCACGAGGATTCAGGAGATCAATGTCCTGGTGGTCAGACCCAGGAACCTTCAGGACGGGAGTGCCCTTAGCCAAACCAAACCGCATGACCATCACCACGGACACCAGTCTGACGGGATGGGGTGCCCAGATGGGAGCCACATCAGTACAGGGCCTATGGTCCCAGTCGGACACCAGCCAGAACATCAGTGTATTGGAACTCAGAGCGATTCGGCTGGCACTCCAACAACTGAGCCACCTCATAGGACCGGCTCACGTCCTGGTCTACACATCTCGGCAAAGCATACGTCAGCCATCAAGGGGGTCCAGGGCCATTGCACTTCAGCGCGAAGCGGTGAAACTTTTCACTTGGGCACAGGACAATCTAAGTTCCTTGAAGGCCCTACATATCAAAGGGATGGACAACATCCAAGCAGACTGGCTGAGCCGGCAAACTCTCGAACCGCACGAATGGCAACTGCACCCAGATGTTTTTCAATCCCTGACACAGCACTTCGGACAGCCCGTGATGGACTTGTTCGTGAGCAGGAGAAATGCTCAGCTACTAGAATACATAGCAATGACAGCAGACGGAAGAGCGCAGGCAGTGGATGCCCTCAATCAGAGTTGGCCGGGAGGCCTTCTCTACGCATTTCCCCCGTTTTCCCTCATAGTGAGGACGTAGCCAAGCTGATCAGGGAAAGGGCCTGGGTCATCTTCGTGGCACCATGGTGGCCGAGGAGGCCCTGGTTCTCAGATCTAGTGCAGTTAAGTGAGGCCAGCCCAATGCAACTCCCATTGAGACAGGATCTATTGCTACAAGGCCCTCTTCGGTGCGACAACCTTCTCACCCTAAATCTGACAGCGTGGCTCTTGAGTGCGCAGCTCTAAGGACCCAAGGTTATTCTGAGGCAGTCCTAGCCACGTTGCAGCAGGCTAGACGCCCAGCCACCAGACGAGCTTATAAAGCTACCTGGAGGACGTTTGCCAGGTGGGCAAGGGAAAGAGAATTAGATCCCTCTAAGGCAGGGGTGAACGTAATCCTTCAATTCCTCCAGGAAGGATTGGAGAAAGGACTAAGACCAAGCACGCTAGCTCACCAGTCGGCGGCTATTGCTTTGGTTTTACAAGCAACCTCTAATAAGAGAGTTTTTCCCTATAAGCACATAAGACAATTTTTACGAGCAGCTTGTAACATCTGCCCGCCAGTAATTCATAGATGCCCCTCATGGAGCCTTAGTCTGGTCCTAGATGCTCTCACTAGAGCCCCGTTCGAACCTCTCCGCCACGTGTCATTATATATGCTGACCCTTAAGGTGGTGGTCTTAGTGGCAGTGACATCGGCCTGCAGGCTTTCGGAATTGGGAGCCTTGTCTATGGATGACAATTATTGCTCTTTTGGGGACCAGACAGTTACTCTAAGAATTGATGAGGCCTTCATCCCCAAAGTGAACTCAACCTTCCATAGGGCACAGGAAAAATTGGCATACCCTAGATGTTAGGAGAGCCTTGAAAATCTACATTAGGAGGACCCAGACATCGAGGTCAACATCGGCCCTCTTTATTAATATCAGGCATGGGGTAGGAAGGCCTCAAAAGCCTTAATATCAAAATGGCTTAAACAAGCCATCGTAGAAGCCTATAAGGCAAAGAATAAAGTACCACCCTTGCAACTCTGGGCGCACTCTGTTAGAGGTGCTGCTACATCGTATGCCTTTAAGGCAAGGGCGTCATATGACGAAATGTGCAGGGCGGCAACTTGGTCCTCCCTGCATACTTTCGTAAAACATTATAAATTAGATTTCTACAAGTCCGCGGATGCGGCATTCAGCAGGAGGGTCTTACAGACAGTTCTGGACATTCCCAGGGCTGTTTGTTCCCACCCATAATTGGAGTTCGGGTACATCCCATGCGGAGCACTGACGGGGCAGAAGGAGAAACAAAAATTGGTCACCTACCTCGGTGAATTTGTTTCTCTTCGTTCCACCTGTCAGAGCTCCGGCCCTCCCTGCCAAACAGCATTAATTTAAAGGGAGTGAGTCTGTAAGGATTGTCAGTTACAATTAGTTCATTAACTGTTTAGATGGTTATTAAGTTCAACAGTTTATTAGCCCAGTAATCCCAAAGGGGAAAGGGCACACTCTAATGATTGTATATAAGCATTACAGGATTCACGATTCAGCCCTCGGCTTGTCACTCAGTCGATAACCTGCGGGCAGCTCCACGCATGCGCAGGAGGGTTTTTCTTCTTCTGCCTCCTATTGGCCATACGCAGAGCTACCCATGCGGAGCACTGACAGGTGGAACGAAGAGAAACAAATTCACTGAGGTAGGTGACCAATTTTTGTTTTGAAAGCCCCCAGTGACAAAGTCTGCTACCTCCTTAGGCCACTTGTCCCATTGCTGCACAGCTCTTACTGTTAGGAAGTCTTTCCTGATTGTTGTTTTCCTGAAATTGTGTGCAGTTATTTTTGTGCTTTTCTCTTCCCCTTTTCAAGATTATTTTGTAGATGTTAACTTTCACTTTATTTTTAGGTTTCTGGCGCTGCTCCCCCAAGACCAGGCAGTAGTTTTGCTCATTTTGGATTTGATGAACAGCTTATGCATCAGATTAGGAAGTCTGAGTATACCCAGCCTACTCCTATACAGTGCCAGGTGAGTGCTGTCAAAACTAGAATTTAAGTGATATAGCATTTAGTAGCTGCTTTGTATGAAACTGTGAGCTTTGAAGTATCTTGTGCAAAAACTACCATGAAGGACATTAATCCATGTGTATCTGCAGACTCTTAACTTTAAAAAATAGGTCTGTTTTCCACCAACTGTAAATAACATTCAGTCTCTTATCTGGCCCAGCATGTGGAAATTATAGCAGGATTAAGTCCTACTGATCAGTAGACTTTAACAATGGTAAATGTTCCCTTTCTGTTTCCTGAGTTAATTGAAAATGTGGTGCACAAAAGGAAACTGTATGATCATGACCCTGGGAGACTTGGAGGCCAGACTCCATGCCTCACCATGCTGGGTTCCCCAGCCTCCCAGATACAGCGTTGGGCTGGCTTCCCCCCCCCCCCCAGGCTGCGTCGGGGGGGGCTGCCAGGGCTTGCCTCCCCCTCCCCAAAGAGCCGCCTCCTCCTTCCCCCCCCTGCTCCAGAGCCTGGTAAATCAGTTAACCTAGCGGCGTCAACAGCTTGCTTGAGTGCTCTTCAGCCACTCCTTCTAGTCACTGCCTGTCTGCTCCAAACAGCCTCCCAGAGCGACGCAGCCAGATGATGTCATCTGCCTGTGCTGCTCTGGGAGGTCCTGTTGGAAGTGACCAAGAGGCGAGCACTGGCAGCCCCTCCCACCTGACGCAGCCTGGCGGGGGGAGGGGAAGCCAAAGTCCCAAGGGTTTATTCATCCCCCTCTCCGCATAGAAACTTCTGTCCTGCTCCTCCCCAGCACAGGCTGGAAATTCTGCACTGGGAGAAGTGGGGCAGGAGATTCAGCGGAGGGGAGGGGGATTCTGTGGGAAATCCACAAATTGCAGACCCGCGTTTGACTTGGGGCCCTGAGTGTGATGTAAGCAAATAGAGGCTCACTGAGATGCTTATGCTAGCAAGCATCTCTTATGTAATCACATTGTGAATAGAATATGTAGTCTGTTGTAGTATTATTGTATTATTTTGTATTATTGTATATTTTGTAGTAGTGTATTTTTGACCATGAAAGTGTATTCTCTGCAAGGCATTTGCCAAGGAACAAACCAATTCAGTGGACAGATCCTTTACAAGGGTGCTAATTCAAGTGGGCGTTACTGTATATGTAGACCAGTCGATGCAGGTGAGCAAGACTATCAATCAGTCTAAGGCAACAATAGTGCTTTCTATGGCTGCATTTTTTATTTCAAAAAGAGCAATAAGCGTTTGTGTTTAATCCAATCTTGCATTTCACTATAAAATCCCTTTGGCCAGGGGCAAGGAACCTTTTCACTCCTCCCAGCCACTTTGAAAATTAGTATAAGCTCCACAGGCCAGATAGCAGTTGGAGGGAGGGATGTGTAAGAGGCTTTTCCAGGACGAGGGAAGAAAGGGGAAAGTCCCATAAACCCAGATCATGGATTTATGCCATTGATCCATCTCCTATCAATATATGCATACCCTCGTCTCCCCTCTGGTCTCCTGAGCTCACTCTTTCAGTGCTTGACTGTAGGGACTGGATCCTCGGGCCATATTTAAGAATAAAAAGTAGGTGTAACAGGGTGTGGCTCCCTGGGGTAAATCCCCGCAGGATTAGGACCCACATTACTCCGTTTCTTTATGGGAATTGGTTCACTCAAGTCATTTATTTCTCTATATAACAGTGTCCCATCACCATATGCTTCATATATGCAGCGTTCCAGTATACCATTCTCTATTCAGCACAAGAAGCAGCCCTCTGGCAGGCAACCCTGTCCCTATAATACCAGTTCTGATCTCAGCCAGGCCCCTGCCTCTGGCTGATTCTAATTACAATGTCCCTCTGGAGTCAGACAACCTCCTTGGTTTATAGGAGGACCCCAGAATTTACCTCAAAGCTCTTCACTCGGTGTTAGCCTTTTCCAGAACCCTAGAGAGAGTTCCATAGCATTCCCCTCTCTCCAGCAGAGTTGTTCTCCTTAACAGCCAGGCACAGACTGACTCTCTCCTGCAGCGTGTCTCTTATTATATTTCCAAGTGGGAGGGGTATCGTAAACATTCTTGGAGACGTTACCAGTCCAAAGGGAAGGGCTGTATATTGCCAATGCCTCTGGGCATATGTGAATCTCCACCACTTCCTATGGCTATGTCATATCGGGACATGAAGGTCCTTCTTAAGTCCAGGGGAGTTAGCCAATTCCCGAGACACTTCTGGTTGAATGGATTGCAGGGTTTGCATTCTGAACTTTCTTGCTTTTGGTCTCCATTTCTCTGATTTTTTTTAGAACCAGAAAACAGAAGGAAGTACAGCCCTGTTCCTTGTTGGATGGATGAATTATCTTTATTTGGCTCCGGCTTCCGCCATGGCCCAAACAATAAGCAACAAAGAACACATATATCTATATCTATATCTATATCTATATCTATATCTATATCTATATCTATATCTATATCTATATCTATATCTATAAATAGTCCCAAGATAGAAATACATATACAAATAAAATCCCATAAAAGCAGTTATCTGCCCCCCAAATACCTAAAACCCACTACATTTAGCCAAATCATCTCGGAAACAATCAATCTGGGTGCTACCCCATGAACTACTAACACGAGAGGACTAACAGCCACAGTCACCATAATCCTAAAAAACAATACCAGTGCAAAATGGTTGATCGGGTCTCTTAACAGCTTATGCGGAATAATAATATGCAAAAGCTAACTTTCCTCCACAATGGAGGTCAGCTCAGAACATTCTCAAGAAATTAGCATTATAAACAAAGCGACCACTTTAACTGTTTCAACATTTGCAGAGTTTAATAAATGGTCCAACTTCTGCTCCTGGGACAGAAATTCCCAACCCTCCCAAAGTAGTGATACCCAGGTTTAATGTAATAGTTCATATGATGGGCAAACCAAAAGCATGTGGGTTGTATCTTCTATACATTGCTCATTACAGGAGCATATCCTACTGGCCCGAGGAAAACAGAAGGGAGTAGTCGCCTGGAGGGACTGGTTCGATGGCCCTGATCTTTTCCAGCCTTGCAGTTTCTTTGAGCATCTTGCTGTATTTTCCCTTTCTTTTGTATGTTGGGGAGACAAAATAGGAGTCTGTGGGGATTTGGCGAAACTCTATCATGTATCCTGCTTGAATGATTTCTAGGACCCACACATCTGTTGTTGTCCTTTCCTATTCTCTTACGAATAGACGAAGCCTGCCCCCCGCAGCTGTGGGTTCCTCTGGCAGGGAACCTGCCAAGAGTCATGTGTCAGATTTGCTATGGCCTGTCCCTGCCTCCCGGTTGGGTTGGGAGGCGGCTCCTGTACTCCTTGGGTGGTACCATCAGAGTCTGCTTCTGGACTGCCCTCCTCTGGGGGCGCTATAGGATTTCCTATACCCCCCCTGGGGGTATATGCTCCTGATCCATAGGGATGAAAGGACCTTTCTCCCTCAGCTCCCTGCTTGGCACTCCTTAGCTTGGTGTGTCCTGCTTCAGGTGACTCGGAAGGCAGACCTCAACTGTTCAAATGTGTGGGCGACTCAGGTGCGGGACACTCCCTACCTCTCCAGTTTGAGTTCTGCCTTCAGAGTGACCAGAAGCAGAATCCGCTCCCAGGAACCAGCAGGGAGCTGTTTTATTATTTTTGCTTTTTACTTTCCTTCATTGAAGGGCTCGCTCACTCCCCTTCCCTCTTCGAGAAATCTGGGTTGAGCCAAGCTGGGAAGGGAGCCTGCCTGCCCACTCCTCTCCCGGGAAGGGAAACAGGAGGACAGTCCTACAGCAGGCGCCGCCGCTGCCAGCCACCCACCCGTGGTCTGATGTGCTGCAGCTATAAGGGCTTTCAGGGTAAGAGCGCTTACCCTACCCCTCACCCCCAGTCGCTTGGCGCATGTGGGCAGTGGCAGTTTGCCTGGGACCCGGGAGTGTGTGTGTGCCCTCACTGGGACGGGAGTCTCCCGCCCACCCTGCCTGCTGAGCCGCCCCTGGGGATCACGGAGCGGCTCTCCCCAGGAGAGCAGGTTTTCTTCCGGGACAGGCTGATAGGGCTCCAGCCGGACCTTTGCCTTGAGAGGGTCCTCCCCCGCCCCCTGCCGGCTGGAGGTCTTTGGGGGCGGGTCGCTGCGCGGGTCACAGGCAGCTTCGGCGCCCAGTCCCAGAGCCGCCGTGTACAGCTCCTTCCACCCCCCTCCTCGCACCCGGCCTTGGCCCCGTGGGGGTGGGGCATTAGGCTAGCCCAGTTTTTCCGGAGCGTCACCGTACGCTTCCAGAGGGGCCCACAATGCCCCTCCCCTTCCTCTGGACGAGCGGGGGGACCGCGCTAGAGGGCAGACGGACGGCGCTCCTCCAGACCAGGAAGCAGGGACCCGGCTCCTCCCAGCGCCGCCTGGGCGTTGCCATTTTGAGCTGTCAGCGTGCGCCCCATGGGCGCTGCCATCTTGTTTACCCGTGGGTGCCACCATCTTCAAAAAACAAAAAAACTAATCTGCACTTCATCCATTGCCCACGTTCTAGGTCTTGGGTGACCCATGGGCGCCGCCATTTTGCCCCGGCCATGGGCGCCCCGTGGGCGCTGCCATCTTGTTTACCCGTGGGTGCCACCATCTACAAAAAAACTAACCTGCACTTCATCCATTGCCCACGTTCTAGGTCCGAGATGGCGACCGCGAGAGAACCGGATCCGGTTCGGACACAAGGCCCTGTGGCACAGAAGGAGCGCGCCACCCCGGAACGGAGCCCTCCGCGCCTGTCACCAGAGTCCTCAGCTCAGCGACCACAAGCCACGAGCGCAACGCAGAGCTGCACAGATCCCGGGGACCTCTTCAGCTTGCTCGCAGCGGCAATCAACACACTGAGCGTCCAGATGAGCAACATCACGCAAGCCATTCCGCCTGGAGGATTCAAGGGAAACTACAGGAGCGTGAACAAGGGCAAGCACCGAGCGACCAGAAATCATCCGCAAAAAGACCAGTCGATTTCTTCCCCGGGGGGACCGAGTCAGACTCGGATGAGGGAGAAGCCTCGGATATGGAGCTGGTCAGGTTGCTTGAGCGCAAAGGGTTTAAGGTCAAACGACTTGGAGCAGACACCAGCAGGACCAAGAGGCCCAAACACCGCTCAAGTTGGCAGCCTCCACCCAACACCTCCAGTTCTTCCACAGAGGATGGCGAATGGTCAGAAGACGAGGAGTCCTCGGAGGAGGAGGAACAAAGACTGTTCAACCTGACGCTGCTCAATAAAACCATAGCCAGAGTTGCAGAGGTCCTAGGCCTGTCTCCAACCGCGGAAGCCCCCGCGGCAGAAGATTGGGTTCCAGGAGGAGACCTGCTCCTCAAACCTAAGAAGCCACCCAGCTGCTTACTGATACTCCCCCACGTTCGAGGCCGTCATCAAGTTGGCCTGGGAACAGCCGCTAAGAAGAGGAAGTTCCCGAAAGTGGCTGTCCAACTTTTACCCATTCCAAGAGGACAAGGCCCCCTTGTTCACCCTACCCCGGGTTGATCTGGCGGTCACCGCCCTGGCTCAGGATTCAGCAGCCCTCCCCAAGGGGGGATCTTTTGCCTAAGGACCAGACGGATAAGGTGGTAGAAGCCTCACTGAGAAGACTATTCGAGTCCACATCTAATGCCCTTCGTGCCGATATGGCCATCAGCTTCAGAACAGTCCTGGCATGGCTGGAGGAAGCAAGGGACCCGGGGTTACGCCAGCAGGAGAGGAAGGCCATACTGGATAAGGCAGCCACCGCTGGGGCATACGTAGCGGGTGCAGCTATAGACTCGATGAGGGCCAGCTAGCAGGCGGCGGCGACCAATGTGGTGGCTAGGCGGAGGCTGTGGCTGCGTACTTGGAAAGCAGATCCGGTGTCGAAGACAACGCTAACCTTAGATCCTTTGTTGGGGGCAAGCTCTTCGGCCCTACACTCGACAAGATGCTGGAGGAAATGGCGGAGGAAAAGAAGGCCCTCGCGCGGAGTATGGACAAGGGCTGAACCAAGCCGAACTCCTTTCGTCACCAGCGTTACAGGCAGGGGTACGCGAGAGGAAGCGGCCGACAGTTTTACCTCAAGGACAAGTACCGCAAGCCCGGGTGGCAAGCCCCTCAAAGGACTAACAACAACGCCAGACCACGACACAACAACAACAGACAGCCGGGCCCCAAGAATCCACAATGACGGCCCCGCCCCCGGGGGTCCTCCTTTCCTTGGGGGCAGCTTACCCCTTTCTCATCCGTATGGGCCCATCACATACGGGACGAATGGGCAAAGACAGTAATCAAGGAGGGTTACCATATCGAGCTCCTCGACTGGCCACCCAGCAGATTAATCGCCACTCCTGCCTCCAACGACCCTGCGAAGAGGCGGCTGATGAGCTCCGCCATAGCAAGGCTCGCCGACATTGGGGCTATAGAGACGGTCCCGGATACAGAGAGGGGCAGGGGCCTGTACTCCCTACTGTTCCTTGTTCCCAAAAAGAATGGGGAGGTGTGAGCGTGCTCGACCTGAAGTTCCTAAACCAGTTCACAAAGTACAGGAAGTTCTGGATGGAGACCCTCAAGTCGACATTGCAGGCGCTAGAGCTGGGGGACTGGCTTTCCTCAATAGACCTAAAAGATGCCTACCTGTACATTCCCATTGCCCAGCAACACAGGGCGCTACTACAATTCTTTTACAGGGGTGCGGCCTTTGGGCTAGCCTCGGCCGCATGGACATTCAGGAAGGTGCTGGCACCACTGGTAGCAAGACTTCGCCAGGAGGGAGTGCACGCTTACCCGTACTTGGACGACATACTGATCCGCTCGAATTCCCGTCCCGCAGTGGTCAATCACCTGTGGGTGACTATGCAGACCCTCCAAAGATTCGGCTTCGTGATCAACATCACCAAGAACCATCTCATGCCAACCAGAGCCCTCCCCCACCTGGGAGCGATCATAGACACAGCCGAGAACCAGGTCTCAATAGAGGACGAGCGCATCGACCAGCTGATACATGCCCTGTCCGAGGCACTGCGGCACTCCAAGGCATTGGTCATGGCCCTCGCGAGGCTCCTGGGCACAATGGTATCTTGCATGGACCAGCTGCAGTGGGCCAGACTCCACCTTCGGCCCTTGCAGAACTTCCTCAGACCCTACCTACCAGGGACAGATCATGCCACGGAAACCCAAGATCGTCGCACTCCCGAGACACCTGGTTAACCAGCTCATGTGGTGGGATGAGGCATTCCGTTTCCGTCAGGGAGTCCCCCTGGTCATACCGCTGACTACAGACACCAGCCTCGGAGGATGGGGGGCGCTGACGGGCGCCAGGAAGGTGCAGGGCCGCCGGGCCAAGGAGGAAGCATCCCGCAGCATCAACTTTCTGGAGCTGCGTGCCATCTGCCTAGCACTGATGGAGTTCAAACACGACCTGCGGGGAAATCATGTCTTGGTGCAGACAGACAGACACCACGGCGATGGCATATGTCGATCACCAAGGGGGATCGAGGTCGAGAGCCCTGCAGCGGGAGGCATGCCGGCTGTTCCAGTGGGTAGAACCCAGACTCAGCTCAATCAGGGCCATCCACATCAGAGGAGTGGACAAGGTCCCCTTGTACTTCGCAAGGTGCAGAGACGCAGGGGCATTGGCGATCGATGCCTTACAGCAACCTCGGCCCCAGGGCCTAGCATACGCATTCCCGCCTATTCCATTGCTGGGTCAGGTAGTGAAAAGAATCAGGAGGCACGAGACAAGGGTGATCCTGATTGCCTTATATTGGCCAAGGTGACCATGGTCATGGAGCTCCAAACACAGCCCCCCCTCCAACTCCCGGACCTACTTAGACAGGGCCTGCTACTGCACGAAGATCCCGGGTACTTTCAGCTGATGGCATGGCTACTGAAAGGGAGGCCCTGAGGTTGGAGGGCTTTTCAGACAGAGTAATCAGTAAGCTCATGGCGTCTCGTAAGGCCTCGACTAACAGAATTTACTCTGCCACATGGAGGTGATTCTTCCAGTGGAGAAGCACCAGAGGTGGAAACAGCAGAACACCCCCCACTCTGGAGGTGCTCAAGTTTTTGCAGGATGGTCTAGAACAAGGGTTGCGTCCCTCCATCCTGACTAGGCAGGTCTCTGCCCTGGGAGCAGTCCTAGGGGCGGGGTCCAGGGCCCGCTTTGCCAGAAGCAGACAGGTGGGGAGATTTCTCAGGGCGGCTCGCCCAATAGCCCCACCACTGGTGCTCCGATTCCCTTCCTGGAACCTAAACGCTGTCCTCACAGCCATCACTCAACCCCCTTTCGAACCGTTGAGGCAGGTCTCATTTTACTTCCTGACTATTAAGGTGGTCTTCCTGGTGGCCCTCACGTCAGCTAGACGGATCTCTGAGTTGGGGGCTGTATCCACAGAGCAGAACCTATGCGAGCTCCACGAGGACAGGGTGATACTGCGCCCGAATCCGGCCTTCAGACCTAAGATCAACTCAGTTTTTCACAGGACTTGGGAGATCGTGTTGCCAACCTTCTGCCCCAACCCACGCCACTGACTAGAAAAGATCTGGCACAAGTTGGACGTTTGCAGAGCATTAAAGACTTATATTTGCCGAACGAGTGGGGGTCCAGATCCTCTAGCCTCTTTGTCAGGTACAGGGGCGCGGATCTGGGGCGGCCAGCATCAAAGAACATGATTGCGCGCTGGATCCAGAGCTGTATCATGGAAGCATGCAGGGCAGCGAAGAAGCCTCCACCGTCAGGGGTCATGGCGCACTCGCTGCGCTCAGCAGCAGCATCCTGGGCCATCATGTCCAGGGCATCCTGCAAGGAGATCTGCAGGGCGGCCACGTGGTTCTCAGTGCATACGTTCACTGGAGAGGTAGGGAGTGTCCCGCACCTGAGCTGCCCACAAATTTGAATATTTGAGGTCTGCCTTCTGAGTCACCTGAAGCAGGACATACCAAGCTAAGGAGTGCCAAGCAGGGAGCTTCGTAGAAAGAAAATTCACCAGTAAGTGCCCCAATTTTCTTTTTCTGGGAGCAGAAACTGTGGGGTATGCTTCTTGCTTTTGACCGAGGCGTCTGCCAGAATTTTGTCAAGGCAGACTTGGAGAGTTTCGAACCTTGGAAGGGGCCCAATATAGGGTGTTCTTGACTGTTATCCCCTTTCCAGGAATGAAGCCATAGTCGTCTGTGGGTTGCCACGTTAGAGGCCGCTGCCATCGATGCCCAGCAGAGGACATTAGTGGAAGAGTCTGTGATAAACGAGTAGGCTAGTTGGATTCTAGTGGCTAGCACCCTGGTTATGTTGGGGGATATTTCTGGGTCTCTACCTCTGTGGATCCATTTCATTAAAGCTCAGGAGAAATACGAGGTGGTGATTGCCATTTTTATCTTTGCCAAAATCTCCTCAAAATTCCTCCTAAGGCTGACTTCTATTCCCATATCTGTGGGATCCTGAGGGAAACACTCAGCTTTGGTAGGCAACACTGACTTTCTGGTTAGGGACGCTGTGGCAATCTGCAGTCAGAGGGCATCTGCACCCATATCTACACAACATGCTGATCTGGTCGCCATTGAGAGAAAAGGTGCTGCAGGATCTATCCAGGACAATTCAGTACCTTGAGGCATGGATTTATTGTGAACTTCAAGAGCCACCTGGTCCTCACCCAGGTTGTGATCTTGGACAGAAGCATCCCAGAAGTCTTCATCCCATTGCCATGTCAGGAAAAGATCTCGCAATGGATCTAGCAGGTCAGAGACAAACACCGAGCCAGGTTGAAGGTGCTGGTGAGCATCCAGGGCTTGATGATACCATCCACCCAATTCCTCCAGTGAGCCAGGTTTTATACAAGACTCCTACAGTCCCTCATTTGTCGTTCCAGGACCAGCTGATTGCAGGTCTCAACCCCTGGGTGTCAGTATCTCAGGTGACTGGTGGACAGATGACAGACGATTCCAAGACAGGGTTCCCATGGCAGACCATGTCACAGTTGTAATAACAGATGCCAGCCTGACGGGCTAGGGTGCGCACCTCCAACAGAAATCGGCACAGATCAAGTGGTCTCAGAGGGAGAAACAACACAGTATTAATTGATTGGAGCTCCGAGAAGTTTACCTGGCACTCAGGGCCTTCTCACTGGAAGTTCTTACATATACAGACAACCTGGTGACGTTGCTGATGAACTTGGCGGAAATCAACCTGAAATCCTTACAGGCTCTATGTATTCAAGGAAAAAAGAAAATGCAGGTGGACTGGTTGAGCAGGAAAATGACAGATTCGGGAGAATGGACTCTGCAATGAGGCGTTCGATCTGATAACAGAAAACTTTGAAAAACTGGTGATCTGTTTGTGACCACGGGCAATGCGAAAGTGGATTGTTACGTCCTGCTTTCATGAACATCAAGTGGTGGCTCAGAATGTGCTCGTTCAGTCGTGGCCAAGAGGGCTGATGTACGCATTCCCACCCATCACCAGAAAGAATGATCTCCAAGATGCAACAAGAATGGTTGCACATAATTCTAGTGACTCCCTTTTGGCCCAAGAGGCCATGGTTTGCGGATCTCTAGGAGTTGAGATTCTGCTTCATCTTCCCCTGGTACCGGACTTACTAACGCAAGGTCCAGTATTGTGCAAGAACCCAGGTTCAGAGGTTGACTGCATGGAGATTTAGTGGGGAGCTTTGAGGCAGTTGGGATATTCAAATGCAGTACTAGATACCCTGATGCATTTATTTATTTACATTTTTTTAGTCGCTCCCTAATGCCATGGCATCTCGGGGCAACTTAGAGGCAGTTGGAGAGTCTTTACCAAGTGGTGTGAGAAAAGATCTATTAGACCCCTTAGAGATTGAGTGAAGAACATCGTGGAATTTCTTCAGAAGGGTTTAAACAAGGGATTGAAGCCTAATACGTTAGTGAGGCAAGTGGTCACTGTAGATAGCCTAGTACCCTGTATACAACACTAAGAACACTAATGGCCCACACCCATGTTAAGTGCTTCTTAAAAGCTGCCAGAGTGATCTCTCTGCCGGTAATTCACTGTTTTCCCCACATGAGATCTTAATTTGGTGTTGAGAGGGAACCTGCTACTGGAGGTTCCCTTTGAACTCATTAGAGAGATTTCTCTGTTTTTTCTATCCTTAAAAGTGGCTTTTCTGGTTGAGATAATGGCTAGGAGGGTTTCTGAGCTAGGTGCTTTGTCAATGGAGCTGGCATTCTGTATCTTTAGGGATAATTCTGTGGTCCTTAGGTTGGATACAGCCTTTTGGAACCCGCAGGGTTCTATTCTATTCCCCCGCTTATTCAATGTGTATCTGAGGCCGCTGGGCAAGGTCATTTGGAGGTTTGGGGTGAGGTCATCAATATGCTGATGACACTCAGCTCTACCTCTCTTTTTCATCCGACCCAGGTACCACAGTCTCGGTGCTTACCCGATGCCTGGCTGTTGTTGGGGACTGGATGAGGGTGAGCCGATTGAAGCTGAATCCTGACAAGACTGTAGTGATGATGGTTGGCCAGTCTTGTGACTTGGAGGGGATTGGGGACGCCTGTCATTTATGTGGTCCAGTCCCCTCTGGTCACTCAGAGGTTGAGACCCCGAGTGCCCTTGAATCCATCGCTGCGCCTGGTTTGTTAGGTGGCGGCAGTGGCCAGGGGCACTTTTCACCAACTCCATCTGGTGAGGAGGCTGCGGCCTTTTTTTTCTGATTCAGATCTGTCCACTGTCATCCATGCTTTCATCACCTTGAGGTTAGATTACTGCAATGCGCGTGGGGCTGCCCTTGAAGACTGTTCGGAAACTGCAGTTGGTGCAGAATGCGGTGGCTCGGCTCCTTTCGGGGACGTGTCGCCAGGAGCACACAACACCTTGCTCCAAAGTCTGCACTGGCTGCCTGTAGCTTTCTGGGCACAATTCAAGGTGCTGTTTTTTTTTTTACCTTTTGAAGCCCTAAACGGTCTGTATCCCATATATCTGAAAGACTGCCTAGCCTACCATGTCCCTTTGTGACCCCTGCAGTCGGCCAAGGGTGCCCTCCTGCACATCCCATCTGTTGCCCTTGTCCGTGGGGGATGGGTGTGCGGGAGGGCGTTCTTGGTTGTTGCCCCCTCTCTTCCCTGGGAGGTTCAGCTTAGTTTTCAGACTACAACTCCATCTGCGTCTCATTCTGCCTTTCTCTCCCTAAATTCTGCTGACATTCCCAGTGTCCTGAGCTGGCCGTCCAGGAACGATCCCTGTGAAAGAGGAAAATTGGGTGCTTACCTGATGAATTTTCCTTCTACAGGGGGTTGTCCTGGATGGCCAGCTACCCACCCTGTTAATTAAATTTGACTAGGTGGCGCACACTGTTGTTAGTTTTGTTTTGAAGTGTTTAGCTTGTCATAAGGTTGGTCACTGGTTAAATGATTAGAGGACAGTTAAGTTAGGTAGTGGTATTGCTTTGTATCAACTGGAGCACTAGGGGTCAGATTCCCTCTGCACATGCTCCAAAAAATGAAGTCTGCCTCCTGCTGGTTGAGGTGGGCATCTAACCCGTGTCTTGAGCTGGCCGTCAAGGAGTATTCCCTGTAGAAGGAAAGTTCACCAGGTAAGCACCCAATTTTCCTTTCTTGGACTTGGAGAGACCGTCACAAGGAGTTTATGATGCGATAATGTATGCTTGGGGATTGTGTTGAGCCCAGTCATCGATTTTACAGAGGTTGGTAAACAGCCATCAGGCAGGTGGCAGTAACTTCCAGCCATTTCGCTGGAACTTAAACAGTTTAGCAAGAAAAACCTGTGTTCCAACTGCCTCTGCCAATTGGAGATTTAGTCTCCATGCTGTTCTAGGTTATTTCCCTATCCAGTGGGCAAGATGTCTTAGAATGGGTCTGTTTTTATTTTCAGGGTGTTCCAGTTGCACTGAGTGGCAGAGACATGATCGGCATAGCAAAGACTGGTAGTGGGAAAACAGCAGCTTTCATCTGGCCAATGTTGATCCACATCATGGATCAAAAGGAACTGGAACCAGGAGACGGTCCCATTGCAGTAATCGTGTGTCCAACCAGGGAGCTTTGCCAACAGGTAGGTACATACGCCTGTACTTCGGTGTTTGCGGCACTCTTTCCTTGTGGAATGTGCTGAATCTCTATGCAAGAAAGTTAGCGAGTACACCTTGTGTTATGTGGTAATCTACTGGACAAAACTTTATCTTGATAATGTCTGGGTTTTGCTGTAAGCTAATATGTGTTTATAGCCCTCTCAACATAAGAACATAAGTAGTGCCATACTGAGTCAAACCCATCCATCAAGCCCATCATCCTGTCCTCCGACCGTGGCCAATCTCGATCGTGTGGAAGAAGAACCAAACGTCACAATGGGCAATCCATTCCCCGTTGTTCACTCCCAGCTCCTGACAGTAAGAAGTTCATCCCGTAAACTACTTGGCTAATAGCCATTAATGGACCTACTCTCTAAGAACTTATCCAGTCCTTTTTCAAACCCAGCTGTACTGGCCCTGTCAATGTCCTTTGGCAACAAATTCCATAGGTTAATTATGCTTTGAGTGAAAAACTACTTGCTTTTATTTGCTTTAAATCTGCCGTTCCCTATCTACTCGAGTGGTATGGAAAGAGATCTTATAAACCTCTATCATGTCCCCTCTCAGTCTTCTCTAAGCTGAAGAGACCCAGCTTGTCAAGCCTCTCCTTGTACAGAAGCCGTTCCAACCCTGTATCATTCTTGTTGCCCTTCTCTGTACCTTTTCTAGTTCAGTTTTGTCTTTTTTGAGATGGGGTGACCAGAACCGCACACAATATTTCAGGTTTGCACGCAGTATTCACACCATTGATTTGTATAGAGGCATTATGACATTCTCAGTAGCTTAACAAAACTCATTTAGCTTAACAAAGTGAAGCATAAAGTGTTTCAATGATTTGCTTATGGTCGTCGTAGGGCTGGGAATAAAAGCCTCTAGTCTAAATTCCTGGTCCTCTTGTCTGTTTTTCCGTGACATAAAAGTAGCGTGCTCTCTAGTTTTATCTGCTTTATTTTAAAGATAATATGCATATCTTGCAAGGGCATTGTTGGAACAGAGGTCTGTAAAATTATTTGAAACTTTAAGAGATTTCTATGAATGATTAATAACCAAATTCTGCCCTCTGTGCATGCGCTATGGGTTCCCAAACTATGGGCTGTGACCCCAGGTGAGTTCATGCTGCATCTACAGGGCAGGGTCATGATTCCAATTGATATATCTAACAGGGCATGTAATTTGCCTGGGAGCCATTGACACCCAGAAAACTCAGGCCAGCGACTGATTCTGGGGTCTAGTGGGGCAAGAACCCCAGAACTTAGCGTCTGCGAAGTCACGCCCGATGGAGCTTTTTCGGGTGGTGTGGGGGCTGGTTAGTCCAGCCTCCCTCCGCCTGGATGGGGACTTGTCCCAGGCCTGCTGTGAGGAGTTTGTCAACTACTTTGCAGACAAGATTGCTTGGATTCAGACCGACTTTGACGCTGGATTAGGGGTAGTAGGGGAAGAGCGCGAGGTGATGGAAGTCCCCTCTGGTCCAGCTTTGTGGGGGGAGTTTCAGGAAGTGAAGCCAGCCAATGCAGTGGATGTCTTGGGGTCTGTGAGGGCCACCTGTTGCGAACTTGATCCATGCCCGTCCTGGTTGGTGAAAGCCTCCAGGGAGACGTTGGGGATGGTGCTGGCGAGGGTAGTGAACGCGTCCTTGCAGCAGGGGAGGTTGTCGCCCTGCCTCAAGGAGGCTGTGGTGCACCCCCTGCTGAAGAAACCATCTTTGGACGTGGATGCGCTCGCCAGTTACCGACCTGTTTCTAACCTTCCCTTTTTAGGGAAGGTTATTGAGCGAGCGGTGGCACTCCAGCTCCAGTTGCATCTGGATAGCATCGTTTTCCTAGACCCTTTTCAATCTGGGTTCTGCCCCGGCTATGGCACTGAGATGGCGTTGGTGGCCTTGATAGACGACCGCCGCCGGGAAATGGATGCAGGATGTTCAACATTTCTCATCCTGCTAGATCTCTCGGCCGCCTTTGGTACCGTGGACCATGGGCTGCTGTTGAGGCGGCTACGTGACCTAGGGGGTCTGGACGGGACTGTTCTTGAATGGTTCCATTCATTCCTCTCGGGGAGAAGTCAGCGCGTGGTGTTGGGGAATGAGACATCGCGCCCCCGTGCCTTATCATGCGGCATTCCGCAGGATTCTATTCTGTCTCCATTATTATTTAATGTATACTTGCAGCCCTTGGGGGAGGTCGTGAGAGGGTTCGGGGTGCGGTGTCACCAGTATGCTGCTGATACTCAGCTGTACCTCTCTTTTTCAACTGATCCAGACCTGGCTGTCTCGTTGCTATCCCAATGTTTGGAGGCTGCGGCAGGATGGATGCGGCAGAGCAGACTGAAGCTCAACCCCGATAAGATGGAGGTGATGTTGGTGGGGAGAGCGAGGGAGGTAGTGGCCCCCCTGATTGGGGGGGTTTGCCCTCCTATGGCTCAGCAGGTCCGGAGTCTGGGGGTGATATTGGATGCAGACCTCCGCCTGGAGTGGCAGGTGGAGGCAGTTGCTAAGGCTGCCTTCTGCCAGTTGTGTCTGGTACGTAGACTGCATCCGTTCGTCTCCAGCCCGGACCTGGCCTCCCTCATCCATGCCTTCGTCACCTGGAGGCTGGACTACTGCAATGTGCTCTACGTGGGACTTCCCTTGTTCCTGGTTCGGAGGCTGCAGCTAGTGCAGAATGCGGCGGCTAGTCTCCTTATGGGGACGGGTCGTCGGGAGCACATTACACCTGTGCTCCGGACTCTGCACTGGTTGCCAATAGCGTGCCGAGCTAGGTTCAAGGTTTTAGTGTTGATCTATAAGGCCCTTCACGGTCTGGGCCCCTCGTACCTTAGGGACCACCTCGCCCTCTGCGCCCCAGAGCGGCTCCTTCGATCGACCGGGGGTACCTTCCTGGAGGTTCCCTGCGTAAAGCGGGGGGCCACAATGGAGAGGACGTTCTTTGTGGCCGCGCCGCGCCTTTGGAAGTCCCTTCCGGAGGAAGCTCGCCTGGCCCCAAGCCTGTTGACATTCCGGTGGTGTTGTAAAACCTGGCTGTTAGCCAGGCCTTTGGGGTGTGGGGGAGGGTGGGTTAGGGGTTGTTATCTCCCCTACCCTGTATATTGTTTTTATGTTAAATTGTATCCCGGGACCCTGTTTTAAAACATTTAAACTGTTTTGAATTGTTTTAAATTGTTTTATATCTGTTTTTATATGTATTTTTTATTATTATTGGAAGCCGCCCCGAGCTGTTTTCAGGAGGGGCGGGGTATAAATTTAGAAAATAAAAAATAAAGAACAGTTTAATATTGGGATAAAGTCTGGCAACTGAATTATTATTTTTTTTGCTCCCAGATTTTGATATGAAATTTCATGTCCTGTATCTAATACGTGGGGTGGGGTGGGGGTGGGGGGGTGAGTGTGTGAGACAAAATCAGCCATGAGGCTATAAAGCAAGTTTTCTTGACCAAATCTGCGACCGTCTCATTAGATCATATTTGTAAAAGCAAGAGAACTTCCTTTTTGTCTCTGAAGTAATC
The DNA here is from genome assembly GCA_003113815.1 of Sphenodon punctatus. Lineage (NCBI taxonomy): Eukaryota > Metazoa > Chordata > Lepidosauria > Sphenodontia > Sphenodontidae > Sphenodon > Sphenodon punctatus. Next base: position 697,371 of record QEPC01001773.1, read on the forward strand.
AGGTTTATCTTGTTTAGATCCATGCTGAGTGTAAGCGCTTTGGTAAAGCATACAATCTGCGCTCGGTAGCGGTGTATGGAGGAGGAAGCATGTGGGAACAAGCGAAAGCTCTTCAGGAAGGAGCGGAGATCGTTGTCTGCACACCTGTGAGTACATCCTCCACTGATATATTTTGCTAATGCTAGGGATTAGGGATTTAGTCTACTATCAAAGAACACCTAATTTCAACCTGTACACATATGGTGGGTATGGGGAGTTCTGCTCTGGGCTGCGGCCAGTCCAGCTCTTGGGTGACACTGCACTTGGCCAGCAGGAGGCAGGAATAAAAAAAACTGACTGTGCATGCGCGGGGTCACCCCTGTGCACAACTCAGTTTCTTTCCTGCCTCCCTGCTGGCAGGAGCAGTTTCACTCTGCTCAGGAGAGCAGAGCTTCTAAAGAAGAAAATAAAGAAAACAAAATCAAAGGAAGGGAGATACAGGGCACAGGACTCCAGCCCTCGGGAGAGAGGCACCAGAGCGGCCGAACTCGCGGCAGGATCCTGCACTCTGCCCAGGCCTACCTGTCCGCGCGGGCCCTCTCCCTTCCCCTTCCCAGCCGCAGGTCCTGCGACGCGTCCCAGGACCTAAGTCTCCAGCGGCGTTTGGCCTTGGGTCCAGAGGCTCCGCGGAGGTGCGGACCCTCCCCCCGTGAAGCGGAACACCCGGCCGCCATCTTGGCCACGCGGCTTCAGCCGCGTGCCGCCGCCGCACTAGCTGCCTTACAGGGGCCACACAAGCAGCCCCTCTGCCGCAACACCCGGCCACATCAGTGAGCCGCCCCGCGCCATCGGCCTGGATCCGCCACCGCCAGGCCATCTGCCGCAGCCGCCCCCGCAGCCATCCTCCGGGGGGCCCGGCTCCCACGCAGCATCCCGGATCCATCCCGCCTTCCCTACTGGGACTGCACCGGCCTCCTCCCTCACTCCGGAGCTGCCCTTCACTCACTGCAGCAGCTGCCCGGACCGTCCTTCGACCCCGCGGGGTCTCAGGTACAGGGATGGGGGATCAAAAGAAAGCGGCCCCAGAGGGGGACAAAGGGGCGAAGAAGGCCCCGTTCGGGAATTCAGGGGATTTGCCACCTCCCACCCTGACTAGGGAAGGCTATTCCCCCAAGACAGCCCCAGCCAAAGACCCCCCTCCCCCCCCAAATCGACAACCAGGCCATGAGCATAATTGCCGAGGCCCTTTCCAACATCATGGCCCGCCTCGACAAACTGGAGAAACCTCCCCCCTTGGAGGGGGACAGACGTGCCCGGGGAACCGAGAGTTCACCCCCAGCCAAGCGCTCTCAGCCCAAGGGCAAGAGGGCAGCTGCGGCTAGGGTCACAAAGCTCATGACACTGGGGGATGAATCAGAGGGAGAGGCCTCCTCCTCTTCCCAAGAACCCCTCCCCAGCCCCAGAGATTTGCAGGAGCGGGACAGCGACATCTCCCACTCAGAGGAGGGAGAACTGCGGGACTCCGAGGGGGCCCAACAAGACTCCAGGGCCCATATCCCCACGGTTCACAAACCAGATAAGTCTGCCTCTTACAAAGCTTTCGAGAAGCTAGTCCTCAATGAGTGGAAACAACCTACCTGCTCATACAGGCTCCCCAAGCAGCAGCAGCAGCAGCAGCAGCAGCAGCAGC